>JACEFZ010002027.1:0-67500 GCA_014155875.1 Cepaea nemoralis
CAACGACTGGCAAGAGAAGGTCCACCAGAGAGACGAATGGAGACGGATTGTATCTGCAGCAAAGAACTTCAATGGCTCGGAACGAAGAAGAAGAAGAAGATTATATTAAAGGTTTCATACTTCCAAGATCATGTACTTATGCTTCATTGAATTTTTGTCAGGCCTGTAAAAGGCCAAACATCCTAAATATCCAGCACCTTGTATTGTTATCCATCGCAGCTAACTTCATACATTCATTAGATGTGCTCTCTCTTTCTCTCTCTCTTTCTCTCTCTCTCTCTCTCTCTCTCTCTCTCTCTCTCTCTCTCTCTCTCTCTCTCTCTCTCTCTCTCTCTCTCTCTCTCTCTCTCTCTCGTGTGAACCCTGAAGCAAATGCCATATATGGCCGTTTTGCAGTTAACTTTGTAAAATGGGATGCTTGTTGAGATGTTTAATGTATGGACAATTTTATAAGTACATACCATTTTCATAAAACAAATGTGAATGAGAATATTTGGAGTATGAAAGAATTTCTATTGAAAATTTGTAGCATGCATTTGAGCAAATGATTAACTCCACCTCAATTATCAACACGTAATATGCAGGTAATTACACCATGCCATGAATGTAATATTATCATGTGTATATGAATGTATATGTTGTATTCGAGAATGAAAAAACAAAAACACACACAATGCACCTTGTAAATACAAACTGCTTTGTACGAAATAAACGCTAAATTACCACACACACAAAAAAATGCAGCACTTTGGATTGTTTCACGGCATTTTGGCTAAGATCAAAGTGTAGTATCTGTTCTTGTATGACGTCAGTGATTAAGGGTAGACTGACTTATCTGCACTTGATCTGGCCATGGCCACCAGCAGAGGCGGTCATCACAATGACATACAGGGACTTGGAACCTCATGGGACGGCTATTGCTCCTGGGGAACCCTGAGCTCTACAAATAGAGCACATTTTTAATATTCAGGACACTCAAACACAAATGTTTACAGCTATGTTCATGAGCAATGTGTAAGTGTTTCCCTCCTTAATTAACATATGATGCATGCAATTATCGCTGTTTTTTTTAACATTGTTATTATTATTTCATTCAGAAAACAAAAGTGTGATGGGCCTGTTTCAGGCCATATACCTTGCGATGGGATGGGACAGAAAATATGTCCCATGGAACAAGCCTTGCCGGTAGGCGTAGGGCGGTCATGTCTCGCCATCTCACTCGATCACCAGAGTCGTTGATCACCTCAGTGTTCTTGTCTCAACCATGCCAGGGTCAAGCCATCCAGCTATTTACTTCTCTGCATTCCTCTTGTTCTTTTCCCTTCAATCTTGCCAGTTGTCACCAAGTTCTCCACTTATTTCTTCTCATAACTTGACCAAAAATGTTGACTGTCTACGTGCAATTTATCTAATCATTTTACAATTTTCATTTGTTTCTTTTATGACAGTGGTCATTGGTTTTTCTGTCTGTCCGTGGTATTCTTTGCATTTGCCTAAGAAACCACATTTCCACAGCCATCATATGTTTTTTCAGCCTGTTTGCTCATTGTCCACGCCTCAAATCTATACAAAAGCACAGGTTCTATGTAGCACCTCAACACTCTTTTTCTCGTTGCAAATGACATATTTTTTATTGATCAGTATGTTTTCCATCTTAATTTAGTTGAGTTTAGTCAACAGATCAACATCACGCACACGGGTGTAACCCATAAGTGCTCCGTTCTACTCCTAACTCAAACCTGAGTCCAGAGAATCTTCAGCTCAGTGTACGAACTCCGTAGCACCGGCGAGGATCCTGAAATACTTTGGGTAAATCTTTAACTCGAAATTTTGCCCTGGCAGCGCAGTTAGGCTACTCTTTTTCGATTTCCAACAGCAAAGGGATATTTTACCTGGGCAACAATACACACGGTGTCCGATCTCACTACCCAGAGACCAGGCGAAATTTTGTTACTAAACGTCCACGTGAACAAATCCCGGCCCTCACGGGGACTTAAACCCGGGACTTCCAGCACTCGACGCGGACACCATACCTCGAGAACACTCAGCCCCTTTCCATCTTGCAAAAGGCTACCTTCGCCATGGTGTTTCTTGTTCTAATCTCGTCAAGACATTTTCCATTAGATGTTATGACTGTTCCGAGATAATTGTAACAATGTACTTGTTTAATAATATTCCAATGTACTTGTATATTTTTTTTTCGAATATCCGTTACAGGACATTGCAGTCGACACCAGCATTTTTAAGCTGCTGTTTATGTCTTGGCAATATTACGCTCAGTAGTTTGCCATTGATTTCTGAGCGACCGGCTCACATACCCCCGTAAGTAACCAACACGACGCGATCCGCTACCTAATCTCGCGCAACTGCGTTTCGCACGTGAATATGCAGAATTACGAAGAAAGTCGTTAACCTCTTCACCAGAGAGACCGGCATTTGTGTATTACATTGTGGTATTTCGTTCTTCCTAAAGGAAAACCAAAGAACAAATATTTCAAGAAACAAATAAAGATCGTAAACTGATTAGAGTCATTGACGTAGACGGTCAAAATGTTTTGGATATGTTGTGAGAAGAAATGAATCAGAGAACTGGTGACAACTGGCAAGATCGAAGGGAAGAGACCAAGGGGAAGACCTAGAAGTAAATACCTGGATGGCTTGTCCACGTGGCATGGTCGAGACACTAACACAGAGCTGATCCACGACTCTGGTGATAGAGTGAGATGGCAGAACATGACCGCCGACGCTTATCGGCATGGCACATGATGGATGGATGGAATGACAACCACAATCTGCGTCTTCTTACAATTTAATTATAAACCCAGTTGTTCACTGTGTGCAACAACCGCATATACTAAATGTTGCAGATCCTGCTCATTGTCTTCAGTCAATACTTTATCATCTACAAATCTAATGTTATTGATGTTTCGTACTCCAATGGTGATTCCTTTCATATCTTCTGCATTTCTCAAAATATTGTCACGGTACAGGGAAAAAAGATCTGGGGACTTTCTATGAGACTGCAATACATGCTATTCTTGGCATTTTTGAAGAAGGTAGTTTGCCATTGCTTTCCTTCTTAGCAATGTCCATACTGGTCTATGACCGTAGCCTCTAGCTACCGTCGTGAAGTTTGAGACCATAACCTACAACTATCTGTTGGGTGCTCTTCAACTTCATCCACCACCTGCTACATGGCTTCACGTAACCCTGATCGGGGGTCTAAACGGGTACTCCACCTTGCCTAAAGGGTGTGCAGTAGGATAGCGGAGGGAAGGAGGCACCTTTCCTTTCCTTTGATAGGGAACACCCCTAGCCCGCCACCCAGTATAACATAAAAGTTATTTCAAGGGACATTACTAATAATAGCATACATGTATTATGTGATTTAAATAACTGAGTATTTTTCTTACATTTTGATTTTACTTTACATAGAAATTAACGACAGTTATAGGCGGCGGAATAATAGTGTAATAATTTTAAGCAGATCTTTTAAGTTTATGTAAAATTAACGGCTCTATTTTAGGTATTTGATAATTTTATAATGCATTTTTTCTATTTTCCCTCGATAATATATATTAGAGGTCCTATTTTTATTTAACATTTCGTTAATAACATGTAACTAAGAATTTTTGTCAGGCCTGTAAAAGGCTAAAAATCATAAATATTCAGCACCTTGTATTGTTATCTAATGTAGCTAACTTCATACATTCTTTAGACTTGCTCTCTCTCTCTCTCTCTCTCTCTCTCTCTCTCTCTCTCTCTCTCTCTCTCTCTCTCTCTCTCTCTCTATCTGTCTCTCTCTCTCCCTCCGTCCCTCTCTCCCCCATGTGAACTCTCAAGCAAACGCCATATATTCCTGTTTCGTAGTTTACTTTGTAAAATGGGATGCTTGTTGGGATGTTCAATGTATGGACAATTTTATAGGTACATACCATTTTCAGAAAACACACGGTGAATGAGAATACTCGGAGTATGACAGAATTTCTATTGAAAGATTTTAGTATGCATTAATGCAAATGATTACTCCAACACCATCATCATCATCATCATCATCATCATCATCATCATCATCATCATCATCATCATCATCATCATCATCATCATCATCATCATCATCATCATCATCATCATCATCATCATCATCATCATCATCATCATCATCATCATCATTATCATCATCATCATCATCATCTTCCACTTCTGCCGTCAAGTGTCGTGGGGAGGAATAATTTACGTTCCAGCGCTCATCATAAACACGTAATATATAGGTAATTACATCATGCCATGAATGTAATATTATCATGCGTGAATGTATGTATATGTTGTATTCGAAAATGTAAAAACATAAACAAACAAATGCACCTTGTAAATACAAACTGCTTTGTACGAAATAAACGTTTATTAGAAGGAAAAAAAAATCAGCACTTTGGATTGTTTTACGGCATTTTGGCTTAGATCAAAGTGTAGTATCTGTTCTAGTATGACGACAGTGATTAAGAGTAGACTGACTTATTTACACCTGTTCTGGCAATGGCCACCAGCAGAGGTGGCCATCACAATGACATACAGGGACTTGGAACCTTATGGGACGGCTCTAGGTCCTGGAGAACCCTGAGCCCTAAAAGTTAAGCAGACTTTTAATATTCAGGACACTCAAACACAAATGTTTACAGCTATGTTCATAAGCAATGTGTAAGTGTTTCCCTCCTTAATTAACATTTGACGCATGCAATTATCGCTGTTTTTTAACATTGTTATTATTATTTCATTCATAAAACAAAAATGTGATGGGTCTGTTTCAGGCCATAGACCGAAATAAAAGAATGGATCTCACTTCTCGGCCTCGTGGCTAAGATCAAAGTGTAGTATCTGCACTTAATCTTACAAAGACTTCATGCAAAGGCGGTCATCCGAATGACAAATAGGGACGTGGGACCTGATGGGGCGGGTCTGAACCCCTTGTGAACCGCAAGCCCTTATTTAACAATATTAAAACTCTAAAAGATTCGATGCACTTTGGGTAAACCCTTATGAAACCCTTATTTCATATAAAACATTCAACATATTTTACAGACTCACGTCCGTCCATCTGTTGAACTGAAGAATTTACAAGGATTCAATTGTGTTATTCTAAAGGATAATGTAAGATTTTCTTTGGAATTTCAATTACCGAAAACAACAATTCATGGATTTGAATTCAAACATCGCTACATTTGCCGTTCCAGAATAATAAATAGTATGCAGTTATTACACAGACATTTAGTGAATCTTGCTGCATTTGACGTCTGGGGTGTTTGTTGTGTTTGCAAATACACAATGCACCTAATAAAAACACACTTGTTTGTGGGACATAAAACCATATTAAACGGAAGACAAAGAAATAAAATAGTGAAAAGGAACATAACATCATTATCATCATCATGTTACATGCCGCCAAGCGTTGGCGGTAATGTCTCGCCATCTCACTCGATCACCAGAGTCGTGGATCTCCTCAGTATACTTGTCTCGATCATGTCACGTGGTCAAATCATCCAGGTATTTTCTTCACTGCCTTCCTCTTGTTATTTTCTCCTCAATCTTGCTAGTTGACACCATGTTCTCCAATTTATGTCTTCTCTTATACGTGACCAAAAATGTTGACTGTCTACGTCTAATTTCTCAAATCAGTTTACAATTTTCATTTGTTTCTTCTAGGAATTGGTCATTTTTCTTTTCCTGTCTGTCCATGGTATTCTTTGCATTTTCCTAAGAAACCACATTTCCACAATCATCAGATGGTTTTCAGCCTGTTTACTCATTGTCCACGACTGAAATCTATTCAAAAGCACAGGTTCTATGTAGCACCTCAACACTCTTTTTCTCATTGCAAATGACATATTTTTTTTTACTGGACAGTATGTTTTCCATCTTACAAAAAGGCCACCGTAGCCATGGCGATTCTTGTTCTAATCTCTTCAAGACATTTCACATAATATGTTATAACTGTTCCGAGATAATTGTAACTATTCACTTGTTTTAGAAAATTCCCATTTACTTGTAAATTACGCTGTGGTATTTCGTTCTTCCTAGTGACAACCACCATCTGCGTCTTCTTAAAGTTAATTATAATCCTAGTTGTTCACTGTGTGCAACAACCGAATATACTAAATGTTGCAGACCCTGCACTTTGTCTTCAGTCAAACTGTATCATCTGCATATCTAATGTTATTGATGCTTATTCCTCCAATTGTGTTTCCTTTCGTATCTTCTACATTTCTGAAAATATTTTCATGGTACAGGGAAAAAAGGTATTGGGACTTTCTATGAGACTGCAATAAATGCTATTCTTGGCATCTTTAAAGAAGGTAGTTTGCCATTGCTTTCCTTCTTAGCAATGACCATACTGGTCGATGAATGCAGCTATTGTCTCCCCCCCCCCCCCCCACAAAAAATAAATAAATAAATAAAGATCCTCTGCCTACCGTCGTGAAGCTAGAGACCATAACCTTCAACTATCCTCTTAAACATCATCCACCACCTGCACACATGGCTTCAAGTAACCATGATCGGGGGGCTAAACGGGTACTCCACCTTGCCCAAGGGTGTCCCGCAGGCTAGCAGAGGGAAGAAGGCACCTTAACTCTCCTTTGATAGGGAAAACCCTTACCCAGCCACCCAATATAACAACACAACAGTTATTTCAAGGGACATTACTAACAATAGCATACATGTATTATGTGATATAAATAACTGAGTATTTATCTTACTTGTTGATATAATTTACATATAATTCATTAACAACAGTTATATGCAGCAGAAATAATGAGTAAAATTTTAGGTTATATTGAAAGTTTCTGTAAAAGTAAAGGCTGTGTTTGAGATATTTGAGTATTTTATAAAGAAGTTTTCTATTTTTCCTCGATATTATATTAAATGTATTATTGTTTAAATATCATTTTATCTACTATGCTCCACTGTCAGATCTCTCAAAAGCCAAAAATCCTAAATATTCAGCACATTGTATTGTTATCCAATGCAGCTAACTTCATACATTCCTTAGACTCTCTCTCTCTCTCTCTCTCTCTCTCTCTCTCTCTCTCTCTCTCTCTCTCTCTCTCTCTCTCTCTCTCTCCTCCCTCTCTATCTCTCTATGTGTGTCTCCCGTTTGAACGCTGAAGCAGTGTTGTCATCTCCCTTTGACGAAAAAGCACCAAAACATCGCCCCAAAAGTGCCATGTTGTGATTCACTATCTTCATTGGCAGTATTAGCTCGTTTTCTCAATTGAATATGAACGGACCAACTGGTCAACTCTAACAGTGTCTATCAATAACGCCGGACAAGCGATTCCTATTCTGTTTTAGTTTTATTTAGAATACAGTCTTCAACGATCCTTACAACATGCTCAAGGATTCAAATCATCCATACTCGCATTCCCGTTGTACCTGTCGTTCTGCTCTAATAACTAAATACGAATTAGCATCAATCTTGCCATAATTACTTTGCACTCACCTAGGTTGACTTGTATCCATTAATATTACCTGTGCAGCAGCTGTTTATCGGGCGATTCCCTATACTTCTTCTGAGTCGTTGGTTATCTTCAATAATGGCGCATCAGCCCTATTTGCTCTTCATGTCCACCTCTTCAGTTATCAAATCGTGCCTCATTGTCCATATTCTCTTTGTTGGTTTTCTTTCAATATCTTCATATCTTCCTTCGTCCTGTAACCAACCATCTCTTCCTGATGTTCACCTTTCCACATAAGCTCTTCAAATTCTCTTGTGATGATCTAACTTCTTGTCTCCTTTGTTGATCTCTCCCGTTCCTATCTCTCGCTCACTGACGTACTCATCACCAAGTCAGTTATAGTGCGTTCAATGTGTGCTGTATTTTCCTATTTCCCGATTATCGCATTCTTTGTCCTGCGACACATGGCACATATGCCCCCTCGTCAAATTAAAATGTTGTAGACATTTTACCTACTAAACTCAGTCTTCCAGTCTGTGACATGAGTCGCAGTAGTCGAACATACCTGTCATATTGGTCCATGGTCGCACATCTCCGTCTACATTGTCTACTAAAGGTCGCACATATCCGTCTACATTGTTCACTAAAGGTCGCACATAATTGTCCGTGTCTCTGCAATAAAGCGTATCCCTTTTCCTTATAACCTATTCCCTTTTGAATAGTTAAATTGTTATGAACATCATCACCAAAAAATTTTTTTTTATAAATCGGACACATTTTACATCTATCCCCGTAGACAATATGTGGCTCCCAAACTCCTTTTATCTCATAGAAGTGAAGTCCAGCATCACTAAGTCCCAATGTCTCCCCGGACATCCTTAGTGGCTCCTTAAATGTGTGTGTTCATTACATCCAGCCTCCACTGACATCATTGTTAAGTGAATCGCTCTTGCCTTCCCTGTGCATAATCATAGTCGACCTTCTCATAATCCAATGTGCGTATGACCTGACTACAGTTGACGTAACTTCTGTGCTTCGACTTCGACTGTTTCGTGTAACGCTTCATGTGGGGTTTGGTTTTCATATGTGCATATTTTTTTTCGGTACTTTCTAATGTTGTTACTGTATATTCTTCGTTGACCTTTGTGGCTCATGAGTATGGCTGCCTAATATTTACCTGCAATATTTAATCCTAGTCTATCACATAATAATAGCAATATTAAATTAATTACTTAGATAGCTAATATTTCTTTCATTCCCATTCATCCTATTCATGAAAATAAATGCATCTTACAGTTGTGCATAATAACCCATGCAATAATACAATTGAAATAAAATCACCGAATAATCAAAATTAATCTAATTTCTTCATAAATTAAATCAGTAGTAACCTTTGCATCATGTGCCCTGCCTATTTTGTTTACTAAACCTGTGGAATTTGTGTGCATAATATATGTGTATTGTCATGACAAACTAATAATAATACATCATGTAATACTGAAAAATGCATTAACAAAATAATGACAAATCTTGTTCTTTTCTTCTTCTTCTTTTTTTTTTTTTCAATTGTTTTGTCATGTCTCTTCTTTTCATTTTCATGACTTTATTTTTTTCATTGTCCTGAATTTATTTATTTTTTATTTTTTTCAGGAATTCATCTTTTTTCGTTTTTTTTCTGAATTTACTTTTTTTTTTTTTCAATTTTCATGAATTTCATTTTCAACAGCAATAAAATATCATTAATATATCTTAATAATTAATCTAACTTATCTGGAATACGACGATTTCGCTCGTAGTTAACCTGCAATGTTGGATTACATTTCGTCTAGTCCAGATCTCATTTGACCACCAATGACATGTATTCATAGTCATCCTTCTGCACTGATATTGCCGTATTATACTATGTCTGTAACAATAATAACCCAAATATGTATGTATCTGAACTAATCAATAATGACATAGTTATAACATAGTTATTAACAATTACTATCAGCTGTTTTTAGATGTTCTGAAATGTCCTGACCGTTAGTTCAGCGTATTAGATTTGATTAAATACCCTTTATGAGTTGTGAATTTTTTTTATTGTATGTATATATTATTGACGTTCTGTGATGTATGTGGTTGACTGATATGTTACATGTGTTTGACGTATTACGTGATTGTATGTATATATCATTGACGTACTGTGATGTATGTGGTTGACTGATATGTTATATGTGTTTGACGTATTACGTGATTGTATGTATATATCATTGACGTACTGTGATGTATGTGGTTGACTGATATGTTATATGTGTTTGACGTATTACGTGATTGTATGTATATATTATTGACGTACTGTGATGTATGTGGTTGACTGATATGTTACATGTGTTTGACGTATTACGTGATTGTATGTATATATCATTGACGTACTGTGATGTATGTGGTTGACTGATATGTTATATGTGTTTGACGTATTACGTGATTGTATGTATATATCATTGACGTACTGTGATGTATGTGGTTGACTGATATGTTATATGTGTTTGACGTATTACGTGATTGTATGTATATATTATTGACGTTCTGTGATGTATGTGGTTGACTGATACGTTACATGTGTTTGACGTATTACGTGATTGTATGTATATATCATTGACGTACTGTGATGTATGTGGTTGACTGATATGTTACATGTGTTTGACGTATTACGTGATTGTATGTATATATCATTGACGTACTGTGATGTATGTGGTTGACTGATATGTTACATGTGTTTGACGTATTACGTGATTGTATGTATATATCATTGACGTACTGTGATGTATGTGGTTGACTGATATGTTACATGTGTTTGACGTATTACGTGATTGTATGTATATATTATTGACGTACTGTGATGTATGTGGTTGACTGATATGTTACATGTGTTTGACGTATTACGTGATTGTATGTATATATCATTGACGTACTGTGATGTATGTGGTTGACTGATATGTTACATGTGTTTGACGTATTACGTGATTGTATGTATATATTATTGACGTACTGTGATGTATGTGGTTGACTGATATGTTACATGTGTTTGACGTATTACGTGATTGTATGTATATATCATTGACGTACTGTGATGTATGTGGTTGACAGATATGTTACATGTGTTTGACATATTACGTGATTGTATGTATATATCATTGACGTACTGTGATGTATGTGGTTGACTGATATGTTATATGTGTTTGACGTATTACGTGATTGTATGTATATATCATTGACGTACTGTGATGTATGTGGTTGACTGATATGTTACATGTGTTTGACGTATTACGTGATTGTATGTATATATCATTGACGTACTGTGATGTATGTGGTTGACTGATATGTTATATGTGTTTGACGTATTACGTGATTGTATGTATATATCATTGACGTACTGTGATGTATGTGGTTGACTGATATGTTATATGTGTTTGACGTATTACGTGATTGTATGTATATATTATTGACGTTCTGTGATGTATGTGGTTGACTGATACGTTACATGTGTTTGACGTATTACGTGATTGTATGTATATATCATTGACGTACTGTGATGTATGTGGTTGACTGATATGTTACATGTGTTTGACGTATTACGTGATTGTATGTATATATCATTGACGTACTGTGATGTATGTGGTTGACTGATATGTTACATGTGTTTGACGTATTACGTGATTGTATGTATATATCATTGACGTACTGTGATGTATGTGGTTGACTGATATGTTACATGTGTTTGACGTATTACGTGATTGTATGTATATATTTTTGACGTACTGTGATGTATGTGGTTGACTGATATGTTACATGTGTTTGACGTATTACGTGATTGTATGTATATATCATTGACGTACTGTGATGTATGTGGTTGACTGATATGTTACATGTGTTTGACGTATTACGTGATTGTATGTATATATTATTGACGTACTGTGATGTATGTGGTTGACTGATATGTTACATGTGTTTGACGTATTACGTGATTGTAACGAATTGTACTTCCTAAATTGTATATGTAACTAGCTGTATATGTATTGTGTCGTTTAATTAGAATATAAGTGAATTTATAGACAGAAGAATGTCGACAGATTTATAAAGATAGAATTCAGTGTTCAGAAATACAATGCTCCTCTGTCGCTGTGTGTACTGCATGTGTATCTAATGGATGTATCTGTCTTGACTTGTTTTAATCTATTTACTTTATGTTTCTTTAATGTGTAGAACTGGGCAGTGATTCTCATCTTCCTGTGTGACATATGTTGTTACTGATTTATAATCATCTATTTGACGTGTTCTTTCCTTCCGTTCTTCATCGAACAAACCTAGATATTTCCAATACCGATTCCAATTCCTTATTTTCATATCCCGTATTCTTTTGTCAATTTGAGTTTCGGGAACACTTTCTTGTTTCCATTCTGTTAGTAAAGTGTTTGTGTTGGTATAATGGGTTTGTGACATCTTTGGTGGAGTTTCTTCATGCCAGTTTGATTTTGTATAATCTGCCATGGTTTTGTCGTGGTTTGGCTGTCTTTTTCAACCGACGTTGTTGCATGTTGTTCTTTCTGTATGACATCTCGTCATCCGAGCTTGACTCATATCTTTTAGCTGTACATCCGTGTATGTGATCTACGTCACTCTTATCTAAGTATGGTGCAAAGAATTGTTTAATCATTGCTGTGCTGTCACCAAATGAAGGACTAATACGTCTAAAATTTTCAATACCAAATTCAATTTTCTTACGTTCTGCTTGAGTTAAATTCGATCTTATTGGTAATGAATCCCAAATAATTTCTGACTGTGTTAACTCTTGTATATTGTTATGGGATGTCTTTTGTGTACTGTCTTTACTACTATATGTCAATTTAGTGTCCAATGCTTGACTGGTTTGCTTTTGGTTTCCCGTGTAGTTTTCTTTTATTTCATACATGTTGGGTTCTATTTCTGAATCATCACTTGCGATAGGTATCTTTTTGTCTTCCGTCGGGAACATTAGTTCTGTATAATTTCCTTCATGTATTTTCATATTATCCTTTTCCCATTGTTCAACCTCTTTGTCTTTTAATATTTGTTCGGCCGCTAACTTGTCCCGCTCAAATTCAAGTGTTTTCTCCTGGAGAGCTAATTTTTGTTTTTCCAATTCTATTTCTCTCTCCATTTTCTGTTTTTCCAATTCTCTGGCTTCTCTAGCTTCCCTGGCTGCTGCTTCTTGTGCAATTCTGGCTTCTTTAGCTGTTGTTTCTTGTGCAATTCTGGCTTCTTTAGCTGCTGCTTCTTGTGCAATTCTGGCTTCTTTAGCTGCTGTTTCTTGTGCAATTCTGGCTTCTTTAGCCGCTGCTTCTTGTGCTTCTCTGGCCTCCCTAGCTGCTGCTCTCTCATCCCTCTTCTGTATTTGAAAATCGGACAACTTTGCCGCCGCCCAAGCTATTAGTTCGGGTCCAGTTAAGCCGCACTTTTCTCCTAATGCAATAAACTCACCTAGTGTAGACATATTTAATGTATACTAAATTAATTCGCTGTGTTATAAGTTATAACAATATTATCATCAATATCTATAACAATAATATAACAAATATGCGTGATACAGATCAAGTTACACCGACAATCTAAAAGATTAGCACCTTATGTATCTGCTCCTGTCCTTGTTCGTAGTGATCTGACAGATGTTAGTACTTGCTCTTTCAGCTACTGTCCTCTGTCACCTTGATGTCGTTCTTCAGACAGGATGGATGATACGCCTCTTCGGGTCTTGGCTGTTGTCTGCCTCACTCGTCTGCGGATACAGGAAACCACCGCTCACTGCTGCAACCTGCTTACTGCAATGAAAAATGTCTATACACCATCAAATCACCACACAATATCACGGATTCCCTGGGCACAGTTGCCATAGTTTGAAGTTGTGTCTGTCTCATGACGGCGACAAATGTCGGATCTAATTATGTATGCAAATTCCTGCCAGTACATGCTTATCACTATGTCCGTCCTGTGGCTTACAATGTTCCTTTCAGTGTTACTCGTAGTGATGATGTACAAACTAAACAAGACATCTGGTTGATTCGTAGAAAATACTTCTATGGTCCTGATGCGTTTGTGTAAAATATCCCAAACAGATGTACGTATTGATATCAAAAGTGTATTGTCGTTACATCCTTGTTCTGTTCGTAGGAACGGCTAACCTCTTCCTCCAACGGCACAGCTAATCTTCTAATAATCCGGCAACACTGCCATACCTCCTTTCACCATGACATCTAAATGTAATGCGATCTGAGCAGGCTTTCCTTTAGAATAGCTGATGTTTACACACTGTTACTATCGTCACTTATGTCCTGGGTTAATTATCCACCGAGACGTGCACCCATATCTGCCAAGAAGTGAACCACCTCTGCTATGTAACATACTGTCCTTCATTGGCAATATTTTAGCTCGTTATATCTAGCTTTAGTTTTCTGAATCAAACAACTTGAACTCAGTAACCGAACTACTGATATATAACATCGACACATTGCCTCAATTTTAAGTCCATATTTATTTCAGGCAGTATCCCATGAATCGTATGACATGCAGGCCATCAACACGATGCAACCATCACGCATTCCATCATAACTGCTCATGCCACCCTACTTAATAGAACTCTCATTACAGTCAACCCTGTCGCCTGTCCTATTACATATATCCATACTGTTTACAGTTTACCAGAAATATTGCTAACTAATTACTCACGCCAGTACTTGTGGTATTGTCTATTATGGGACCTTCCAGTGACTCTTCAATTAGATGTCGCTCATCGGATGTTGAGTCGTTTCTTCAGCTCGCTTCTCCAAAATCATATCATGCTGAACTTCTTATGTCCTTCCTTGATCTCATCTCTATATTTCAGACTCTCTCCATTCACTTCGTGTGCCTACGTTCCTTGATCGCTGTTCCGCGTCTGTTTATCTGTCGCTTCGCTCACTGACGTTCTCGTCACCCAGTCAGCTTTTGTGCGTTCAATGTGCTGTATTCTTAATTCCCGATTATTGTATTCTGCGACACATGGCACTATCCTTCTCAGCAATGACTATCCTGGTTGATGACGGTAGCTATTGTCCCCCCCCCCCCCCAAAAAAAAAAGATCCTCTGCCTACCGTCGTGAAGTTGGATACCATAACCTACAACTATCTGTTAGCTGCTCTTCAACTTCATCCACCACCTGCACTCATGGCTTCACGTAATCCTGATCGGGGGGAGAGGGGGGGGGGGGGGGCTAAACGTGTACTCCACCTTTCCCAAGGGTTTCCTGTAGGCTAGCGGAGGGAAGGAGGTACCTTACCTCTCCTTTGATAGGAGATACCCATACCCCCCCCCCCCCCCCAGTATAACAACAAAACAGTTATTTCAGGGACATTACTAATAATAGTACACATGTATTATGTGATATAAATAACTGAGTACCTGTCTACATTTTGATATGATTTACATAGAACTAATCGACAGTTATATTGACCAGAAGCAATGGAGTAAAATTTTAGCTTACCTTTAAAGTTTGTATTATAATAAAGCGTTATTTTAGATATTTGAGAATTTTATAAAGCATTTTCTATTTACTCATCTCATCTCATCATGTTCCTCTTGTACCTTGCGGTGTCGAGGTGAAGTATAAACTTCGTGAGAGTGCCCGGTTATGGGCTTCGTATATCGACATTCCCATGGATTCTGTTATTCCCTCCGTCCAGCGTTTACGTGGTCGGCCTCTTCCTCTGTTTCCATCTGGTCTGTACGTCATTGCTTGTTGTGGCATGCTGTTGACTGGTAGCCTACTTGCATGGCCAAACCATTTGACTTGCTGCTTTCTAATAAAATCTAGAGCAGCTTTAACCCTCACTTTAGTCCTGATTTCTTCATTTCTGATCTTTTCTCTTCTTGATACGTTGAGTATTCTTCTCAGGAACCTCATTTCTGTTGTTGTGATTTTTCTTCTCTCTTTTTCTGTCATTGTCCAGGTTTGGCATTGGAACTAGTGTCTTTTATGCTGATTTAAGACACCGTCCCTGATACTCAAGAAAACAGCCAAGAAGTGGCTCGTTGAATATAGAATATATCTATATAGATTTGGCTGTACTTGGTATCACCAGAAGTGAGAAAGGAGGAGTTAAGCTATGTAACGTAATCTGGTTACTTATGACTGCATAGGCAAGGTCATAAATTCCTACTTCTGGATAATATGTGTGAACCCCCACTAAATGTTCTCCAAATGTGTGTACATATTTAAACTACACAAACATTTATCAACATTTAGAATTATACGCACAAACTGAGTTTTAAAATACAACAACTGTGTTTATTATTTCTAGTATTGATGATCATATGATGATGATGATGATTATACTATGGTATACGTAACTTAAGAGGTCACATAGGTCATACTTCCCCCCAGTGAGACGCAGTTCACTGTCAGACTGAAGAAGTCCAAATTGGTCCCTTCATTTGGCTAAGTCATTCCCCGATATGAGTTGACTGTCCATTGCTCCTAAGAGATCTGAAATGAAACGAACGGAGATGGGTAGTATCTACGTCTACACATCTCAAACACATATGTCTATACATTCATATAAACATACATTCAAGTCATAATATATGATGGCATGATGATGGCATGTTACATAAACGTATATCAGTTCTAAACAAATAAATATATATGTATATATTCATAAAACTATTTAGAACACCTATAGCTCAAAACATACATATTCACATACAGTTATGTAATGGAGTGTTTCCCATATAAGTTCACCTCACTTACTCTCTCCCTTTCTGATTCATTCATTCCGTCTTGTCGGAAGGGCTGGTCGCACAGTCCTGTCGAACATTAAAATGCCTTCCCTACATCTGTCTGGGATATTTAATATTGTCCTAAGTCATGTCTGTCCTCATGCAGACATCATGCAGACAAGGTGAACTGGTGCCATTCCTCAAACCAAGTGGTTTCACCACAATCTTGGTAGGCACTCAGAGTGTTGGTCCAAATAATCAATGTTAATTTGGACGCTATCAAGAGACTGGTAGCTCTCAGGAATTTCTCCTAAGTAGTCAGTCTTCCCAATGTTTAACATCATACAGGATGAATCTAAATGTATCTCCTGTACATGCATAAGCCACACGCTCATGTAGCTTGGATAATGGATTTCTCCCAATTTATCACATACAACAAATCAGACAACCAAGTAGTGAATGAAAGAAGAAGGTAGTTCTCAGTGAAATCGTAAAGCTAGAACTGGAACATTAAGTACAAAGAAATTCCACCAGTGTAAAGTTTGGGAGAATATGCAGAACAAGAAAACTACACAGGCTCAGACTAGCAGAGAAACGTATCAGAGTAACAATAATGTGGTATTACCTGAGTTTAGCTAGGAAATCCTGTCATACGACATATCGAAGTAACAAAACGAGAGGGTAATCTCTCACCAGAAATTAAAATTCCGGCTTCCCTGGTACGCTATTGTGAATGCATCTGAAGTCTTGCTGGCCATGCTTGTAGTTTTATTCTCTTCATCCCTGGCTAGTTTCCACGTTGCTAATTAATATTCCCCTATTCATTAACTCCACCTATTTTCCACATGGACTGTAGTTATTTCTGCCAATCAAATTGACCGATGCCCCGCCACATTCCTGAAACAATGAAACATGCTTTGGTGGCGATGCAGTTGCGTCATTACATTCCAATCTGCGTTAACACCAGCCTTCCTGGGTTGCTGGCAAAAATGTGTCAGCCATGTGTTCCTACTTTGCCGCTCGTATTGCAGTGAGGTGTTAAGCATCTGGTCCTAATTGCTCCTTTGTGGTGGCAACTACAGACGTTGTCCCGGCTCCACAAAGTCAGGACTTTTAGATAGGTGTTAGGCCTGCATTATATTGCAGTCTTTGGATCACACGGGTTTTCCCCTGAGTAGCACCACCATGTATTATTTCAGACGGGTCTGGCTGACCCTCTTATTCTCCCATTCTGCCGTGGCTGGTTTACACGTTAGGTCATGTTAACCGTAAGGTGTTAGGTGTCAGTCCCTATTCCAACCAGCAGGATTGTAAACTAACACGCCAATCTCCACTGACTGGCTCCGCGATGTCTGGTTGATCAGAACATCAAAGGGAAAATCTCTTAGATGTAGAGACCAGACGTTGCTTTGATCTACCAATGTAGTAAAAATGATAGTGCGGGCTCTAAGTGACTCTGTATTTTTCTCTTACGTTTTTATCCTCTTTCTGGTGGAAGTTTATTCTTTTAGAGAATGATAGAAACATTCTTGTGCTGTCATGGCGTTTCGTCACACACACCAATGTTCGATGGCTAAGTCTCGGCAAGGTGTTGAGGCGAGTGTGGGAACTCAGAGAAGAAATAGTTATGTTCCTTGAGATGAAGGGCATTGCATGTGACTTTAATACTAAAATTGTCAATAAAGAGTGGCAGTTTGACTTTATGTTTGCCATTGAAATTATGGAAAAGTTAAATGAACTGAATGTCAAACTTCAGGGCAATGGTGTGTTTGCATATAAATTGTATGTATATGTAAAATCATTTCAGGCAAAACTCTCACTGTTTTACAGACAAGCAAGTGAAAAAGATTGTGCCCCTTCCCTTTGCTGACACAAGAAACCATTTCTGGTGAAATGACTGAAAAATACAAAGCCCAATTAGATGCATTGATTGAAGAATTTGGACGGAGAAGAAATTAGAGCCATAGTTCAATATTCTCAGTTCACCTTTTAGTGCAGAAGCTGATACAGCCACAGAGGACATACAGTTGGAGTTGTTTGACTTACAAGCAGATCATGACCTGAAAGAGAAATTCAAGACAGATTGTTTGCAGGATTTCTGTGGATCTTTTTCATAAGAATCATTTCCCAACTTGAAAAAACTTTGCAGCTAAACTGTTATCATTGTTTGGATCAACATACATTTGCGATCAAGCATTCTCTTGCTTGAAGATCAAGAAATCTAAGAATAGGTCTTTATTGTCGGACTGCAACTTGCATGCTGTCATGCGCATTTCAACAAGCAAACTTGCTCCAGATTTCAAGAATATTGTCAAACATTGCAAGCAGTTACATACATCTCATTAGAAATCAACAACTGTAGTGACAATGTAATCGCTGTGTGTCTAAATTAAAGCCATTGATTGATAATAAAGAATATTTATTATAACAACAAGTTGTAAAATCGTGTTAACAAATTAGTAAACGTTTTTGTCCATATTGTCAAATTTAATGTATAAGTGTATAAGTAAAATAAAATTGCAATAATTAGTTATTTATACTGCTTAATAACTTATGAATAATTAATAATTACTTATTGTGATAAGTTGCTGTAAACAAAGTGGATATATATATATATATATATATATATATATATATATATATATATATATATATATATATATATATATATATGGGGCTTGAAGTGATAATTTCTGTTGTCAAGTGTGTCTTATTTCTACTTCTACGCCATCTCAGGTCTTAGTCAGATATGACTCAGCTACCGTATGACAGTAGACGGTACTACCTGCTTTCTGTCAGCGCCGAATGTTGAGAGGCGCTTACCAAACCCGAAACCCCACATTGTGCCAACGGCTTTGGGCGGAAGAGCGCAATTGGGAGGGTACTAGCCTTACCCTGGTGCGAGGAAATGCAACCCAAAGACAAAATAAGTCATGGCAGGGCAGACCAGGCCCTAGGCCTTGGTTGGCAGCTGGTCTAGGATCGAAGCTCCTACAGGCGGACAGTTAGAGCATTGCTTTGCTGATCCGGCAGCTTCTGCATCTTGTCTTGTTCCAGATGTATAGGTGTTAACTTTCCTCTGGAGTGAACTAGGCAGGCCGAGAGAGGGATCATGCTGCATGGGCAACACATGGTTTCTTTATTTTAGCCCAGGCTTTGTGCTATGGAGAGGCAATAACTCCATCCCTGGTCTTAACCGGTCTCGGAATCAAAGCGAGAGGCAACTGTTACGGGTTATAAATCCTTGTCAGTTGGCGTAGACATGGGGCGCCACGCGTTGCCTCTGATGGTGGGAGACACCTACAGGTGTCACTGATCAGCTACCCTCAAGCTGGGCAACCCCCGGCCAATTGGGTGCTGATCCGCCGCAGCCTGCCTGCTTCAATGGGTGCTTGGGGCTAGGACAAAATCTGAATCGCAGGCTGTAAAACCAATGCACAGGGTACTAATAAAAAGAATAATAGAAACCTCAAGCTAAGGCTTGCAACCTGGAACGTGAGAACCCTGTGTCCAGGATTTTCCACTGACTTGACAAATATTGACGATGTGAGAAAAACGGCTGTGATTGATGCTGAACTCAATCGTCTTTACATTGATATTGCTGGCCTGCAGGAGACTCGTCTCGCTGAGGAAGGGTCACTCAGGGAAAACAATTACACCTTTTTTTGGAAGAGAAGAGGGCAGGCAGAAAAAAGGCAACATGGTGTGGGCTTTGCAGTGAAGAATTCGCTACTGGGAATGATTTATATCCCAGCTGGAGGTAATGAAAGATTATTATCACTGCGCTTGGCAACCTCTTGTGGATTTTCCACCATTCTCACTGCATATGCACCGACACTGGCTTCCTCTGATGGTGTGAAGGATACGTTCTATGAGCAGCTAGACTCTGCGATCAAGGCAGTTCCAAAATCTGACTACATTTATATGCTCGGTGATTTCAATGCTCGTGTGGGCAAGGACTCGAGTTCATGGCCAGTGTGTCTTGGAAAATACAACATCGGTCGCATGAATGATAATGGGCAAAGGCTGCTGGAGCATTGCACTAGAAATGACCTATGTATTACAAACTCCTGTTTTAAAACAAAAGAGATGCATAAGGTCACATGGAAACATCCAAGATCCGGCCATTGGCATCAGCTGGACTTCATTATCACACGGAGACAACATCTGAACCATACATCATTAACTCGAAGTTATCACAGTGCTGACTGTGATACAGATCATTCTTTGATTGTTGCAAGGGTTAGACTGAGACCAGAGAGAATCTACACAGCTAAACTGCTGTGTGCTGTGGACCTGTGCTGTGTGCCTTTGCGTGTGATGGGGCATCCTTTTCTGGAGTCTATGGGCGAGTGACTGTTTGCTGTGAAGCTACATGGTACTGAAGTCAAGTGTCAGGTGACAGTTGAAACTTGCCAGGCTCAAGGCCGAAGGTTCCAGGCGGCATCATACGGGTGCAGGTGAAAGTACTCTTATCACCTTGTTTACATACAGACACTTAAGACATTGATCTCTGTCGAGTGGAATGATGATAATGTCCAGCAGACTACTCTCACCCAGCTAATTGTTCCATGTCTCTTAGTCCGTCTGTTGTCTGTCGGTTAGGCAGAGTCTGAATCTCCAATAAAGATTCTAGATTCGCTTTTTATAAGGTTGTTTTCTTATAGTCAGTTAGGTGTCTTCTTGTATCCACAGTCGTCATATGGATAGAGTCGTCCGGGAACCGTCCTGGGGATAATTGGTGTAAAGGGTAGACAAAAGTTAATAACGAACCCTAAATTAAAATATATCGACAACCACCGAGAACCAGGCCGGTGTTGTCACAAGATATAAATGGTGGCCCTTATGGGGACTAGATCAAATCTAGTCCATTGAATAGGGGTAATAGATACATTCTACCTGTGTGGGAATTAGATCAATTCTAGTCCTATGAATACAGTGAGATTATAGTTCTATAAGATTACAGTTCTAGAAGATTATAGTTCTGTGAGATTATCATTCTGAGAGACTATGGTTCTGTGAGATATAGTTCTACAGGTCTATGATCCTGGCTAGATAGTATAGATCTAGTGGATTAGTCTGTCTTGTCTGGATCAGCTCTCAGTGGAATTTTCTGTCTATACCTTGATTGTCAGGGAAACGGCGACTAACTGCCCCTGTCGACTGATACTGACACACACACACATTACAACCACTTCGTCACATTATTCCTTTTCTGTTGATTGGTACGTTGTTTGCATATTGTGGTTGACATCTTTTGCAGAAACCGCAGAAGAGATGCCGAAAAAACGTCCCACCCTCAGAGAAATATGGGAGAGGGCAGAAGAGATGGAGTTGAGAGGAGAGGAGTTGAAGGACTATGTCATAGAAATAGATGGAGACTTCCTGCAGAAGGAGATGGATAGGAAGAAGAGCGAAGATAAGAAACTTGTTATAGAGCAAGAGACTAGAAAGCTGGCTTTGGGGGATAAGAAGCTTGAGGCCGAGCGAGAGGTTAGGAAAGCTGAAATGGAGCTAGAGTCTAAGAGACTTGCGCAGGAAGATAAGAGAATTGAGTATGAGGCTAGGAAAGCCGAACTCGAGCACGAGTCTAAGAAACTAGCACTGGAACATGAAGCTCGGAAGACTGAGCTCGACCATGAGTTCAGGATGAAACAGCTGGAGCTAAAGACTCAGACCGGAGGGGCTCATGAGGTCCCCTCTCAATTACCTCCCGGGCAGGAGAGGGACTATGAAGTCTTAAAGAAAGCATTGCTCCATAAAGTTGGGATCAGCGCGCAGAAATACCGGACTTTGTTCCATTCTGCTACAAAGGAGAAAGGGGAGATGTACTCAGTATACGCAGCCCGTCTCAGGTATTATCTCTCGCAGTGGATGTCCCTTGCGGGGTTCCAAAAAGACTATGACAGTCTTGAGGAGATGATCATCGCGGAACAAATGAAGTCCCATATGGATAAACCGCTACAGGTTTTCTTGGGGCAACATGGATCAAAGCGAATCGATGACATTGGTACGTGGGCGGAATGCTACGAGACAGTACATGGAGATTCCAATAATCTCTCACACAAAACACTAGCCCAATCTAACAAAGTTAACGGTAAGCTTAATGGTAAGTATACCGATAAATAGCAAGCAGGAAAGCACAGTAGAAAACAAAAGGGGGGTTCCTTTAACCAGACTCCGGGTAAATCTCTGGAGAATCCCAGTAAGCGACGACCCGCGAAAACTGAGGGGTTGAGGAAGTTCTGCAGGGATCTCAGAACTAGTTATTGTCAGGCTGAGGATTGTAGGAACAAAGCAACAGAAACCCAGTATGCAGCGTGTATGTCTGTAACTGAAAGGACCACTCAGGAACGACGGATTCCTGAGGATAACCTACCGAAGGAGGCTGAGGTTATCGAGAGAACCACTCAGGGACGACAGTCTCCTGATGATAATCTACCGAAGGTGGTTGAGGTTATCGAGAGAAACCATCAGGAACGACAGTCTCCTGAGGATAACCGATCGAAGGTGGTTGAGGTTATCAAGGTAAATAGACAACAAGATGCCATCCGGCAGTCATGTTGTGAGACGATGGCCAAGAGTAGGGATCCTCCGGAGAGGGGACAACGCTACCAGAGTAATCTTAGCCAAACGGTACAACGCTACAAGGGGACAACGTACAAGGGGACAACGCTAACGGTAATCTTAGCCAAAAGACCGAGAATTTTTTTTGTTTCAAATGTTTATTTTATACAAAGCAATGTACGTATGTTTCCTAAGTGATGCGTGTTTCTTGTTTGTGTATATCACAGAGCGTTGCCGTTTGATACATTTATGATAATATGACATTTATGGCATAAGTTCAAGTTTTTTTTTTCGCGTTTCCATCCTGTTTCAGGATATTGCGGTCAACACCAGCATCCTTCAGCTGTATGTTGATTTCTAGGCTAGATTACGCTCATCAGCACGCCACGACTTTCTGAGCGACCGGCTCCATACTCTCATAAGTCACTTTTGCGATTCGAACCACTGCTAATTCTCGTCGCGTCACGTGACGAGATTATTCAGGGTTAGCGGAGAAAGCTGCTAACTCCTCGGCCATGGAGATACCAGTCAAAAATAATATGTCACACTTCAGTTACCTAGCAATGCCATTAGTAGGAATACTTTATTTAACATCAAGGACAAATAGAAAGATGGCTTTTAACATTTTCCCACATGTAAAATAAAGCCATTACTTTTATATAATCTTAGAAGACAATTAAATTATTCTCCAATCCTTTATGCTGCATGTAACCGTTCTTAATTTCTATAGAAAACTTTGCAAAAATATAAAGACAAAACTACAGTTATTTGAATCAAATAGCATATTTATCTTACTTTAAGTAATGTCCCTTGAAAATTTTGTGTTCCTCTCGCTCGCTTTTGAATGCAAGTGTAAGTCCATACACACTACTTGTAGTAGTGATGGACAGAATTTTGCGTGTGGAATAGCTTTCCTTATTACCAGTGTACATCGCCTTCAGGCAAACCCACTCTGACTTCAGAGGTAATTGTAATTTACGTCCCCGAGTCAAGGACGAGAGGTCAACATTTTAGTGCAACTGTCCGGTGTAGGGGTTGAAGCCCTTACCTCGGCATCAGCACACCGGATGTTTAAGAACACGCGTTCTTATCCATTCAGCCATGCTGACCTCATGTACCTTTACATAAGTGTTATGATGTTATGTCCCTTTCGACTATTACAATTGTATGTGTTCCTTTTAAAGTGGTTTTATTTACAAAACAGTATATTTTCTTTACGTACAAAACAGTGTATATTATCAAAGTGCATTGTGCTTTTTTTTACATGTTGCGAATACAATATATACATTCATATACACATATGATAATATATATTCATGGCATGGTGTAATTACCTACACATTACTTATGGATGATGTGCCCTATATGGTTGATTCTTAGTGCTTGTATTTTTGTGTATGTCTTGTAGTGCCAGGCCTCCTTGTTTCGAATCCTGTATTAGTGTTTTGTGTTGTATACTGTGAATTATATTGCTGAAGGTGAAATGTCTGATGTGTTTGCTTATGTCTGTGATTGTTTGTTTTGGGGGATCTAACATTGTACCTAAATATCTTAAGATCAGTCTTAAGAATGATTGATTGATTGATTGATTGATTGATTGATTGATTGATTGATTTAGGAACCGACATCACAGCATTCGGGGGATTCCAACAAGCGCTCCGTCCCCATCCTGAGCAGCCAGCGAAGAGTTCTAACACTAATAGTTCCAGTAGCACTCTGATTATATGTAAGTCTCGCCTTTCCTCTGAGCGTCTATCGTCGGCCAGATCCCATCGTCACACCTCGCTGCCTCATTCTTACCAGACTATGATGATCCATTTGCACCTCCGAGGTGTACACGTGCTCCCACAAGGCCGAAACCACGTCTGCCTTGGCATTCATCAATGCTCCAAGTTTTGCCGAGCCAGCCAATCTGTCCGCCTGTTCATTCCCCAGCACACCGGCATGCCCCGGAGAAAAGATCCAGGTGATGCTTGCACCCGTGACCTCCGAAGCGAAGTAAGCCACTCTGCGCGAAGACTGCCTGTCCTCACCCTCCTCAGCATGCTTTCCGTTTCAGTTATAATCACGATGTGTGTATCGTGTTCTCCATCCAACGGAAAGCTGCACTGATCGCCTCCACCTCCATTCTTAAGATAGATGTTGTGTTATCATACGTCAGGCTCTCCTGCACCAAACGTCGACCATTAGCTTTTTCTAATAATCCCCAGGCACTTCTCCTACCTCTCAACACCGAACCATCTGTGTATATAATCACATCACCCGGGCGAGCATTATCCGGAATTATTACTGGATTTCCACTTCCGTGGCCCCTGCTGGCCACTCTCGGCACTCCCGGCTCAATGTGATTATAACTCTGCACAAGTCTGACTGCTCCGCTGGCTCTCTGACCCACTCCTCTCCTCGCCTAATGCTCTCCAAGATGCACACGTGTCTGATCGTATCCTCCGCCTGAGCCATCCATGATTTCTCTCTTATCAGTCTCTGACCAGTAACTTCGTCCAGCGTCTCATGCAATGGGGGATCTGTGTCTGCAGATTTTGTATGCGCTCTAATTTCACCAATTGACACTTTGAGACAGTGAGCAGTCCCAGTCCATAATCAACCACTGAGAGGATCAAGTGCTGGTATAGTGTGAAGAGCATTCTCTGCTTTTCGTGATTCCTCGGCAAATGTACGTTCAGTAGTTTGCCATTGCTTTCTGAACGATCCGCAACCATATCATTTCGTACACAACCAACGCAGCTGTGTTTCGAACGACCAACGATAACACCAGCAGCAGCAATTAGTGAACAAAGTCAACAAGATTACCCGCCTCTCGTGCGATCAACCGCTCCGCAGAAAAGAACAGAAATGACACACATTTTAAATAGTCAAATCAACACACAGGAAGACGGGAGCACAGAACAAATCAACACATAAGAAAACAAGACATAAGAAAACAACACAGAAGAAAACAACACATAAGAAAACAACACATAAGAAAACAACACAGAAGAAAACAACACAGAAGAAAACAATCCAAAAAAATGCAGACTGACGGTGTTCACATCGTCAGCAATCCAAATAAGACTAAAAAGGCAAACAGAAGACTACTGCAGTCACTAGACAGTTCAGACACTGTCACAGATTATCTTTCATCAACTGGATCCATCCGGAAAAGAAAGAAAGAACCAAAGCATTACCGAAGATCACAAGACAAAGATAAATGAACAAGCAGAACAAGAAGAAAAACAAGTACAAGACGAGTAGGACATATACAACATACAGACATCCTCTTTGTAGCGATTATTGTTTGTAACCCCAGGTGTGGAGATCCGTATGTAATGAGGCACTTCCTGTTTTGGGTTGCAGAGTGCACTCCATTTACCAACCCCATTGTTCAGCCTGAAGACCTCAGCCTTGTCATCCCCTGTAACACTGTGCACCAGTTGTCTACCTCCTTCAGGAGTAATCTCGACAGGCAATCAGTGAATGGCCAGCCTGTCTCTTCCTTTCTCTAGATGCTCTAGTGATATGTCTATCCCTAGGCTTGGTAAAGAGAACTTTTTTCCGTGTAACTTGTCATACACGGCTTTCTGCCCTTCTGTTGACAGGTGAAAGTACCACCTAATGGAGACCTCGAACCTGTACAGGTCGATGAAATTCCGCAGAACGCACTTTTCCTGGACCAGTTAAGGCAATAAGAATACAAGCTGGCGTCGATTACGCCTCAGCCCCAGGACCTGTAATAGAGGAAATTGCAGCAGCAGGCTGGTGAAGTTGCGTAACTTCGTAGTTGTCCCCTGGAACGGCGAATTTAGTGATATTTGAATTCATATCGATAACTTGTTGTTTTCGGTAATAATAATTGAAAAGAAAAACTCACAAAATCTGTTAGAATATCATTTCGTAGGTTTGCATGGTCAAACGGGTAAGAACTCGTGTTCATAAACATCAACTGTGCTGATGCCGTGGTAAGTGGCTCAGCCCCTACACCGGAAAGCTGGACTAAAATGTTGACCTGTCGTCCTTGACTTGGGGACGTAAATTACAAGTACCTCTGAAGTCGGAGTCTGATGGCGAGGGACACTGCTAATATGGAAAGCTAATTCACACGCAAAATTCAGTCCATCACTACTGTAAATTGGACAGATTGGACAGAGAAATGGAAATCAGATGTAAAAAAGCTAGTGCACTTACATATCAACTATCACCCCTACTGAAACATCCAAATATACCCATGTCCGCAAAACGACAGATAATAAACAGCATATTCACACCAACCCTATGTTACCAATCTCAAACCTGGATTTTATTCAAATTACACCTTCGCAAAATCAACACCTGCGAAATGAGATGCCCGAGGAGAGCTGCCAACTTAACAATCCGAGACCGAGTAAGAAATTCTATTATCAGACAGACGGTGGGATCACAACATTTATTGAAAGACAGAAGATCAAGTGGTTTGGCCATGTCGTTAGAATGCAACACCAACAACTACTATCACTGGCCTTACATCAAAGATCACTTGCGACGAGACCACGAGGACGTCCAAGAAGAAAATGGATTGACGACATCAGAGACATTGTACAACCACACGGAATGACACTATCCAGTACCGCCCAACGGGCGCTGGAACGCAAATTATTCCTCCCCACGACGCTTGACGGCAGAAGTCGAAGATGATGATGATGATGATGATGATAATGATGATGATAATGATGATGATAATGATGACTACTATACATATTGTGTATGGGCTACGCTTGAGTTCAAAGCGAGCGAGCGCATAAAAAAAATCAATTCTAAAGAAAAACGCACAGTATGTCTTTGAACGTGTAGTTGACAAATAGTGAATAATCTTGTGTTTATATAGCGTAAATTGACACGTAAGAAAATATGCTTCCAACAAGGCGGATTCACAATGTTGCCAAAGAGTTTGTCAGCTCCGTAATGAGAGTATATGAACCGTTGTTGTGACAGTTAGTCAGTTGCATATCCTTTACAGGACGTCGCAGTCAAATCCAACATATTTTTATTTTTGTTGTTGTGATCTCTTGGCAAATTTACGTTCAGTATTTTGCCATTGCTTTCTGAACGACCGGCACCCATACCATTTTCGTAAAAGACACGCAAATTTGTCTGCTGCCAAATCGCCCGCAGCTGTATGTCGAACGCGGGTTTGAGGGATTAAGAACTGCGTCCTTGAACCCTTCGCCACAGAGCGGGCTGGTTGTGACAGTGCACATGAGATTTGTGCTCTTATGTGAAGGTGATTGTTGTCCAAAAGCGGTTCTCCTTTATCAGGAGAAGCCTGTACTCACACAGGGTATTAATTTGAGGGTAGTTGTGGCCGTTTACATTTTATTCTGTTTTGTTCTTGACGGAGAAAATCTTTAATCCAGATCTACACATGGTGAAAACAATCAAAACTACCGCCACAAAATTAATATCACTGATGTGTTTGAATAATCTGTAACCGAGAAAATCTTTAATCCAGTTTGTAGTGAGCACTCGTGACCACAGAGGGGAAATTTAATCGGAAAGTACACTTGTCTAATGGGGTAAAGGACGGTAATCTTAGCCAAAAGACCGAGCATTGTTTTATTTTCAAACCTTTATTTTATACAAAGCAATGTACGTATATTTCCTAAGTGACGCGTGTTTCTTGTTTGTGTATATCACAGAGCGTTGCCGTTAGTTAGTGTTAAGTGTTATACCACATGAAACAAATACATACATATACATTTATGATAATATGACATCTATGGCATAGTTCTATGCCAGTCAAAAAATAATGAGACGTTAAAGATTAATAGCTTAGCGATGCCAATAAAAGGATATTTAATGTAATATCAAGGAGAAATAGAGAGATGTCTTTTAACATTTCCCACATGTAAGATAAAGCCATTACTTTTACATAATCTTAAAAGATATTTAAATTATTATCGAATGTTTTATGCTGCATTTTACCGTTGTTAATTTCTATAGAAAACTTTACACAAATTAAAGACAAAACTAGGGACGCAGAGGTGTTTCCAAGGCACCAGGGCCGGGTTATATACTGGCCAAGACCTATTGACGCGTCCTCGTCGAGCGTCCTGGGCAACAGGTCCCTTCGGGGTCCTGGCTGAAGTCAATAGGATCGCCGATTCCTCCGAAGTCGGAGAGTGTCTGCCTGTACGGCGAGGAACCACCATTCTGCACACCAATAAGCCAGACATGGGACAACGGATACTCACGCAAACCTCAGGTCCTGTATGACATCACATTGATGTTGGACAACAGGATGCCTTCATCCGACATACAGGACTTCGCGTTGGAGCTCAAGCCAACGAATACAAGCAAGCAAGCAAGCAAAGACAAAACTACAGTTATTTGAATCAAATAGTAGATTTATCTTACTCAAAATAATGTCTCTTGAAAATATTTTTTTCCTCTCTCTTTCCTCTTGAACACAAGCGTAAAGTCCATACACAATACTTCCAGTAGTGATGGACAGAATGTTGCGTTTGGAATAGCTTTCCTTATTACCAGTTTCCTTCGCCGTCAGGCAAACCCACTTCGACTTCAGGGGTACTTGTAATTTACGTCCCCATATCAAGGACGAGAGGTCAACATTTTAGTGCAACTGTCCGGTGTAGAGGTTGAAGCCCTTACCTCGACATCAGTGCCATAATGCAAGTCCTCTTAAATTACAGCTATGTCTTATTTCATTGACTGACACAATGGTATGGTTGGCTCATTCACAATAGGCAGTAAAGATAACTTGAGAAACAAATTGCCGACAAATACCTCCTTGTCACGGCAACATAATATTCATTTTATTGTATGCAAGGGACATAACTCGCCAACTTTTTTTCTAAAGAAGCAATTAGTTACATCAGTTGTTAAATGTTTAATTTAATGACACTGCCTACTCACAGTTAACACGATAATTTAATATCCAAAAGTATAAATACATTTACTGCTAAATAGAATATAATGTACTTGGTAATGCAATGTATACAATGTTTCAACACTGCAAGCTCCGTGCACGATGTTAACGACTTCCCCCAATGGTCGACCTGACACACTTACTCTGGTTTCTCTTCACAACGTAGAAATCTTTCGCCCATTTATTTATAGTCTTTTTTGTTATTTTAATACAATAGCTTCTCGGCCTTTTGGCTAAGATCAGGTGTATTTGCTGCCCCCCCCCCTCCAGTAGTGCGCTTGGTGTGGTCGGAGGCCGGGATGATCCTTCTCGGTGCCTTGGCTAGGATCAGACGCAACTACTGCACCCCCCCCCCCCCACAGTAGTGCGCCTGGTCTGGTCGGGGGCGGGGGAAATCAAAACCACCTCACATAGCACCACTTTAAATGTGGGCCCGGTGGACCACTGTGGGCAATAGCTCACAGTGGGACTAAGGGTCCACGCCAAAAAAAAGGGGAGGCGGGGTTACCAGCTAGTCTGGGGTGACCGCCGAACCCCCCCCCCCCCCAAAAAAAAACAAAAAAAACAACAACAACATCATTTATAGTTTAGTGGCACTGAACTTAAGGTAACCATAAAAAACTATGTATATTGTATATAATTATATATACACAACAGTTGCAGTATTTAAGAAAAGAATTGCCACAACACAACCACATGCTTGGTTGTCCACATATGTAAGCGATGAGTAACTCAGTACTGAGTAAGCTGTTTCCATTTAAAGCTGTTGTTAGGTTTTTGTAATCACAATTATATTAGTAATGTAATATATTAGTATTTGAAATAAAAACTGTTGTAGTAAAAGTAATATAAAGTTACGTTGGCACCTTACCGTCTTGACAGATAATTAATGGTTTGTTACAATGTGCTTCAAAAGGGCATAATAATAACTAACTACAACCCATTGCGAGAGCGATTGTGACTAATCAGACCAATTCGCGCTGTAATATAAAGTTTAAAGTATTTACATTATCGCAGGTTCGCATGGTCGAATGGATAGATAAAGAACGCGTGTTCTTAAACATCTGTTGCACTGATGCTGAGGTAAGAGGTTCAACCCCTACACCGGACAGCTGGACTAAAATGTGGACCTGTCGTCCTTGACTTGGGGACGTTAATTACAAGTGCCTCTGAAGTCGGAGTGGGTTCGTCTGATGGGGAGGGACACTGTCAATAGGGAAAGCTAATCCACACGCAAAATTCATTCCATCACTACTATGAAAAGTGTGTACGGACTACGCTTAAGTTCAAAGCGAGCGAGCGCAAAAAAAAAACAGACATTATCTGTCACAGAAATGCTTATGGTGTACCACGTTCATATGTACTTATCTTATCAACCATTGTGTGACATTTGAATATGCTTCCTTTTTTTTTTTTTTATTATAGCTTGTACGTTTACATTGGACTGATAAAGATTAAGAATTTCAGCACCAAAAAAAAAAAAAAAAATCATTTATAGTTTGAATATAATTATATTTAGCAGGTACACACGTGAAAAAAAATAATCATTTATTCTAAGTTCTGATGACAATCGTGTCGTTGTCGTTGCTTTTGTGTTCATTCGCACTGCGAGCGCTAACAAGTCAAGTCGCATTATTCTGTCAAGAAGCCTGATACGCGGGAAAATGTCACGTGCAAAGTCCAACAACAAAAAACACGCGGCGGCCAAGATGTACAGCGTGGGAGTCGACAACAACAAGAAGAACGTGGAGAGCGTACCGGCTAGCCACATCAAAGGGCCTGATACTACAGCTATTACTGAAGCTATTACGAGGGAGAAGATCGACAGCCCAACACAGTCAAGAACCAAGACAGCAGAGAAGAAGGAGGAGAAAGACACCAGAGTCGGAAACACCGACTCAAAAACAGTCCGATAGGTCGTCAAGCGGATTCCAGTGGAGCTGACAGACGAAGAAATCCTGAAGCAGCTACGAGAAAAGAATCTTCACATCCGATTCTTGAAGGTGGAGTGGCTCCTCACCTACTCGTAGACACCTACAACCTTGGCAGTGGTGACATCGGAGGGCAGCGAGATGCCGATCACAGTATCATTCAACAAGAGAATGCAGCAACCAGAAAGATACATCCCAAGAATCACTCAATGTTCCAGATGTCAGAAGGCCAGCCACAGCAGAGCTACGTGTCGCAGTAAGACGGAAATCTGTCGATACTGCGCCGATCTTCACCCCTTCAAGGAGTGCCAGCTGGCTATGCTGGACACGGACTTCCGAGCACCCAACAACAAAAGAAAGTGCGCCAACTTCCTTGGCAAACATGGGGCAAGATACCTGGGCTGTCCGTACCTGCAAAGACACAGATACGTCTTAATGATCGCCATCACCACAAAGACACCATACAACGAAGCAATGCTGAGGTGCGAGACAGCAACATGAATCTCACAAGCCGAGAAAGAGCAACTGCAAATCCAGATTGAGGAGCTAATGAAGCAAGTCAAGCTACTGCAAACATCGGCACCAACCAGCTACAATGGGAAACTTCTTGCCGAAATAAAGGAGATCTAGCGGGACATCAAACATGAGGTGGAGAATATGAGGCAGATGACAAAGATAAATGAAGAGATTCTGCGAGACATCAAAGCGGTAAGAGAAGTTCTAACAACTGAAAGGGAGCCAACCCAAAACAAATCAGCTGAAGAAACAGAAAAGCACACAGAGAAACCGCAAGATGACATCCAACAAGAGGACGAGCCGGAACCGCTAGACAAAGCCAGCAACCCAGCCACGACACTATCCCGCCAGACATCTGAAGTAAACCAAGAGGAGCACGCTGAGGACGACACGGAGTGGCCCCGGAGGCTTACCTTGGAGAATCTACGAGAGTCGGCAAGGAAGGAGAAAATCAGATACCAGGAATTCAAAAGGTGCTGGACTCAACGAGAAAAGAAGAAACCAAAAACACTCAGGAGACCGGTAGATTACCCACCTGTAATCTTGGAACAGGATACCGACTACTCGTACTACATAGAAGACGGAGAGAGAAAGCCATGGCTGACCGCGGAGGAAAAAAAGCGAATGGCCGAAGCTAAAACTCGAAGATGAAAAAAAAGTACAAGAAGGAATATAGAAACGTCGAAAAGCTCCTACAGAAAATACACAACGAAGGAGACTAAAAGACCTAATAAAAAGTCCTTATAAAGACTGCAGCCAGTGAAGCCAGACGAGACACCACCTGCACCAACAAAGAAAACCACAAGAGGAGACGAGCACAAAGGAAAGCTTCTACAGTTACTTCACAATGGAGAAGACAAAAATACCAAATAAAAAGTCCTTTTAAGGACTGCAACCAGTCAAGCCAGGAGCCTGCGCCTACAAAGAGAACTACAAGAGGAAACCTGCACAAAGGACAGCCGCCGACCGATCCCCCAGCTTACGAAGCATGGAGTGGGTTTCCGTTTCCGTCCTAGTTACGAATGGTCCCGTTCAACCGCCTACAATATCGGCATGGTTGTAGTTGGGTCCTTTATTGTGTGGCTTGTTTCTGTTCGTTCGTAGATCGGGCTGCTTGTTTTCAGCTTCCTGGTTTCTGGTTGGCTGATTTTGTTCGTTCCTATCTTGATAGAGTGTTACATTTCTGGGCAGAGTCGCGCACTTTTTGAGGCCTGGAGTTATTGTGTACCCATCCCGTCATATGGTGCTGTTTCCTTCAGGGAGTCTACCAATCGTCGTTCCACCTGTAGTTCCTCCTCCTTCCCCGTCTTGGGTTGTCTTCGAACCTTCCCGTTCGTCTGTCGTCTCGATGGTTCGATCTTGGTGTGGAGCGATTCCCAAGTGCCCTACAGAATTGCTCTTGGTCTGGGTAGCCGTTCTCATCCAGTTCGATTTCAATTTCTACTTCTGGTGCTTCGTCTTCTGTTTGGATCTTTGCATCTTCTGGTTCTTTCTGTGACTTGAGTAGTTCTATCTGGTCTCTTTCTTCCTGGATTTGTTTCTTCTGTTTTTGCTCTTTCTTCTTGAATTTTCGATAGAGTTTCGTCAGTTTCAGCTTTGATGGCGGCCATTCGAGCGACATCCTGCTCTATCTTCTGCTGGACTTGCTTCAGTTCGTCCAGGATGCTGCTGAACGGCCGTTATCTGGGTTTCTTGCGTCTTGTCTTTATCTTCCTCCATGCTTTTGAACTGTGTTCTCAGGTCCTTCAGATGGCCTTCCAGTTGTGCTTTGTCGCTTTTGGATAGTCGGTTGGTCGCCTCGTACTGCCTCCTGGCCTCCTTATATGGTAGGTTAGACTTGATGGCGATTTTCATAGCTTCTTTGCTGTCTTGGTGGCAGGGGCAGCCGAGATACCTGGCGCCGTGGTTGCCGAGGCAGTTGGCGCACTTTTTGTTGTTGTTAGGCCTCCTGGAGTCCGAGTCGTTCTTGGCATGCTGGCACTGACCAAATTGATGGGGACCAGAGCAGTACCTACACACCTCCACATCACTCTTGCAGGTGGCACGGGTGTGCCAAAACTTCTGGCACTTGGAGCAATGCAGCACTCTCGGTATGTAGGGCTCTGGAACTTGGTCTTTATTGTCCCATATAATGTATTGAGGGATCAGTCGGCCCTCCGATGGTACGACGACAACTGTAGAGGGGATGTTGTTCTTTCCGATAATCCGCTCAGCACTGGTGATCTTGGTTTTGCGGTTCTCCCTTGCCAGCATCTCCCTGATCTGGTCGTCGGTGCGATGGGTCTTGATTCGTTTGATGACCCATCTTTTGATCGAGTGGTGCCGGGCGGCTTCCAGTAGTATGCCGTGGTGAAGCTGGATGACGGCTCTATCTTCTTGTGAAATTTGCTGTAGAAGTGCTGTGGTCTTTGGTTTTTTGTTGATGGTGACCACTACTCCATCCGGTGTCTTGCGCAGCTGGCCGATGCTGTTTTTTCCCAGCTCGTTTTCCAACAGACTGATTATCTTGTCCGTTGGTAGCGCCGACAATTTAGCTTCTCCCACGCTTGTCTGCTTCAGTAGTATTTTGCCGGTGAAGTCTATAGTAGTAGTTGTTTCCTCCTGTGTGGAGGTGTCTGGTATATTGGGCGGCTGCATCTCCTTGGTGTTGATAGCTTCCCGGCTGTTGCTGGCTGTAGTTATGGTTTCTGCGACGGGAACGGTTTCAGCTGATGTCGGAGCAGGACTGCTGCTGTTTGAAGAGACGAGCACAGCAGTCGCAGCGGCCTTCTTCGCCTCTCCCTTCTTTTTCCCGGCTGCATAAAGCGCATGTCTCTGCGCGGCACTTTTAACGCGAGGCATCCTCTGCGTTAACCGATAAGGCGACTTGATCTCGATAGAGCGTGGATAACGAAAAGTCCTTATAAGGACTGCAGCCTGTCAAGCCAGACGCGCAAGGGGCCTACACTAACAAAGAAAACCACAAGAACAGACGATCACAAAGGATAGCCACCGACCGATTCTCCAGCTGACGTCACAGACACAAACGCTACATAACCAGTCCGAGATAGGACTCACAAGACAAGAATTAGGGCGAATAAACCCACAAAAATCACGGCTCTCAACAATAAATGACGCTGACGAAGCAGGTTAGACGATACAGAATTTGGAATTTTTTTTGAATTGGAATTTGAATTGGACAGAGAAAGAGTAAACAAGTGTTAATTTGGAGAAAACAGTAGAATAATGAAATTATTAACTGTATTCAATGAGCTTGGCGTTTCACTGGAAAGTCAGTGGTCACAAGCGACTGCTTGACTATTTGGACTCGAGTCATTCAGGCACGGGACAGCTTAGCGACCACACACAGTTTTACTCGATTATACACAACGCCGTTCTTTTGGTACAGCACATATACGACAAATAGTTTTTCAGCACCAAGCTCGGAAGTATTTTCACCCTACAATTAGATTCCATCACATCTCTACATGTATGCTACAGTGGGTGTCCACTTAGACCGATGTGAGGGTGACAGTAGTGAACTACGAGTGGCATCGCACTGAGCTGAGACAGAAAGAGAATGATTGTAGTGAGGACAACACAACACGCGCTAGAGTAACAATAACAGCAGAGAAAGATGTCCACCAAGCGTAATGTCTACAGTGGTCAGTGAACGTGCGCCAGAACGAAAGTGGGTGTGCCTCTGCTGGCTGTAGAGGTATTTTGTTTGTGCGTCTGTGTGAAATAATCTCTATCAATCTGCTACCGTGTTAGTTAGTTAGTCGACAGATCATCCTCATTGCACATCGAACCATTTAGATCCCCTCCTCAGTAAATTCCGCAGCGTGTAGCGGTTCACGACAACAGTTCTGTGTTGGTTTATTAATCTTCTTTCGTTTCTGCATAGTGTTCTTGTTTGTCCACACCTCTTTCAACTTGCTGTTCTCGCAGTCTGACCATGGATGTAGATTCACAGTCATCACTTGGTTCCTGCCAACGACTTACTTCTCGTAGAGCAGTGATTCTCAACCTTTTTTTTTAACCCGTGCCTCCCTTCACCATATTTTCAGAACGTCATCCTCCCCCTTTCGTATTTCCTCCTTAATAATCCCCTCCCGCCCCTACACAATATACGTAATAATAGAAGCTAAATATAATAGCACATCCTAGAACACGTCTATACGTCTAATAAACCGTGATTTGCTGGTCTATGTTACAGTACAAGTACAGGGAAGATTATAAAACGAGTCCCGATGTTATTTTCTAAAAGGTTTTATTGAACACAATAAGCTGAAGAATATTACACAGATTACATGGTATGATGTTCACTTCTCCAGCCTTAGCTGTAACTAACTTCCCCAAAAACCCTACGTCACGGCTTGAGCATCCTTAGTAACGTTCTTATAGGATGCTCAACCGTGCCTAAACTTTGCACATCAAACCTATTAACAGAGATGGTACTCACTCTGTTATAGACCTCCCTTTCTTTAAAAAGACTTTTCTTCAAAAGTCTTAACCCCTAACCCCCTTATTCTAACCATTCTTTCCCTCATCAACTCCTTAACCCCCAATATTCTTTCTCCAAGCCATCCCAAACTAACTCTATCTTAAGTAACTACTTTCACTTCTACTAATTCTCCACTTGTCCCTTATCATTGTCCCATATAGCAAATCGCTATGAAGTTACACTTCTTCTTCGTTTCTGACTCTTCATGGTTTCATCACAAAAATATAGGTCATAAGAATGGTTCATAAAAATCGTTGGTATACACTTGGCATTATGAAACTTCTCATTCTTTCTCAACATTAACAACACAGGATAGACAGAAAAGATGGGGTTAGGAATAGAAAAGAAGGGGTGCGCACCCAGTTATGAAGAGCAGTAGTTAAAAACCAATCACATTTACCTCCCTTGCAAACGTAAAAACTTTTATAAAAGTTTTTCAAAAACACATCTTATGATTTATGAAGCTACATCTCTGTTTGTTATAAATTAAGTCGATCCAAAATTTCTTCTATATACTCAATATTTGTACTGCCATCCACACCCATGCCCATATTTCACCTATTTCACGTCCAATCATGAAACCAATAACAATGTTCATATTCCATGAACATTTTAAATTAATTAACGCTGTTTATCACAGCTCCTATATATTTACCCCCTCAGATCCCATGACAAGCATCCTTGTTTGTATCTATCCCTATACCAAACCATATGCACTGCCATTCACAGCCCCCTTAATATCTACTCTCCATCAACCAGCCTCTTATATTTGCTAACTATCACAGCCTCTTTAGACGTTAATCACGTGTATAATATGGCATCCAATCCATATACCTTTAATCCACGCTGACTTAATGCAGCTCCTATTTTAACTCCCCAGAACCCTCTTATTTGTGTAGGAACCCCGTCACTTAAGTATGGCATATGTTTCCAACACTTCATAGCCACTATATGATTAACTTCCCTATTCTAACACACTAATGCTGATTGGCACAGCAGTCTTCCTACCAGCACAAGGTACTCATATTTACCTTAAGCCATTACTCATAAGGAGAATGTGTCTCTCTTCTAGTCCTCCGTCAGTTATTAACCACTTTTCTGAACAAAGGGTTTAAATAAAGCCCTATGTATTGCTTTTATTCTAGACAAAACCATAACTGTTTGTGAACTAAACTTAAACTTAAACAATTTTCACTATATTGTAAACAAGGTAATTACTATTCAACACACAAGACAATTCAACTTAAATCATGAGTCAAGCAAAATAAAATCACAACAGGATATCATACACCCCCCCCCCCCCCCCCCCCAGGTTTTAAATATCATTTTCTTTCCCCTCATATCAAATAAAGGTAATCAACTCAATTCAAGGAAAAACATATTTCAAAATAATATGACATACATCCTATCCATTGTTAGTCACTTTTACGGACTAACAATAACTTATTTATCTATTAAGAAAACTCAACAAGTCAAATCATAAAATCAATTGGCAATAAACTACTAATAAAAAATACACCACACTCGAATTTACATCCATATTACCTATCTTAATACCTAAATATATAGTGTCATGTCTACTCCTCAAGACAACTCATTATAAGTATCAATAAAACCATTTTCTATAAAACACGTGTAATACACAGCTAGCGTATTTCATCAACTATCACTTTCCTCTTTAAATCACAAAATTTACATCCTGCTATCTGCAGCATTTTCTATCAATTTATCTACCATGTTTCCATTTCCTCAGTAACTCCAGATTTCTCTGAATAAGTGCTATCTCTACATCAATGTCTTCCTCCTCTCGTAAAGAAATATTTTCCTCCATGCTACTATCTCTATTAGATTCTGACTTTTCATCCATTCCTTCTTCTTCATCTGTATGTCTATTGCTAGCAGCCGCTAATTTTTTCCTTTCTATATCCAATCTAATTTGTCTATATATTACCGACAGCATACAAATCAAAAGGTCCATTATGGGCCCTATCACTCAAGACCTCCTCATCACCTAACATAACCAAATCTCTCCTATACCTCACTCAGAATTCCCTATTAATCTCGCCGAAAACTTCAGCAACCCAGTAATGTCCATTTATTATGGGCATTTCACCAAAAACCTTCACTTTCAATTTATGCCGTTATCAACAGCAATAAAATACCGCCACTGAACTCATGTCTGTGACCTTCTAACCCCTCACTGCTTGTAATCAATGTTATTCCTTTTCAGTCCACATATCACGGACCCCCCAAAACCACATGGCATTTTATCTCCACACTGACAATGTTCATTTCTCATTAACACACTTACACCCCTTTACTATTGTACTGATATCTACAGTATATAATTATTCTTCGGAGTAAAACATGGGATTCAATTCATGTTTTACTAATTGTCTTCACGCTGTCTGGCGCAGCACTTATTATAAGTGTTACCCATATCTACTAAAAACCAGTAATTTCCATTACATCAGGGCACTAAATCCAGCACACCCCAATTCATCTACTCAGTAAGGGAAATTGTAACTAATCTAGTTGTTTCCCTTGGATTTGTACCAAGAATTATTAAACAATTACCGTTTACTACGGTATCTCCACCATGCTACAACCAGCAAAAAAAAATGTCTATTTACTATAGACCTCACCAATACATCTATCTACTGTACCAACAATTAATTCTACTTTTGAGTCTCTCGTCTACCCGACGTAACTAATATTTCATTCTCCTACATCAGTACTTTCTAACATCTCACCACACCAACTCTAAACTATCTTCCAGTCTCTCCTAGCGTTCTCACACCGCGATGATAGTCAAACCAATCACACTTATCGGCACACAGTCTATAGTGCGCTATTTATAATATTCCGATATTCATTTGGCTAATCACATTCTTTCATTTCTTTATATCAGGCATTCTTGCTTCAACATGTCTCTGCCAATAATACTAAACGTCATTCAAAATGTTAACTCTCTTTCTCTCAGCCTGTCATAAAATTTTCATTAATTCTGTCTAACGTCAGACATTCTAAACAAAAGACATCACAAATTTCCAATCATCTTCTTTCCACTTCTTAATTTTCGCCTACTCAGTTACTCTATCCTCCACTTTTTATCAGCGTCACTTATCAGCCACTCATCTCGTATTCGCACGGCGCTCGTATTTATACTTCTCATATACATTGACCATTATGTACAAACAAACTCGTTCTCATCTCACCATTATTCTCGGTATCACGACAACCTGACGTGCCTATACTATAACTTCTATCACAAACAATTTAGACACCAATTCAACATTCTAGCAATTACTCAGCACAGCCTAAGCGTGTCTATTACTTCCACACACAGTGACACAAGATATGCCAAACGCCTCGTGCATGCATGCGCATCTACTACCAATCGCCTGACACATCATTCTATCCATGTACTCCACTTAGACGGCGTCTCAAAACCTCACTCCTGCTTCATTCAGCGCGACGCGCACACATGTTTGTCTATACTCACACATGAACAACCCATAACCAGACGAATCACTTCAATATTCAACATGACTTTCACAATTCGACTGCTTTCTTACTCCATTCTCAATCCTCATAATCCCACTACTCTCCGTCCTACTTAATTCTCCTACGTCAAACCACTCCGACAGTCAACTACTCACTCACCTATCTTAACCTCCTCATCACTTCATAATGATTTACTTCTTCGCGCTATTTTCAGTCGCACTACCCTATCGGTGACTATTCTATGACTCCTTTATACCTCAAAATAACCTATGCAATACATCAGTTCTCGACATCACACATTACCTGCAGTGATTCTCCACCATTTTCCACATCAACACCACATTTGAGTCGAAATTTTAGCCTCATCAAACTTGAATTACCCCAAGCTCAGTTACAAAATGTTCAAATCTGCTCGTATCGGTTATTTAAATATAACCATGGTCTTACCGATTTCATGAGACATCTAGCTTTTTCCAGCGACGCTTCAGCCTTCTGCTGTTCTCGTGTTCTACTTCCTACTAGGCAAACATCTTTCTTTTTGAAAGTATCTTTTTCTCTCTTCTTACTAGTCAACTCGCCTTCTGAATTATCAGTATTTATAGTTGTCTCAGCAGCTTGGTATTTACTATAATATGCGGTAGAGGTGGAAATATTCTCTCCATAACCTGAACTCTCACACCTAACATTCCTACACCATTTAGGGATTAATTTAATGTCTATACCTGAGGAACTTGACATACCAGTCGTCGTACCTCTATTAACTATCATACTATTCGTATTTCTTTCTCTAATGCTTTTCCTCACCTGTCTTTTGACATCGTTGGTTTTCGTCTGTCTACCTTCCTTTATTTCAATTGTGTCTCCTTTTTCATGAGGAGTGTTTATAATTTCTACCAACTCAGTTTGACTTGCTTTTGTTATCTTGTTGGCTGGTTGTTTCTGGGTTTTCTTTTCTACTGTATCAACCTGTGTCTGTGTGTTCCGTTCTACCACCTCAATCACCTGCGTCTGAGTCTCTTGGTCTATTTTCTTTACTAATACCGTCGTCTTCGTTTTCTGTCGAACAGTCAAATTCGCAACCACCTTAGGATCAGTTGAATCTCTACTTACTTTTTCTACTCTGTTTATCGACCCTGACTTCAAATACTGTCTCCGTCTCTGCTCAAACCAATCGTCCCGTCTTTTTCTAGCATTCACACTATAAGAAGGCCAACTCCGTTGTTTACTGAAAAGGTCTTTCTCAGGCCCATCTCTGTATCTTCGTCTATTATAACTGCTTCTGGACTTAGTCGCATCTGGCTCAACATAACTGTCTCTATATACCACCTTATGTTGTCTTCTGTTTTCATTGGATACTGTCTGTCTCCTATTATTCTTTACTATTTCATTGCACTCTACCTTAAATCTATAAGGCTCTTGTCTAGTCGTTCTTCTCTGTAACGTTTCCACAAAATTCTCTACTTCACTAACTGCCATTTTTAACTCTCCCAACCATGCACTGATACGTTTTAATTCTGTATGTAGGTAGTTCATACTAATTTCTCTGTAATTTATCTCAAGCCAAAACAATATACCTACTTCTTCTTCTATATATTTCTTGGTACCTGTAAGAAAACCTCGTCTTGAGCTTTGCTGAAATAATTTTCAATTATGCATGTTTCTCCAGCGAAGTGTTGAGTCTGCCCATTGCCGTACCTACCCCAGTCAACACCTGTGTTAACGCAACTTGTTCTGCCATGCTGAACTATGCTGAAATATCAATTCATATAAGCAAACTCACAGTTATACAATTTAGTTAACAATTATCAACAATTGTATAGGCCCATTTAAACTAAACAAGGGACGTAAGCAACTGTTCACTGTTCTTCTTACGAAGATTAAGCGTTCAACTTAAGAAATCAATTTTTGTCTAACAGTCAAAAGTCTCATATTGGTTAAACCTTAATTAATTACAGTTAGATATATCGTCCCTTGATCCAACAGGAAAGTAGATTCACGTACGTCAGCTGAGAACTATGTTTGCCAAGTGTAGGTTTCACGTATAAAACAAGCGTCTCGTGTTCTTCTACTCCATCAGCAAGAGGACAACTCTGGGGTCTGTGTTATCTGAAGCTGCTTATATTTCTCCAAACGACGACGCAATTTCAGGTAGTTACATCATTCCTCGGACATCTCAGGCTTCTCTAGCGGGAGGAATGCTTCCACTTTCACCCATGGTTGGGCACACCAGACTTGAACCTTCTTTTCACCCTAAACAGGGCTCTTCTAGACGACTTGAAAACAGCTCTAGCTTGATGAAGCGATTTAATTAGGTCTCCTCTTCAGCAGGTCGGCAACCCAGTTTGCCCAACCACTTCCAAAGAGACCAAAGCAACCAAATCGCATTCTTCCTGACATCTCTATGTAATTTCAAGTTGGTTGTGGCTGTTTTAATTTTGAGATTTGAAAAAAATTTCTTTGATCCTGGACAGTCCTAGTAGGTAAGTGACCTTCACGCAAGCAAGGTCAATGAACGGCTGTAATAACGGCAGGTTAAACTTCACAGCATTTTGATGACAATGAAGTTACTTCAGGTGGTTATGATGAGAAACAGCCCATTCTACTGACAACCAGGTTACATTGATGGCTCCATCCAGTAATCTTGATAAGTATGGCTTCAAATCAACTAGCCCGAAAAATGCTTCATGTTGATTCTATTTTAAGTTGAAACTTTCAAGAAAAGTGGTCCGGTCTGGATCTTTTGATTCCAAAAAATTTCGTAAAAGTTTATTTACTTATACCTTCTTGTCGCAGCAAGCTGATAAAGAATTTCCCATGAAAGTTTTCTGCTGTTCTATGTTGTTTTCAGTACTTCTCGTTATGTGTCCGCGACATCCAAGTTCAAAATCCAAATCCTGGTGTGCGGCGCCAAATCTGTACTGTTACAGTACAAGTACAGGGACGATTATAAAACGAGTCCCGATGTTATTTTCTAAAAGGTTTTATTGAACACAATAAGCTGAAGAATATTACACAGATTACATGGTATGATGTTCACTTCTCCAGACCTTAGCTGTAACTAACTTCCCTAAAACCCCTACGTCACTGCTTGAGCATCCTTAGTAACGTTCTTATAAGATGCTCAACCGTGCCTAAACTTTGCACTTCAAACCTATTAACAGAGATGGTACTCACTCTGTTATATCTACTGACGTTATAAAATGAATTCTAGAAGAGTGAGACGTACAGAACCGCAAAGTATGAAGGGAAAAACAATATCAAGTAATCGGTTCTTGTATTAACGCGATCTTGAAATATTCTTACACCCCCCCCCCCCCCCCAACGGAATAAACCCTAAAAATCCCCCCTCCCGGGAGTGGGAGGGAATTTCCCACCGGTTGAGAACCACTGAACCACTGTCGTAGAGCATTCAGTATATCAGCCTGGTCCATGGCTCGTCCTCCCCCCCCCCCCACAGTAGCCTTACCTGCAAGTCTGTCAACCTGCTCATTTCCTTGGACACCCGCATGCCCCGGCATGAAAATGAAACTAATCTTTGCCAGCCGTGACCGCCTCGTAGACGCCAACCACCGTCTTCGGGCCCACCCCATCGCTATCTTCCTGAGCTTACTCATTGAGTCACTAGGGAAACATGCCCGAGAGAAGGTCTGTGTCTCGAGCCATGTAATTGCTTTACTTACAGCCATGACTTACATAGTCAGATTAGTTGTTGTCAAGGCATAATCACCAATATCTTACTTCACAATTCTCCCTCAATCTTGAGCCGTAAAGGTCCATAAACCTCTCACTCGTCGAACGACCGATCCAACTGTGTAAATGACAGTATCATCCTCTAAAGAATTTTTGAAGATAAAAGCCGGTGCGTCCTCCCGCACAGCAGCCGGATTTTTATGGGGGTTCTGTATTTTCTGTCTAGTTGGATGCAAACTATAAAGGACGTACAGAACTTTGTTGGCGCTTGTACGCACTTCTTGCCAAGTTCTAAGTCCTCAAGTGAACACACTTATTGAAGAATGTCTTCAGCTCGACCAATCCATGACCTTTCTCTTTTTAACCTGCTGCCCTTTACCTTCTTAATTTCACTGTGCAGTGGATGTTGTGTGTTTGCATTGACTCTGAGATGTGCCTATGCTCGTCAGATCTGTATTCTGTCCACCATGGTTGGAAAATCAAGAATGTATAGCATCGCCCTACATCTCTAAGGTGTATAATATGCTTAGCTTCGTTATGTATCCTCTTAATTCTTTCCATCTGTTTATGGCTGAGAGTCAGGTTCGTCATCGCATACTCAAAAACATAAATGACCAGGCCCTCGTATAGAAGACATAAATGGCGCCGCTCACAGTTTGCCGCCGCCATCACCCGCATCTCAGCAAACTCCGCTCGGCCTTTATTATCACCTGGTCGATGTGCTCAGTATAAACACGGCTTCGACAAATCGTATCCCCCGGTATTTCATTGCCTGCATTCTCTCTACAGTCTCTGAGCACAGATGTACAGTTGGTGTTGGAGTGTTGACAATATGTTTGTTCAAAGAGAACCGTGTCACTGCTGCCTTCGTTGGATTGACCGTTGCACCAGCTTCAACATACCACGTACTAATGCGATTGAATTTTGTTTGTAGTTTCACAGCAACCCGATCTCTATCCTTGCCCTGACGATACACTAACACATCGTTGGTATACGACAATGTCCTACCCGGTCCTGTGATCTGCTCACCGGTGATTCTCACAGTGTAGGCATTGAACAGCACCGGAGATAATGGTGATCTCTGTGGTAGGCCTGGATATATTGTTGTTGGTTCAGAAGTCCAACAGCCACATCTAAAAACTACTTTCCGTTGGAAGAGGGCTGCAGTGTGATTCTTCCAATAAATCCAAGCGTCTGCAAGTAGGTGTTGTGAGAAAGCCACATGAACGAGAGAGAGAGAGAGAGAGAGAGAGAGAGAGAGAGAGAGAGAGAGAGAGAGAGAGAGAGAGAGAGAGAGAGACAGACAGAGACAGAGAGAGACAGAGAAAGACAGGGAGAGAGAGTAGGAGAGAGAGAGTGGGAGAGAGAGAGTGGGAGAGAGAGAGTGGGAGAGAGAGAGTGGGGGAGAGAGTGGGAGAGAGAGTGGGAGAGAGAGAGTGGGAGAGAGAGAGAGTGAGAGAGTGAGACAGAGAGAGAGAGACAGAGAGAGTGGGAGAGAGAGATAGAGAGAGAGAGAGACAGAGAGAGAGGGAACGAACGAACGAACGAACGAACAAACGAACAGACTTTATTTTCAAAGGGTAACAAATTGGGCACGCAGGCCCGTCTTACATTCGGCCCTTCCAATCACTCTTCTTTCTTTCATCAACAGTGCATAGGAAAAAAACATTGTCACATGAATTTTGTAAACATAAACAATGCATATTAATATGTTATGAGACACATCAAACACCCACCCAAACATCTCCCATTCACTCCAACTCCACCACCCAACCACACACATACCCACACACACATACATGCTCCTACAATCCACCACATCCCTACACCTACACATCTCCCCACCCACACACACCCTCACCCACCACACACCCCTCACCCACCACACACTCCATCCACCCACACTCCAAGCACACATACATTCCCCAACCCACACATCCACCCACCTACACACATATCCTCTACCCGTCCCATTACCCACCAACAATCACTCACCTACATATCCTCCTCCACCCACACATCTCCAATCACCCAGCCAAACACACATTCCTCAGCCACACATTCCCCAGACACACACACACATCTCCCCGTCAACTCACATATTCCGCACCTACCCACACACAAATTCCGCACCCAGCCACATAATCTCCCATCTCCCCCAGCCCACTCACAGATCCCGAGCCCACCCCTACAAACATCCCCCACCATCTCCTAACCTGCACACACTCACCCACCCACATATCCTCTACCCACCCACACATAATCTACCCAACCACACATCCTCCACCCACCCAACCCCCAGCCACACATCGCTTAACCACACACCCCTACCCATATACACAAACATCCCAACCCACGCACAATCTCCACGCCCATACACACATCCCTCACACACATCCCCACCAACCAACACATCCCCCATTCACAAACACACATCTCCCATCCACGCACACACAACCCACACATACATCCCCAACCCATACACTCATCCCCTCACACATCCCTAGACACACGTACTTATCCCTCAACCACTAACACCCACACATCCCTCACTCACTCATCAAAACATACATCTCCTATCTACCCACCCACACTCACACACCCCAACCACCCATCTAAACACACATCATCCACCCTCACACACATCCTTCACCCACCCGCACACCCAATCAAACCCCACCCACCCACACATACATCCTTTATCCACACCCAGCTCCCCTCCCACGCAACACCACACCCACACACATCCCAAAGACACATCCCTCACCCACACACACATCTCCCCACACATCTCCTACCCATCCACACATCTCCCAACTACAATCACACTCACTACCCACACATACATCCTCCATCCAGCCACACAGACCCCCACCCAGCCAGACATATCCCCTACCCACACACACACATCCCCAAATCCATCACCCACACCTATCACGCACCGGAAAGAGAGAGAGACGGAGATAGAGTGAGAGAGACAGAAAGAGAGAGATAGAAAAAGAGAGAGAGAGACAGAGAGAGAGAGAGAGACGGAGAGAGAGGGAGAGAGAGAAAGAGAGAGAGAGAGAGAGAGAGAGAGAGAGAGAGAGAGAGAGTAGTCACAGTCACAGCACCTGCCACAACATATCCTCTAGAGCAGTGGTTCTCAACAGGTGGGGAAGTTTAGGGTTTCTAGTGGGGGAATGAAGATCATTTCAAGATCCCGTTAATACAAGAACCGATTAATTGATATTGCTTTTCCCTTCATACTTTACAGTTATGCACGTTTCATCCTTCTAAAATTCATTTTATAAAAAGTAGACCCACAAATCACGTGTTATGTGGATGACCTGTTTTAACATATTTACCTTCCATTTTTACGTACACTGTGTAGGGTGGGGGGATTTTTTAGATAGGAAATATGAAAGGGGGTTGGGGGGGGGGGGGCAATGACGTTCTGAAAATATGGTGAAGGGGGGCACAGACCAAATTTTTGATAAGAAGGGGGAATGACGTTCTGAAAATATGGTGAAGGGGAGCACGGGCCAAAAAAGGTTGAGAACCACTGCTCTAAACATTACATTTAATAATAACACCCCATCAAGGGACATGGCAGACATGCGGGGCTCGTCACAACTGAATCCAACATAACACCAAGGAATCAACAACGGGTCATCATTACTACACAGGAAATTAATAGCTACCCGTTCCTGACTCACATATTGTGTTCTAATAATATCCCACCTGACTGATGTCTGCAGTAGGGCTGTACCGGACCAGATTTTGTGTATGCCTAAACTAAAGCATGAGTGTCTGAGATGGAGCTGTATGGTGATTTGTTATGTGAATGTTTCTGAATATATGTTTGTTTCTTGTAGCAGTATAAAGTCTGGTTTGTGTTTGGATATGAGTGTGATGATCGGTTGTAATTGTGTACGTATACCACTAGATCAATTCGCACAGCAAGTCGCTTTCCAAGATTGACACGTCTAGGCTAGCAAGTCTTCCAGTAACAAATGTTTATACAAGATGGACACGTCTAGGCTAGCAAGTCTTCCAGTTACAAATGTTTATACAAGATGGACACGTCTAGGCTAGTAAGTCTTCCAGTAACAAATGTTTATACAAGATGGACACGTTTAGGCTAGCAAGTCTTCCAGTAACAAATGTTTATACAAGATGGACATGTCTAGGCTAGCAAGTCTTCCAGTAATAAATGTTTATACAAGATGGACACGTTTAGGCTAGCAAGTCTTCCAGTAACAAATGTTTATACAAGATGGACACGTTTAGGCTAGCAAGTCTTCCAGTAACAAATGTTTATACAAGATGGACACGTCTAGGCTAGCAAGTCTTCCAGTAACAAATGTTTATACAAGATGGACACGTCCAGGCTAGCAAGTCTTCCAGTAATAAATGTTTATACAGGAGGGTCATCTTGATAATAGTTCTTGTAACTGGCGACGGTGTCCTCGAAGAGAATGTATTTTGTGCTGTGTATGTCTTATTCGTCTTGTACCTGTTTATTTTCTTGTTCTTCTTGTTCATTTTCGTTTGTCTTGTGATCTTCTGTAATGTCTTTGGTACTTTCTTTCTTGTCCGGTATGGATTTAGTTGGTGAAAGATCGTCTGTGACAGTGTCTAAACTATCTAGTGACTGCATTAGTCTTCTGTCTGCCCGTTTTCTCTTCATTGGATTGCTGACGATTTGAAAACCGCCAGTCTTAATTTTTGGATTGTTTTCTTGTGTGTTTCTGTCTTGCTGTGTGTTTATTTGACTATTAAAAGTTGGTGTCACTTCTTTTTTTTTATGTGGAGGAACTTCTCGCACGAGAGGGGAGAAATCTTCTTGACTTTGTACACCAATTGTTGGTGCTGGTGTTATCGGTGGTCCTCTGCTAGGACATGTATTTGTGGTTATCTTGACCACACGTAGGGCGATTGGCCTTTCTCCCGGCATCGTAATCAATACTCTGTGATTATTGTTAATAACGCCAGATGTGTAGATTCATATGTAATGGAGCGCTTCCTTTTTGGGTTGCAGAGTGCTCCCCACTTGCCAGCTCCATTTATTCAGCCTGAAGACCTCAGCTTTATCCTCCCCTGTAACACAATGCAACAGTTTTCTTTAAACTCCTTCATGAGTAATCGTGATGGGCAACCAGTGTGTGGTCAGCCCGTCTCTTTCTTTCTCTAGATTGTCTAGTTATATGTCTATCCCTAAGCATTTTAAAGAGAACGTTTTACCATCTAACTTGTCATACACGGCTTTGTGCGTCTCTGTTGACAGGTGAAAGTCCCACCCATTGGAAACCTTGAACCTATTACAGGGTGATGATTCCCTCAGAAGGCACACCCCCTGGACCATTTAAGACACTAACAATAAAAGCTGGTGTCGATGTCGCCGCAGCCCCAGGATCAGTAAAAGAGCAAACTACAGTACCAGGCTGGTGAAGTTGTTTAACTTGGTAGTGGTCCCTTGGAACGACAAATGTAGTGATATTTGAATTCATTTCAATAATTTGTTGTTTTCGGTAATAATAATTCCAAAGAAAAACACACAGTATCTTTTAGAATATCAATTCGCAGTTCCGCATGGTCAAATGGGTAAGAACACACTCTTTCGCTACCAAGGGCCCATCTGGTGCCACATTGGATCCGCTGTGGTGGCAATTGGTACTTTGCATCTCATCTCATCGTGTTCCTCTTGTACCTTGCGGTGTCGAGGTGAAGTATAAACTTCGTGAGAGTGCCCGGTTATGGGCTTCGTATATCGACATTCCCATGGATTCTGTTATTCCCTTCGTCCAACGTTTACGTGGTCGGCCTCTTCCTCTGTTTCCATCTGGTCTGTACATCATTGCTTGTTGTGGCATGCTGTTGACTGGTAGCCTACTTGTATGGCCAAACCATTTGACTTGCTGATTTCTAATAAAATCTAGAGCGGCTTTAACCCCCACTTTAGTCCTGATTTCTTCATTTCTGATCTTATCTCTTCTTGATACGTTGAGTATTCTTCTCAGGAACCTCATTTCTGTTGTTGTGATTTTTCTTTTCTCTTTTTCTGTCATTGTCCAGGTTTGGCATTGGTAGCACAGAGTTGGTAGGAAGATTGTGTTGTAAAGTGCTTTCTTAGTAGTTATTGATTATTAGTTTGTTCTTTAGTATTGGTGCCATTTGTACTTTTATTGCCACAAAATGATCAGTGGTTTATTTGATTCATTTCTGCTCCATTTCGGAATTTTAAGTTACAGTAAAGATAGCTACGTCATGATTGTGTCGTTAAACATTCGTTAACATTGGATTTTTGTGTATTTTCAGTTTTAAAGTGGTTTATTTTGGTTTTTCACAATGGAGACGCCCACCAGTTTGCGTCCACGTAGTATGACTTGAGATCAAGCTAGATTATTGTTTATAACTGTTTTAAACAATAGCGATTCCGATATTAGTGATTCAGACAGCAGTTTTATATGTGAATGTAAAGTTTTAGCACGTGGTGATAAAGATACTACTACTAGTGGAACTTCGTCTTCAGCTGAGGTGTCTGACAATCAATGTCCATCTGACAATGAATGTCAGGGTGTCACAATCACTTCTCAGCGCAAAGGAAAGCAAACAGTACACAATAAGAATAAAACTGGAGGAAAAAACTTGAATTTACAAGCTTCTGTAGAGCGTGATTCCATCATCATCGACATGGCAAGATGTTCAGAAGGGGAAACAAAACCGAAGTTTGAGTTTTGTCCTCGAAGATCTCACGTCAACTCTAAACTTTATCAACTGGAAACACCTATGGATTTTCTCAAAGTATTTTTTGATGATGACATAGTGGATTGTTTAATTAAAAATGTAAACAAATATAAGAAAAAGATATTGATGCAGAACACTCCTAAAAGAAAACATTCTAGTCTGTTATCCTGGACCCCGCTCATGAAGAACGAATGGCTAAAGTTTACGTCTGTCATTATTGCTATGGGACTTGATCCAACACCATCTATCAAAGACTACTGGTGTATAAGTGCACACTTATATACTCCTTGGTATGCCACTATGTTTCTCAGGAATCGATTTGAATCTATTTATCACACCATGTTTCACAGCAGTGCAAAAAAAAAAAAAAAAAAAAAAAAAAAAAAAACTGTCATTGAAGGATTTCAAGCAAAGTTTACTTGAAAGTGCACATCGCGCAGCAGCCCAGATTATTCCTGAAATGTTGACACTCTTCGTGCCAAATAATTTCAAAAAGTCTGTCCAGGAAATTGACAGGAGCCAAGCATTTAATATAATTTATCGGTGTCAATAGAGACTGTGGTTCTTGCAGCGCTCGAACTAAACGACACATATCATCTTTTGTTTGCTCCGGATGCACTAATAGACCACACTTGTGCCCCAAAGTTTGCTTTGCAGCCTATCACAAATAGACTGCCACATATTGCAAATAAAAATAAATATCCTAAATTCAATATGCCAAACAGAGAAAGGAAGAAAAAAACTGTCATTGAAGGATTTCAAGCAAAGTTTAATTGAAAGTGCACATCGCGAAGCAGCTCAGATTATTCCTGAAACTTCTTTTCGGAGCAATTGTGTTCATATTTTAGAAAAGTTCAGTAAATTCAACAGGATTAGCAGTGATTTACCAGTGATCAGGATAACAACGCCCCTTGATAAGTGCAATGTTTTCATCATTTTTACCTCTATTTTTCAAATTATTTTAAAAATTATTTTATATTATATAATATATACTATGTTTATATATGAGATTAATACCAAAATATTCCTGGTGCAATCTCCTTTATTTTGATATATAATACATTTCTGCTACAATTTTAACCATTTTCATAACAGTATTGTGACACTCCCCTACTTACAGTTTTCTGCCATTAGTTTTTTTCATTTTGTGTGAAAAAGACCAAAACTTCCTTATAGATAATTTTAATGAGCAATACTGTTTATACTGTTGAAGACAAGTGGTGTTTGTTTGATTATTCAGTAAATTAAACATGATTAGCAGTATAGGAGTGTAGAAAACACCTTATAAGTGCAATGTTTACATTATTTTTACCTCTGTTTGTCCAATTATTTTACAAATTATATTATTATTATTATATTTACAACCTAAAGCAATAAATCCATTACCATCATATTCCTTGTGCAATCCCTTTTATTTTGATATATAATACAACATTGCTGCTACAATTTTAACCATTTTCATTACATTATTGTGACATACCCCTACTAACAGTATTCTGTCATTATTTTTTTCCATTTTTTGTATGAAAAAGACATGGTTCAGAATATGCACCAAAACTTCCTTTTGGGTGATTTTAATGAGTTTATATTCTTGAAGACAAGTGGTGTTTTTTTGATTATTCAGTAAATTAAACATGATTAGCAGTATAGGAGTGTAGAAAACACCTTATAAGTGCAGTTTTTAAAATAATTTTTACCTCGTTAATTTCAGTTGTTATTATTAAACCTATCATTATTGTCATAATATTTGTAACCTATCAATTAATTATTAACACTGTCATGTTCCTTGTGCAATCCTCTTTAATTTGATATATAATACAATAGATCTGCTACCATTTTAACCATTTTAAAAGCATTATTGTAACACACCCCTTCTTCCAATTTTCTGCCATAAATTTCTATTTGGTCACAGCCCAAATTTTGTTTGGTAGTGAAAGAGTTAAACATCCGTTGTGTTGACGTCGAAGTAAGCGGTTCAACGCCTACACCGGACAGCTGGACTAAAATGTTGACCTGTCGTCCTTGACTTTAGGAGGTAAATTACAAGTACCTCTGAAGTCGGAGTGGGTTCTCCTGATGACGAGGGACACTGCTAATAAAGAAGCTAGTTCACACGCAAAATTAAGAACATCACACTATAAATAGTGTGTATGGACTACGCTTGAATCCAAAGCAAGCGAGCGCCACAAAAAAAAAAAAAAAAATTCTAAAGAATAACGCACAGTATGTCCTTAAATATTTAGTTGAAAAATAATGCATAATCTTATTTTTAAATAGCGTAAATTGTCACGTCAGACAATATGCTTGCAACAATGCGAATTCATAAAGTTGCTAAAGAGGTTGTCAACTCTGTATTGAGAATATATGAACCGTGGTTATGACAGTTAGTCAGTTGCATATTCTCTATAGGACATCGCTGTTAACACCAGCATTTATGTTATTGTTGCTGTTGTGATCTCTTGGCAAGTTTACGTTCAATAGTTTGCCATTGCTGTCTGAACGACCGGCACCCACACCATTTTCGTAAAAAACAAACGCAAGGCCGTGTCACGAATTCACTCCAAGGTTACAATCCGATGTCAAAAATAACAAGGACGGTATGATTTGCAGCTGCAGTTGTTTACCAGTTAGATCAAAGACACCTCTGACCTTGAGAAGTCTTGGAGAGACAGCAGATATGTCGGGGAATTGTAGGACACGTGGTTGTAACACGCTGGCTTGTTGTAGCTGTCAGGACAGGAGAAGTTAACTCCTGCATTGATTAAGAACAAGGGAGATAAGATTTTGGACTTAGTTAGGGCCCTCGAGCGACACCCGCGGAACATCAAAGACTTCTCGGGAACACTCCTAGCGCTGTGAATAAACAAGACTGGGGTACATTAGTGTAGACCAGAAAATTGGCTAGGCTTGACGTGTTTTTGTGTGTGTGCCGCAGTTAGGAAATTTGGAGAGCATCTATTGTGTTAGATTTAAGTAACATTAAATAACATATGCCTTAATGGAAAGTTATAGATGTCATAATGGATTGATGCAGTTGTGCTTAAGGTATTGTAGAGAGTATATTTAAGCCTAATTAATATAAGCAGTAGCCTCGGTAAAACTAGCTAGAGTAATGAAGTGATGATTGGTGCTGCTAGTTGAAAATAGAGTAGTGAAGTGAGAATTAGCTCTGCTAGTGAGAATTGTGTAGTGGGGTGATATTTGGGGAGATTGGGGATGGGGAGGGTGTGCAATGATGGGATCTTCCAGTGAGGTCTGCTGGGGGTCTACACTTTGCATTTTGCTCTGTCCTGATCTTAACCCACCGCAGACCGGAGTGAAGAACTCCTATGCCCATGACAGCGTTGGTTCACTGTCATGTATCTGAGTGAGGATGTCAACCTACCCCCATCCAATGGAGGTTAGGGACAGATGCTCTCACCAAGTGTATTATTATCTCTTTTACAGGTTCCCTTAGGTCACTCAAGTCAATGAGAATGGAGACCTTAGTGTGGGCAGTTAGTCAGCAAAGTTTGCACTTAGCCCATGATGAAAAGGGTTTAAAGGAACAATCGTAAGAATGTTTATTAAACGTCACACGTTAACAGACTACTAGAGATTGTTTTCTCCGCATCATTTTGGAGAAGAACCAATCGTCAGATTAATGTTTCAAACATCACTTGGGAACAGAACAATAGAAAGTGATTTTTTTTTTACACCACATGGGAAAGTCCAGTGGGTATTATGTTGTCACACGACAGTTGAAAAGACTAATAGATACGGGGTTTCCACATGACATGGGAATAGAAGTAAACAGTATGAACTTATTAGGAAGTTATTATAACAATGGTCGTGTGACCAGTAGACACTTGAGACAGGAAGTACATTTATTTCAAAGAACAGTATTTTCGTGTCCTCACTAGACAAGGATGTTATAAGTATAAGAACAATAGAGAGATATACTAACGGTGTGATCCAGGCAGGATTCAGGGTCAGACTGTGACTAGTTCTTTTGAGTGATCAAACAGCCACCGGTGGAAGTCGAAATCTAGCAGGATGGAATCATGCCTTGGTGAGGTCATCGTGGACTGAATGAAGATGTGGTGTGATCCTTTCTGGGATGATCGGGCTGGGCTCTTCAGCTACTTGGTCTAAGTCTGCACCCACTAGAATATTCGACACACATTCTACACATCACACACACACACACTTCTCACACCTATACTTTTTGCTTAATAAATTATTTTGTATTTATTTGTTAAAGCTAGAGTTGTGGAGTATGTTATGTTGGGGAAGAGTGAGAGGGGGCATGATCTAAGGGTGAGTGAGAGTAAGAAAGAGGTGTCGAGAGACTAATGGAGTGTTGTGGACTGAGTCTGGTGGTTTCTCTAAGACAACAATATTGGGGTAATAAAAATGTGGTGTTGATTCCCAACACTCCAAGGACGAAACTAAAGTAAGTAAGGAAGACTTACGACAGGCCGTCTGCTGCCAAATCGCCCGCAGCTTTATTTCGAAAGCGGGTTTGCGGGATTACGAACTGCGTCCGTGATTCCTTCGCCACTTAGTCATCTAGTTGTGACAGTGCACATAGGATGTGTGCTCTTATTTGAAGGTGATTGTTGTCTAAAAGCGAGTTCTCCTTTATCAGGAGAAGACTGTACTCACACAAGCTATTAATTTAAGGGTGGTTGTGGCCTTTTACATTTTGTTTTGTTTTGTTCTTGACAGAGAAAATCTTTAATCCAGATCTACACATGGTGAAAACAATCAAAATTACCGCCACAAAATTAATATCACTGATGTGTTTGAATAATCTGTAACCGAAAAAATCTGTAATCCAGTTTGTAGTGAGCACTCATGACCACAGAGGGGAAATTTAATCGAAAAGGACAGTTTTCCAATGCGGTAATGGACTGTAATCTTAGCCAAAAGGCCGAAAATTGTTTTTGTCAAACGTTTATTTTATACATAGCAATGTACGTATATTTGCAAGGTGATGCGTGTTTCTTGTTTGTGTATATCACAGAGCGTTGCCGTTTGTTAGTGTTAAGTGTTATACCACATGAAACAAATACATACATATACATTTATGATAATATGACATTTATGGCATAAGTTCAAAGCTTCTTCTTCTTCTTCAGCTTTCCGAGCCATTGAGGTTCTTTGCTGCAAATACAATCCGTCTCCATTCGTCTCTCTGGTGGACCTTCTCTTGCCAGTCGTTGATTCCAAGTGCTTATAGGTCTGTACATGTATTATCTCTCCACCGTCTTCTTGGTCTGCCTCGGGGTCTACGGTCATTTATTTCCTGAGTGTAAGCGAGTTTTGTTTCCCTATTATCTTCCATTCTTTCTATATGCCCCAGCCATTGTAGTCTATTAGCCTTCATGATACCAGTGATTAGCGGGGACTTAAACAGATCATAAATGTCTTTGTTACTTATTCTTATCCACTCTCCACTTTGTGTATCCCTAATGGGTCCAAAGATGCGTCTTAAAATTTTGTTCTCAAAGGTTTGTAACACGGCTTCGTCTCCTTTCGTTGTACTCCAGGTTTCAGAGCCATACAGCACAACTGGTCTGATCAGTGTTTTGTATATTGTGATTTTAGTGTTACGAGATAACGCATTTCATTTTAGTAGATGTTGTAGTGCATAGTATATCTTATTTCCAGAATTGATTCTAGTTTGTATTTCTTCCCTTATGATGTTGGAGCAGTTGAAGATTGTACCCTGGTATTTGTATGTTTCCGTTCTTTTAATGGTCATATTATCTATTTGAATGTGGCCAGAGTTTTTAGCCATTCCGTCTCTTGAAATTACCATATATTCTGTCTTATCTTGGTTGATAACCAGCCCCATCTGTTGGGCTTTTTCCTTTAAGTGAGTCAATATTTCCAATGTCTTTTGTTCACTTTGCCCTATAATATCTACATCATCTGCATAACCAAGCAGCTTGGATGTCCTCCAATATCACATTCCTCCTTTATCTTCCTTACAACTTTCTCTAGAGCCAGATTGAAGAGTAGCGACGATAGTGCATCACCCTGTTTCAAGCCAGATTTAGACGTCGAAAATAATATGTGGCAAATAAATCAGCTTAGCGATGCCATTAATAGAATATTTAATGTAATATCAAGAAGAAATGGAAAGATGGCTTTTAACATTTTCCCACATGTAAAATAAAACCATTACTTTCACATAATCTTAGAAGAAAGTGAAATTACTATCGAATATTTTATGCTGCCTTTATCCTTTGTTATTTTCTATAGAAAACTTCACACACACAAAAATAAAGACAAAACTACAGTTAATTTAATCAAATAGCACATTTATCTTACTCAAAGTAATGTCCCTTGAAAATATTTGTGTCCTCTCGCTCGCTTTTGAACACAAGCGTAGTCCATACACTAGTAGTAATGAACAGAACTTTACGTGTTGAATAGCTTTCCTTATTACCAGTGTCCATCGCCATCAGGCAACCCACTCCGACTTCAGAGGTACTTGTAATTTACGTCCCCAAGTCAGAGACAAGAGGTCAACATTTTAGTGCAACTGTCCGGTGTAGTGGTTGAAGGCCTTACCTCGATATCAGCACACCGGATGTTTAAGAATACACGTTCTTATCCATTCAGCCCTGCTGGCCTCATGTCACTTGAAATAAGTGTTATGTTGTTATGTCCCTTTCCACTATTACAATTGTGGGTGTGTTCCTTTTAAAGTGGTTTTATTTACAAAACAGCATAATTTATTTACGTACAAAACAGTGTGTATTTTCAAAGTGCCTTGTGCTTATTTTACATGTTGCGAATACAACATATACATTCATATACACATATGATATTATTATATTCATGGCATGGTGTAATTACCTACACATGACTTATTGATGATGTGTCATGTATGGTTGATTCTTAGTGCTTGTATTTTTGTGTATAAATAAGTCTTGTAGTCCCAGTCCTCCTTGTTTCGTATCCTGTATTAATGTTTTGTGTTGTATACTGTGAATTATGTTGCTGAAGGTGAAATGCCTGATGTGTTTGCTTATGCCTGAGATTGTTTGGTTTTGGGGATATAACACTGTACCTAATTATATTATCTTAAAAATGATGAAACTGTTTACAACTGCACTTCTCCCAAAAATTGTTGATATCTTGTATTTGTATCTATGTTGAATGTCTATAATTTGTTTTGTCAGTGAATGCCATGTTTCTGTGTGTGTTTTTCTGGCATCGAATGGAAATGTGATCCAATATATTTTTATGTTGTCTGTGGCTGTTAGATCCACGGAGGAAATCCGTTTTATTCTTCCACTTTTCCAGACCCATTATTTTAGATTTCTGTATGCGTATTTTGACCCCAATTTCTTCACCAAACTGTCCGAAGTTCTGTAGTATATTTACAATGGATGTGTATGTTGTAGGGGAGAAAGCGGTGTCACCTGCATAAGCAATTAGTTTCCACTCTCCAGACTCATGTATGAATGCTCCTTTAATGTTGGTGTCCTCACTGATTGCTTCTAGGAGTGGTTCTAGTGTGAGTACATATATGATTGGTGATAGTGGACCCCCATGTATAACAGATCTTGTGAGCCTGATACTGGCAATGAGTGAGTGACTCACCAATACCTTACTTTGGGGATTTTTATACAAGATTTGTATCCACTGCCTATAGTACTGTCTTTTGTTACAGTGTGCTAGTGCTTTGTGTAAATATGAGTGTGACATTCTGTCAAAGGCTTTCTCCTTGTCCAGCGACAAGAAGGAGATAGTTAGTTAGTTAGTCGAGGTTCCAACTTCACGGCAACGGGTCGTCCCCATTATGCCCCGTTCCTGTGCCAGTGAATATCACACAAAATGCTCCTCACTATCCAATGTGAAAAGTGGAATAGGCAGGAGTCTCGGCAAGCCAACAACCCGCACAGGTACCTTGTGCATAATGCCGCCGCCAGAATGTCAACACAAAATTAATCCACGAAAATCACAGTTCATTGTCGATGGACTCGGCAGTCACCAGAAAGACCTCAGTGACCCGGGTTTTCTCACATGACTCGGTCTCTTTCCGCAGGGGGATCCGCCGAAAGTGTCGCATAAAGCACGAACTCAGCAGCTTCAGCGCCGACTCCCCGGAGTCTCCTGAAAAATGCACTCGTGAACCGAAAAGGCAACTCAGTCTATTCAGCAACAACCGGTAGCCATTGTTTCCGAACATGCAGGTCACTGTACAGGACAGATGTGAAAGCTTTCCCCGCGAATTTCACAGCTCACAGTGTCGCCCACGCACTCACTCAGTAGCAGGGCGACGGAACCATGTACTACCAGTCCAACATGTGGAAAATGCGATTGCAAACCGTAGCTGCGAGCACAAACACGCCACAGGCCTAAGCGATTCTAAGCCTAACCGCCATGTTAGCGACCGGAAGACCGACAAGAAGGAGGCAGTGTAGCAGTGTTTCTCAACCTTTTTTTGTGCTCTGCCCCACCTAAGCCTTTCTAAGCTTCTTATATATACATAATTTTTAATATTAAAAAATTTTAATGTTTACTAAAGAAACTTGATTGATAGGTTTGAGGTAGAAATCACTAGGAAATTGTTGAGCAAACATAGTAAGTTAATTTTCAAAGCATATAATAAGAACTGAAATTCCAATACAAAATAATTTTAATGAAAGATTTTTCTATATTATTTTAATTATTAGTAATTATTTATTATTTAAATTTATTGAGATCCTTGCGCTTGATGCTTGCTGCAAAGAGATGTTATGTCAGGTTCCAATTTAGTTAACTTCAGTCTCAAGTCTCACCGTTTTGTTATATCCAGCCGATGTTTTTTTTAAATTTTTTATTTAAGCAGCAAATCATTTATGGCACTACATCCGCATTCAGTTATATATGAAGATGGGAACGGTAACAATAGTTCTCTTGCACATTTGGTTGCATTTGGATATTTGATTTCGGTTTCCTCTCAAAGCCATGCCATCGCTCCTTTTATATTAAATAAAGTTTTAATTGACTCATCATTTTGCATTTTTGCAAGTTCTTCTTGATACTGCATATTCGAAATATCAGACAAATGCACTAACATTGCTGCATCATCCAAGTTGGGAAATTAATTTATTTCAAATCAGAACATCTTTCTTTTAAATCAGCCGATACAATTTTCAGATGATCGACAATAACACATATAGCGGTATCAGTCATTTCACATCTTTGGAGCCAATGAAACTTTTCAAAATTTTTGTTGTGTATGCCTAAACTAAAGCAGGAATGTCTGAGATGTAGCTGTGTGGTGATTTGTTATGCGAATGTTTCTGAATATATGTTTGTTTCTTGTAGTAGTATAAAGTCTGGTTTGTGTTTATGTATGAATGTCATGATGTGTTTGTGTGTACGTATACCACGCATATGTAATGTAATAATAATATCACTAGTCATTGTAATTTTAGTAAAACAATTAAAGGAGAAACAATTACCAAATAAATTCGCTATTGTAAAGGAAGGAAAACTCACCGACAAAATCAACGCCTAAATAGAAGGAAAGACAAACAGAAAGTATTGACGAAACAATCAATAACGACATCTTAGATCGGTGTTTCTCAATGTGGGGCCCACGCCTCACATGTGGAAAATTCGATTGTTAAGGGGGCATTTCGAAAATGGAATCGTCCAGAGGTTAAGTTAATCGTATGGCGATTCTCAGTAGCTACTCGAGCTGGGTAAAAGACCAGTATAAGTAACTTCTGTCCACCATGTTAGTAGCCGTGATTTCATTGTTAGACGTTAGAGTTGAACTACTGGTTATACTGGGCCGGCACTAAGCATTTCTCGCTATTTGTTCTGAATGGGATCTCAGTTTCTGCAGTGTTTCGCAGCAACGCTCAGCATTCACCGTTGGTGTTAATTTGAAATAAGCGTCCGTTAAATTGTTGTAAAAGTCTCGTTTAAAAAAAATTATATTCTTTTTTTCTTTTAATGTTGCATATCTCTTACAGGACGTTGCAGTCAACACCAGCAATTTTGAGCTGCTGTTGATGTTCTAGGCAAGATTTTACGTTCAGTAGTTGCCATTACTTTCTGAACGACCGGCTCCCATACCAACACGTCATAACACAACGCGACACGGTCTGCTGCACAAATCGGTCGCAGCTGCGTTTCGAACTCCTGGTAAGCGGTTCACGAACCGCGTTCGCAAGTCTTTGGCCATGGAGACCGGTTATAAAAATATATATAAATTTTATAAATATAAGTGATATATAAATGGCGTGTACATTCAATTGGTAATTTGTATTCATTTCAGTTTTGGAAGCATCATTTTCCAGAAAAATTTGTCAAATGAAAAAGTATGCTATGTTGCGGTGCGGTAAATGTGTCATACATATTTAAATATGCATTTGTAGTCTGCGTTTACTCCAGTTCATATTATTTTTTTTTTAAAGTTTTTAATTGATCTTATATTTATTTCTTTCAGCCCACAGTGAAATGAGTGGTGCAAGCAAGAAAATAATTCGTCAGTATTCAGAGAAATATTTAAAATTTGGTTTCATATCCGCTGTCCACGATGAACGGTGACATTTGTGTCTTTTATGCCAACAATGCTTGACCAACGAATCAATGAAACGAGGTCGTCTTGAGGCACATTTGAAGGCGAAACATAATGCACATATTAATTCAGATTTGAATTACTTTCAAACTTTAAAGAAAAATTTTGAAAGAAATGTAACATCAAAGTCATTATTTTCTGCTCATAATACAACTATCAATCGTACTCTTGAGGCTAGTTATCAAATTTCATTATAGATCGCTAAATCTGGGAAAAGTCATACTATAGGGGAGAATTTAATCAAACCATCAATATCAGCATTTCTTAAAACGGTTCTGGAAAAAGATGATATAGATGTTAAAGCTATGCCACTAAGTAACAATACTGTTAGCAGAAGAACAGACGAAATAAGTGAGGTTATTGAAATACAACTTGTTGAAAAGCTCAACACAAGAAAATCTCGGTGCAAATGGATGAATCAACTTTGAGACATATCGAGGCCGTACTTATAACTTACGTAAGATATATTGATAAAGGTGAATTTGCTGAAGAAATGTTGTTCTATAAATCATTAGAAAGCACCACTACCTCACAGACATGATACACAGGTACAAATACAAAACAGCAACAATATTTGGTAGAAGCATAATAGATAACACACACATCATACCCAAAATAATATACTTTGTGACAGTGTTAAACCCTCCAAAAAAAAAATCACAGACATAAATAAACAGAAAAGAAATTTTATATTTAGTAATCCAATACACAGCATACAGCATAAGACTCTCACGCAGGACAGGAAACAAGGAGGATTAGCACTTCATGGCATGCAAGAAAACATACAAGCACTTAGAATCAGCCACATAGGTAATATTGTCAGACATCCAGAACAACATAGAATAGCATTAATTTATATTAATCACAAAATAAAACATCTCACAAAAACTAAACAATGCAGCAGTACATTATCAGGGCATACTGCCAACTTTATATCACACTTGTATACAGGAAATACAGGGACGTGAACATTTAATACAGGAAATAACACGACAAATATTTAAACAATTAGTTAGTAAACAAGCACCATCACTTAAACTGAGAATCAAAAGTGGGTAAAAATAGTTAATGTCAGACTTCACATCCACCAATTCCAAACTAAACAACAAACACATCCCACCTAAGGCAAGAGAAGTCACTTACAGACAGATTTTTAATATGACTCCCATAATACTCAAAGTAGCATTCAGATCCAGACAAATAGGAAAATGCCAACTATGCAGGAACAACACACACGAGACAGAAGAACACATATTCTACACATGTCAAACAGTCACAGATGTAGTGGAATCTCTCCAACAGCCAATACAAACATACACAGGCAAATAAACAGTCATTTACAATTCAATGTTCCTGAAAAATCTTCCTAAAACACCCAAAGATACACTCACAAAACTACTTCAGTCACTAGCAGATAAACTTAGTTCGGACTTGCAGAATCAACGCCAGGTTCAATTCCCTTTCATACAAATAAAAACTAATTATCACTAATGTTCAAATACATATTATCTACTATATTTCCTGACTGAAATGTGTAAACTTCCTTTAATTTTATTTTCTTTTGCAATTAGAAGTATTGTTGAGCCTGTAAGGCACTTGGGTTAAATACATTTATAGAACAATTTATTATGGCCAAAAGGTGAGTTTTTCCTTAAATATCATTTACAATAACTAGGACTGTACGGGATTCAAATTTTTGAAATCCGGTCGAAGCCGGATTTGGCCGGATTTATGAAGTGAGATCCGGTCGGAGCCGGATTTGGCCAGATTTATGAAGTGAGATCCGGCCGGAGCCGGATTTACAAATAAACAAAATATAAATAAAATAACGTACTACATCACTTTACTTAGGTGAGTGGAGTCACTCGACTGTTCATTACTGCAGTTCATTACTATAGACATGACAATGATGACATATACTCATATTAAATCATTTAAATGTAAAATAATTACATTTACATTAGAATTAGTAATTAAGTAATATTATGTTCCCATAGGTTCAAGATGAAACATAATACATAAGCACATAATGCTAATTTAGTAATTTTAATTTTTAGTTTTCAGTTTCAGTTTTTAGTTTTCACATTGTTTTCAGTTGGAAAATTGGCAGCTCAGTTACAACTCACAACAACAGTACATTGAACAGATTGAATTTATTGAAATACATTCATTCAGTAATTTCACTATTTCAGTCAGTCAGTCTTCATTCTGGCTGTGAAGTTGAACTCTCAGAGTCAAGAAGGGACGAGTTGTATTTCAGGAAAATCAACGTCTCCGCATTTTGTGGTGAAAGGCTACTACGGTGGTCAGTGATAATGTCTCCTGCAGTACTGAACAGCCTTTCCGATGGCACACTTGTAGGTGGTGGTGCAAGAAATGCCTGCGCCAGTCTAGCCATACTTGGAAATCTTTGCTTATTGGCATGCCACTATGAAACTGGATCTGACTGTCGAGTTTGAAGTGGCTCTGACAGGTACTGTGTCACCTCAGTGTTAATGCTGTTGCCTTCGGCACTTGCAGAACGATCTGTGGTGTGATTTTTCTCGACAATTGTGTCAAAACAGCTCCATAGGCTGGACTCGTACTGTGTGGCAGTGCTCACAGAAGTCAAAACACTAGTACTACTACTACTACTACTACTAGTAGCTGATAGATCCTGTGGACTGACTGTGTTTGCTGAATCAATAATGGAGTTAGCTTCTAACAGCAGATGGGCTCGTGCATCACTTCTACCACGTTCGGAGAAGAAGCACAGTTTGAATCGAGGATCCAGTAGTGTGGCACAGGTGTCAATACTGTTGGATTCAATGTCCGCAAATCTGCTGCTAACAGCTTCAAGCAGGGCTGCTTTCATAGTTTTGATCCCAGCATCACTACCTTCTTTCTGGAGAAAAGCCATGAGTGTTTTCACTAGGGCTGTACCGGATTCAAATTTTTGACCGGATTTATGAAGTGAGATCCTGCCGGAGCCGGAGCCGAAGCCGGATTTGTAAAAATGGCCGGATTCCGGATTTGCCGGAGCCGGAGCCGAAATCCGGTACACCCCTAACAATAACCAGCACATGTGCAATGAAGCAGTACACTGTCATTATTTTCCATCGGGGATTGGGTAATATTACCACAGCCAGGGACGAAATTTCATTGGGCTACCCACACAACGCCAAGTTGAATTTCATAGATCCAACTTCCTTGTCAGCTAGGAAGTAACCCCCCCCCCCCCTCCCCTGTCCTCTCTCTCTCTCTCTCTCTCTCTCTCTCTCTCTCTCTCTCTCTCATTCTTTCTCTCTCATTCTCTATCTCAGTATCTCTTTCTCTCCCCCTCTCTCTCTCTCTCTCTCTCTCTCTCTCTCTGCCTTTCTCTCTCTCTGTATCTCTCTCTGTCTCCATCTTTCTCTCGCTAGCTCACAGCAAAAACACCACAAATACCTGTTTTTAAATTTACCTTTCACAATAGGACGTGACTGCAATGTTTCACGTTAAAAGTTGTTAAATAAAACTAACTGTGCATGAGAAAAAGTGGAAAGGAGGCATATGAGCGTGTGTAAATGCATCATGCTATAAATGTTATATTATCATTTTAAAAATGTTTGCGTCATTATCCTCTCCTTTTGTGTCACTGGCGGTGGGACTATTGCCACAGTCCGTACAACATAAAGGGAGGCTGTACCGTGTAGGTCAGTTTTCTTTGTCAACCGTGGAATGGGAATACCAGCATAACGAGTTTGAGATTCCTTTGACCTCTGTCTCAGCCCAGCCCAGCCCAGCCCAGCCCGCCCCAAATAATTCCTTTGTACGTATGATTAAGCCACTACATGTGCAGCAAACTTCAATCTGTTCTCTCTCTCCCTCTCTCTCTCTCTCTCTCTCTCCCTCTCTCTCAAGCAGACACCATAACCACAGGTTTTGGGGATCGCTTTGTAAAATGGGATGCTTGCTGTGAGGTTTAATGGATGGAAATTGTGAAGATACATACAAGAGTACTATTTGCGGAAACAAAAGTGACTCGGCACTAGTTTGAACTTGTTTAAACGAAACTAAGTGTGAATGAGAATACCCGGAGTGTGAAAGGGTTTCTATTAAATGTTTTGGTATGCTTGGGAGCAAATGGTTACGCAACCATCATCGTCAACAGGTAATATATAGGTTGCTACACCATGCCATGAATATAATGTTGTCACATGTGTATAAATGTATATGTTGTATTCGAAAATGTAAAAAGATACTGTTTTTGTACATAATAAACGATCATCAAAAAAAAAAAAAAAACATCACTGACTCCATGTCCACTGGGTTCCAAGTACTTGGTACAATATCCACGTGTACCAAAGGAAGCAAGTTTGCTCGTTTAGCTTTCTTGCGTCCGAAGGTTCAAGGACAAATTTATACTCAGATACAAATTTAAGTGTTCAAGAATGTACAGCCTAGCATATTGAAGATGTTCCTGGACGTAAATAAATCATAATGATTAATCTACATAGACCAGTTTTGTGCAAACAAAAAGACATTATAGTGAGTTTAAAATTACCGTGGTAGACAATTGACATTACTGTGCGAACATGTATATATTTCAGCTTGAAGGATTTATCTAGTTATTTTACATTTTTTGGTGTGATTTCTGCAGTATATTCCTGACGAGATGCAGCGAAATATGCCAGGCAATAAATCGTGCAATCTATTGTTTGTGTCTTCATTATTAAAATTTAATGCGGGAAAACATTGTTTTGATAAAGAAATCCTTCATGCTGAAATACAAAAATATGAAACATATTTGGTGGAAATGCGGTAAAGCTGTGAAAATGTAAACAATATAAAATGACACAAAGTAGTGCAGCTTTACATAACAGAATTACAACAACAACAACAACAACAACAACAACAACAACAAAACTTTATTTTGAAAGTATTAAGAATTTTACGACGCATACAGGACGTTGCGGCCATTAGCCTTCATAAGCAAACAAACAAAATCACAAAACACAACATATAACCAAGAATATCTCCTGTGACTACATCAACACAGGAGATATCCTTGGTTATATGTTGTGTTTTGTGAATGTGTTTGTTTGCTTATGAAGGTTAATCGCCGCAACGTCCTGTATGTGTCGTAATTATGTTATGTAAAGCTGCACTACTTTGTGTCATTTTATAATGCTGACATACGCAACATTTAACGGGCTGTCATGCCTTTTTGTTTACACAACCATGGCATGGCCTTATGAATCGCAACTGCTTCTTCAGTAAACCTTACCAGTAGTTCATTTTGTGCGTTAAATAAACAATAAATTATGCAAACGAAAAATAGGCCTGTAAAAGGCCAATAATTCTAAATATTCAGCACCTTATTTTGTTAACCAATGTAGGTAACTTCATTCATTCCTTAGACTTGCTCTCTCTCTCTCTCTCTCTCTCTCTCTCTCTCTCTCTCTCTCTCTCTCTCTCTCTCTCTCTCTCTCTCTCTCTCTCTCTCTCTCTCATGTTAAAGCTCAAGTAAACGCCATATACGTCGTTCTCTTCCCCTCAATCTTTCCAGTTGTCACCAAGTTCTTCAATTAATTGCTTCTCATAACGTGACGAAAATGTTGACTGTCTACGTCTAATTTCTCAAATCAGTTTACAATTTTCATTTGTTTCTTGTAGGACTTGGTCATTAGTTTTTCTGTCTGTAAATGGTATTCTTTGTATTTCTACAGCCTTCAGATGTTTTTCAGCTTGTTAGCTCATTGCTCACGCAACACATCCATGCAAAAGCACAGGCTTTATGTATTACTTCAACACCCTTTCTCTCATTGCAAATGACATCTTTTTATTGTCAGTATGTTTTCCATCTTATAAAAGGCTACCTTCTCTATGGCGATTCTTGTTCTAATCTATTTAATATATGTCCCATCAGATGTTATGTTCTTCTTCTTTGCGTTCATCCGGAGTGTTTTTCTGATGTGATTGCGGTGTGTCAAGTTAGGCACCCTTGGGCCAACACATCGACATTTTGTGTGCATTTTTGACAGGTTAGTGTTCCTGTGGGACTCTCACTTGTGTGGTGCCGTCCACATCCCAACTGGTCAAGTCGGAAAGGTCAAATACTTCACGATCAGCACTCAAGGGAAGGCAGGGACAGTCCATGGCATTTCCCGCCATCCAGGGTGGCTTCCATAGTTGCAGAGCCGACACATAGAGCCATGGTGCTGGGCTCACCGAGGGAATCACGTCCTGCACATAGCTGCTTTAATTCCTCACTTCAATATATTGGACATTTCGTTCGCCCCGGGCCGTTCCCGCACAAACTAGACCGGTCTGCAGATGGTATCCACTCAACGAGTTTTCGATTCGGACATGTGCTTGTCGCTGTGCCCTGGGACAGT
>JACEFZ010002027.1:72500-130000 GCA_014155875.1 Cepaea nemoralis
CACATACACACATGGCTTCATGTAACTCTGATCGGGGAGGGGGGCGAGGCGGGGGGGGGGGGGGCTAAAGGGGTACTCCACCTTGCCCAATGGTGTCCAGTAGGATAGCGGAGGGAAGGAGGCACCTTACTTCGCTTTTGATAGGGGATTCCCCTAGCCCGCTACCCAGTATGACAACATGACAGGTATTTCAAGGGACATTACTAAAAATAGCATAGGCCTACATGTATTATGTGATTTAAATAACTGAGTATTTCTCTTACATTTTGATATAATTTAAATGTCAATTAACATCAGTTATTTCCAGTAAATACAAAGCAGCAATATTTTTAGGTTATCTTTAAAGTTTGTGGAAAAGTAAAGTCTCTATTTTAGACATTTGAGAATTTTATAAAGCGCTTTTCTATTTCACCTGGATATTATATACAAGGTCAAATACTTGATACATAAAAGAATAAAAATGTCCATTTTGAATTGAAATTTTTGTCCGGCCTGTAAAAGGCCGAAATTCCTAAATATTCAGCACCTTGTATTGTTATCGAATGCAGCAAACTTCATGCATTTTTCTCTCTCTCTCTCTCTCTCTCTCTCTCTCTCTCTCTCTCTCTCGCTCTCTCTCTCTCTCTCTCTCACTCGTGTGAACGATCAAGCAAACGCCATATATGCATGTTTTGCAGTTTACATTGTTAAATAGGATGCTTGTTGGGATGTTCAATGTATGGAACATTTTGTAGGTACATACCATTTTCAGGAAGCAACGGTGATTGAGAATAATTGTAGTATGAAAGAATTTCTATTGAAAGATTTTAGTATGCAGTAGAGTAAATAATTACTTCACCACCATCATCAATACGTATTATGCAGGTAATTAAACCATGCCGTGAATGTAATATTATCATGTGTATATGAACGTATATGTTGTATTCGAAAATGTAAAAAAAAAAAAAAAAAAAACATTGTACCTTGCAAGTACAAACTGCTTTGTACGAAATAAACGTTAATTTAAAACAAAATGCAGCACTTCTGCAGGATTTTTTCACGGCATTTAGGCTAAGATCAAAGTGTAGTATCTGTTCTTGTATGACGTCAGTGATTAAGGGTAGACTGTCTTATCTGCACTTGATCTGGCCATGGCCACCAGCAGAGGCGGTCATCACAATAACATACAGGGACTTGGAACCTCATGGGACTGCTCTTGCCCCTGGGGAACCCTGAGCCCTAAAAATTAAGCACATTTTTAATATTCAGGACACTGAAACACAAATTTTTACAGCTGTTTTCATCAGCAATGTGTAAGTTTTCCTCCTTTATTAACATATGATGCATGCAATTATCTGCGTTTTTAACATTGTTATTATTATTTCATACAGAAAACAAAAATTTGTTGCACCTGTTTCAGGCTATATACCTTAATAAAAGAATGGATCTTGCTTCTCGGCCTCTTGGCTGAGATCAAAGTGTAGTATCTGCACTTAATCTTACCAGGACTACATGCAAAGGGGGTCATCCGAAATAGGGACCTAATGGGGTGGGTCTGACTCCCTGGTGAACCGCGAGCCCTTATTTAACAGCATTAAAACTTAAAAAGAATCGATGCACTTTGGAAAAACCCATATGAAAACCTTATTTCGCATAAAGCATTCAACATTTTTATTTAACGGACATTTAATCAGAATGCTACTGGTACTATTGGTGTTGGAACTCTTCGCTGGCTGCTGAGGATGGGGACGGAGCACTTATGGGAATGCCCCGAATGCTGTGATGTCGGTTCCTAAATCAATCAATCAATCAACCAATCAATCAGTCAATCAATCAACATTTTTTACAGATTCACGTCCGTCCATCTATTGAAATGATGAATTTACAAGGATTCAGTTGTGTTATTCTAAAGCAGTGGTTCTCAGGTTTTTCAAGCAGAGGGCCATATCTACTATTTTCGGTAGTTAAGCGGGCCACAACGTTATAAAATTATAAAAGTCGTGCAATATTATTCTTACCTTTCTTAACTTTTGTCAACAAAATTCAAAAACTTTAAAGGCAGTCAGTGTCAGTTCTACACTGCGGTCAATTTTTGGTTTAAAATCAAATCTTCATTTAATAATAAATTTTAAATCAGTTTCGAAAATCGCTATTACAGCAATTAATTTACAATTGTAACTGGTCTTTATAACTAGTTATTTAAGTTCAAATGCCAATGTCTGGGCACATATCTGTCGTGCCCAAAGTCATAAGCGCAGCTAAGTTACTGTCGGTGAGTCTGAAACGTTCATTTTTTTTTTTTTAAACTGTCATTGCGGAAAATGACTGCTCGCATCTGTGTTGTTGTTGCTTGTCCATCAAGAATGATGATGACCATTCATTTCATCCAGTGGGGTTGAAGGTATGGAGCCGTGGGTTCTAAGATGGCTGATAAGGCCTATTTTGGCTCGAAATGTTCTTTGACAATGTGGGCAAGGAATGCTTGACGTTTCTGGAGGAGGATTTCCTGCAGTAGTTTTTCTGTCCTGCCTTTTCTTCACAGCTCTTGCAGTCCTGTTTGCCTCACATTTGACTCTACCCTTGCGTAATGATGCACGCCACGAATTTCGGTCTCTGGCTGCAGCCTCCCAGGTGTCATGATGAATTCCACAAGCCTTCAGTGAAATTTTCAGAGTGTCTTTAAAGCGTTTCTTCTGGCCACCTTGGGAGCGTTTACCACAACGCAGTTCGCTGTAAAAAATTCGTTTAGGGAGCCTGTGATCTGGCATGCGAGTCAAGTGACCAGCCCAGCGAATCTGATTCTTCATCAGTAGAGTGTGGATACTGGGCATGGATGCTCTTTCTAGGACTTCAGTGTCTGGAATCTTGTCTTGCCATTTAATCTTCAGTAGCTTCCTTAGGCAGACTGTGTGGAAGTGGTTTAATTTCCTAGCGTGTCGCTGATAAACAGTCCAGGTTTCACAAGCATATAGCAGTGTGGATAATACAACTGCTTTGTAGACTTTTAGCTTTGTTTGCAGGCTTATTCCAGTTCTGTCCCATACATTCTTGTACAGTCTGCCAAAAGCCGCACTGGCCTTGGAGATTCTTGCATTCACTTCGTCATCAATTGTGGCAGCTTGTGACACAGTGCTGCCAAGATAGGTGAATTTGTCCACAACACTTAGTCTATGATCATTCACTTTGATATTCGGCACAGTGTGATTATTCCCTGGAGCTGGCTGGTACATAACTACAGTCTTCTCCAAGTTGATATTGAGCCCAAAGTTGGCACAGGCATGTGAGAAAGCTGAAACATTATGTTGCATGTCCGCCTCTGAGTTGGTGTACAGAGCGCAATCATCAGCAAACAGGAGCTCTCTGACGGTGTCGCTGTTAATTTTGGTTTTAGCTTTCAGCATTCTGAGATTGAATAACTTTCCATCCATACGGTAGTTGATGTCTATTCCAATGTCGTCGTTCTCGAAGGCATTCATCAGCATGGCTGAAAACATGAGGCTGAACAGTGTTGGTGCCAGGACACATCCTTGCTTCACTCCATTGGTGACAGGAAAGGGTTCAGACAGTTCGCCATTTTCCTGTACTCTTGCCTGCATACCATCATGAAATAGCCGCACTATTTGGACAAACTTTCGTGGATAGCCATATTTTGCCATAATCTTCCACAGTCCTTCTCTGCTGACTGTGTCAAAAGCCTTGGTAAGGTCAATGCAAGTGGAGAACATTTCGCAGTTCTGTTCCTGACATTTCTCTTGCAGCTGCCTTGCAGCGACAATCATGTCAACAGTTCCACGTTCTTTTCTGAAGCCACACTGACTCTCAGGAAGAAGACCTTGATCGAGATGGGCTGTGAGGCGATTGAGAAGAATTCTGGCGAGTATCTTCCCTGCAATTGAAAGCAAGGAAATGCCTCGGTGGTTGTCACAGGATTGGCGGTTTCCTTTACGTTTGTAAAGGTGGACTATTGACGCGTCCTTGACATCTTGTGGCATGGTCTCGTTCACCCATATGTTTGTAATTACTTGGTGAAGCTGCTCTGTTAGGACCGGCCCACCTGCCTTGTATATCTCTGCTGGGATGGAGTCCGGACCAGGTGCCTTGCCGCTGGAGATTTGCTGGATGGCTTTGTTTACTTCCACTATGGTTGGCAGATCATCAAGTGTCTCATTGGTAGGAACTTGAGGAAGGCAGTTGATGGTTTCATCATCGAAGAAGGAAGTTGCATTTAAGATATTGCTGAAATGCTCTGCCCAGGGTTGAAGGATTTCTTTCCTATCGGTGATCAATGTTCCCCCATCTGCACTGAGGAGGGGAACTACGCCTGGTGATGTAGGACCATAGACCGCTTTCAGTGAGTCGTAGAAGTTTTTCATATCATGTCTGTCAGCAAAGCCCTGAATTTCATCAGTTTTGCTGCTCAGCCAGGAGTCCCGCATGTGCCGAAGTTTCTGCTGCATTACTCTCTGAATGTTCTTGAAGGCATCTTTTTTTGATGTTGACTTTGGGTCATTCAAATGTGCCTTGAGGAGAAGGTGTTTCTCGCATCTGTAAGTCGAAACAAAACGACAAATGTATCTCTGGGCGAATGAACGCAAGTGTTCAAATTTTTCGACAGGCAATAGTCGCCAAAATGAAATCATATGATCAGCTGAAGGTGAAGCAGGCAGCTCGAGAAATTTACATCTAAGTGCAGAATTGTATTTCAAATCAATTACTTCGTGTTGAAGGTTTTGCTGTAATTGACAGAGATTGGCATCAGGAAGTACAAACAGATTTATTAAGAGGGCAACGTTATCTTCCTCTATTCTGAGCTCTTGAAATCTCGACTGAACCGAGGCCTCGCGTGCCACTTTCTGACAGCTGGCGGGCCACTTGTGGCCCGCGGGCCGTGGTTTGGGAACCCCTGTTCTAAAGGGTACTGTAAGTTTTTCTTTGGATTTTCAATTACCGAAAACAACAATTTATGGATATAAATTCAAACATCGCTTCATTTGCCGTTCCAGAATAATAAGTAGTATGTAGTTATTAAACAGACATTTAGAGAATCTTGCTGCTCTTGACGTTTGGTATCTTGTTGTGTTTGCAAATGTATAAGAAAATACACAAACCATCTTGTCAATACACACTGTTTTGTGCGAAATAATACCACATTAAGCGGAATACATGTAAATAAAATAGTGAAAAGGGACAATAATTCATCATCATCATGATGTGCCATGTCGGAAAGCGATCTCACTCGATCACCAGAGTCGTAGATCACCTAAATGTTCTTGTCTCGACCATGCCACGTGGTCAAGCCATCCAGGTAATTACTTTGCCGCCTTCCTATTGTTATTTTCCCCTCAATCTTGCCAGTTGACACCATGTTCTCCAATTTATTTCTACTCATAACGTGACCAAAAATGTTGACTGTCTACGTCTAATTTCTCTAACCAGTTTACAATTTTAATTTGTTTCTTGTAGGACCTTGTCATTGATTTTTCTGCCTGTCCATGGTACTCTTTGCATGTTCCTAAGAAACCACATTTCCGTAGTCACCAGGTGTTGTTCAGCCTGTTTACTCATTGTCACGACTCAAATCTATACAAATGCAAACGTTCTATGTAGCAGCTCAACACTATTTTTCTCGTTACAAATGATATATTTTATTGGTCAGCATGTTCTTCATCTTACAAAAGGCTACCTTCGCCATGGCGATTCTTGCTCTAATCTCTTCACGACATCTCCCACCAGATGTTATGACTGTCCCGAGATGATCGTAACAACTCACTTGTTTAAGAATATTCCCATTTACTTGTATATTACATCGTGGTATTTCGTGCAGTTGAAGACCATAACTATTACTATCTATTGGCTGCTTTTCAACTTCATCCACAACCTGCATGCATGGCTTTACGTAACCCTGATCGAGTGGGGGGGGGGGGGGCCTAAACGGGTACTCCACCTTGCCCATGGGTGTCCAGTAGCTAGCGGGGGGAAGGGGGCACCTTACCTCTCCTTTCGTGGAGAGTACCCTACCCCGCCGCCCAATATACCAATATAACAGTTATGTCAAGGGCCATTACTAAAAATAGCATACATTTATTATGTGATTTAAATAATTGGGTATTTTTCTTTTAATTTGATACAATTTTCATATAAATTAACGACAGTTATATGCAACAAAAATAATGGAGTAATAATTTTAGGTTATCTTTAAAGTTTGTGTAAAAGTAAAGGCATTATTTAAGTTACTTGAGAATTTTATAAAGCACTAGCTGACCCGGCCCGGCTTCGCCCAGTCCTTGGTGGGGAGCATCTCATTTAATTCATATAAGTAGTCATATAAGTTCCCGTTCCCGTTACCGACTATCTGTCTGTCTGTCTGTCTGTCTGTCTGTCTGACCCGGCCCGGCATCGCCCAGCTCCTGGTGTGGAGCATCTCATTTAATTCATATAAGTAGTCATATAAGCTCACGTTCCCGTTCCCGACTATCTATCTGTCTGTCTGTCTGTCTATCTGTCTGTCTGTCTGTCTGATCCGGCCCGGCTTCGCCCAGCCCCTGATGGGGAGCATCTCATTTAATTCATATAAGTAGTCATATAAGTTCCCGTTCCAGACTGTCTGTCTGTCTGTCTGTCTGTCTGTCTGTCTGTCTGTCTGTCTGTCTGTCTAATCATTTATTGGTTGCAGTTAGAACAACCTTAGATAAACGAAGACCAACTTACAAAAAGCATTAGAAAGAGCACTTGAAAGATCTTTACATCTTCCCCAACAATTAACTTGGGTAAATGGAGCAGCGGCAGCAGCAGCAGAAGAAGAAGAAAAAGGAGGAGTAGGAGCTGGGAAGAGGAAGAGGGAGGTGGAGGAGGGAGGAGGAGGGAGGAGTAGGAGGGAGGAAGAGATAGGCGGAGAGAGGAGGAGGAAGGAAGAGGAGGGAGGAGGAAGGAGGAGGAGTAGTAGGGAGGAGGAGGGATTAGGAGGAGGAGGGAGGAGGAGGGAGGAGGAGGAAGGAGGAAGGAGGAGGAAGGAGGAGGATGAGGGAGGTGGAGGAGGCAGGAGGAGGGAGGAGGAGGTGGGAGGAGGAGGGGAGGAGGAGGGGGAGGAGGAAGAGGGAGGAGGAGGGAGGAGGGGGAGGAGGGAGGAGGAAGAGGGAGGAGGAAGAGGGAGGAGGAAGAGGAAGGAATAAGGAGAAGGAGGAGGAGGGAGAAGGAGGGAGGAGAAGAACGCAGGAGGAGGAGGGGGAGGAGGAGGGAGGAGGAGGGAGGAGAAGAGGGAGGAGGAGGGAGATGGTGGAGGAGGAGGGAGGAGGAGGGAGGAGGAGGAGAGAGGAGGAGGAGGAGGGAGAAGGAGTAGGGAGGAGGAGGGAGGAGGAAGAGGGAGAAGGAGGAGGGAGAAGGAGGAGGGAGGAGAAGGAGGGGGAGGAGGGAGGATGAGGAGGGAGGAGGAGGAAGAGGGAGGAGGAGGGATGTGGAGGGAGGAAGAGGAGGGAGGAGGAGGAAGGAGGTAGAGGGAGGATGAGGAGGGAGGAGGAGAGAGGATGAGGAGGGAGGAGGAGAAGGGAGGAGGAGAAGGGAGGAGGAGGAGGGAGTAGGAGAGGGAGGAAGAGGGAGGAGGAGGGGGAGGAGGAAGGAGGAGGGAGGAAGAGGGAGGAGAAGGAGGAGGAGGGAGGAAGAGGAAGGAGAAGGAGGAGGAGGGAGGAGGGGGATGACGTAGGAGGAGGAGGAGGGAGGAGGAGGAGGGAGTAGGAGGAGAGAGGAGGAGAAGGGAGGAGGAAGGAAGAGGAGTGATTATGAGGAGGTAGGAGGGCGAAGAGGCAGGAGGAGGAAGAGGGAGGAAGAGGGAAGAGGAGGAAAGAGGAGGAGGAAGGAGGAGGAGTAGGGAGGAGGAGGAGAAAGAGGGAAGAGGAGGATGGAGGAGGGAGAGGGAGGAGGGGGAGGGGAAGAGGAAGAGGGTAGGAGGTGGAGGAGGGGAGAGGAGGAGGAGGAGGAATATAACGCATATGCCTGTAGATTTAATAATGGCTGAAGTTGTTCCATGTCTTCTTAGAGTTGGCGACAGTGTAAAGAAATATAAAATCTTCAAACTTGATAGAGATAAGGTAACTATTATTTATTTATTCTTTAAGCATAAAAAGATGAGTTACAATGTTATGCATTATGCATTATTTTTATGAAAACTTTGAAAATGCCTTAAAGATTGTATCATTGTTTTTTTTAACTCATAAGCCGATACATAACTATGGACAAAGAGTTTATAAATCTTTGAAAACGATGCCACAATATGACTATAAGTTATACAGAAAAGTTATGCCCCTTGAAATAACATTTACAGAGTTAAGTCCCCTGAGATATATGAAATTATAATGAAAAATGAAAAATGAAATAATATTGGGTAAGCAGCCGATTTCACACTAAAAAAATATCACAGTTGGCTGCGCTGGAATGAAAGGAAGACGTGTAGAAAATTGCATCTCAATCGGATGGGCCGTTCGCGAACGCATAAAGGACATACGGACATACATACAGACGGAGATCGCCTTTTATATATAAGATTTTTATATTTGTCCTTTATATTATATTAAAGGTCTTATAATTTTACACTTAGCATTCCATTTAATATCAGAGAATTTTTGTCAGGCCTGTAATAGGCCGAAAATCCAAAATATACAGCATCTTGTATTGTTATCCAATGCAGCTAACTTCATACATTCCTTAGACTTGATCTCTCTCTCTCTCTCTCTCTCTCTCTCTCTCTATATATATATATATATATATATATATATATATATATATATATATATATATATATATATATATATATATATATATATATATATCTCTTGTAATGTATTCCTGTTTTGCAGTGTACTCTGTAAAATGGGATACTTGTTGAAATGAATAATGTATGGAAAATGTGGTAGGCACATACCATTTTGGGAAAGCAAGGATCAGTGAGAATAATTGGAGTATGAACGATTCAGTCATACCGCTAAACTTGTTTAAATAAAACTAAGTGTGAATGAGAATAATTGGAGTATGAAAGAATTTCTATTGAAAGATTTTTGGATGCATTTAAGCGAATGATTACTACACCACCATCATCACCACGTAATATGTAGGTGATTACACCATGCCGTGAATGTAATATTACCATGTGTATATGAATGTAAATGTTGTATCCGAAAATGTAACAAAATAACACACACAATGTACCTTGTAAATACAATCTGCTTTGCACAAAATAAAAAATTATGTGTTTTAAAAAATGCAGAACTTTGGATTGTTTCATTTTGGCTAAGATCAAAGTGTAGTATATGTTCTTGTATGACGACAGTGATTAAGGGTAGACTGACTTATCTGCACTTGATCTGGCCATGGCCACCAGCAGAGGCGGTCATCACCATGACATACAGGGACATGCAATCTCAAGGGACGCTCTTGCCCCTGGGGAACCCTGAGCCCTACAATTTAAGCAAATTTGTAATATTCAGGACACTCACACACAAATGTTTACAGCTATGTTCATAAACAATGTATCAGTGTTCTCCTGGATGGCTTGGCCACATGGCATGGACGAGACAGGAACACTGAGCTGATCCACGACACTGGTGATCGAGTGAAATGGCGAGTCATGACCGCCCACGCTTTCCGGCATGGAACATGATTGATTGATTACTCATTGTTCACGCCTCAAATCTATACAAAAGCACATTTTCTATGTAGCACCTCAACACTCTTTTTCTCGTTGAAAATGATATATTTTATATTGGTCAGCATGTTTTCCATCTTACAAAAGGCTAGCTTCGCCATGGCGATTCTTGTTCTAATCTCTTCAACATAATTACCATCATATGTTATGACTGTTCCGAGGTAATAGTAACAACTCACTTGTTTACGAATATTCCCAGTTACTTGTATATAACATTGTGGTATTTCGTTCTTCCTAGTGACAACCACAATCTGTGTCTTCTTACAATTTATTTATAACCCGTGTTGTTTACCTGTGCAACAACCGCATCTACTAAATGTTGCAGATCCTGCTCATTGTCTGCAGTCAATACTGTATCATCTGCATATCTAATGTTTTTGCTGATTCTTAATCCAATGGTGATTCCTTTCATATCTTTTACATTTATGAAAATATTTTCACGGTACAGAGTAAAAAGATCTTAGGACGTTCTATGAGATTGCAATACATGCTATTCTTGGCACCTTTTAAGAAAGTAGTTTGCCATTGCTTTCTTTCTTAGCAGTGACCATACTGGTCTATGACCGTAGCCATTGTCTCCCAAAAATGAGATCCTCTGCCTACCGTAGTGAAGTTGGAGACCATAACCTACAACTATCTGTTGACTGCTCTTCAACTTCATCCACCACCTGCACATGTGGCTTCACATAACCCTGATCGGGGGGCATAAAGTGTACTCTACCTTGCCCAAGGGTGTCCTGTAGTATAGCAGATGGAAGGAGACACGTTACCTCTCCTTTGATAGGGGATATCCCAAGCCAGCCACCCTGTATAACAACATAACAGTTATTTCAAGGGACATTACTAAAATTAACATGCTTGTATTATTTGATTTAAGTAGGTGAGTATTTATTTTATATGTTGATATCTTCTTCTTCTTCTTTTCGTACATCCGGAGTGTTTTTTCAGATGTGAATGCGGTGTGTCTATTATGCGCCCTTGGGCCGAAACCCGTAGGCCAACACATTCCGACTACAGCGTGCTTTTTTGACCAGGTAGCATTTCTGGGAGACTCTCACTTTTGTGGTGCCATCTACAACCACGCTGGCCAAGGTTGAACGGTCGAGGCCAACGGTCATCCCTCAAAGGAAGGCAGGGACAGTCCATAGCATTTTCCGCCATCCAAGGTTGCTTCCATAGTTGCAGGGCCGACACATAACGCCCTGGATCTGGGCTCACCGAAGGAAATCGTCACGTCCTGCTCAAGGCTGCTTTAAATCCTCACTTCAATATATTGGTCATTTCGTTTTCCCCGGGCCTTTCCCGCACAAACCAGACAGGTTTGCAGACGGCATCCACTCAGCGAGTTTTCGGACATGTGCTTGTCGTTGCGCCCGTCAAAGCAGTTCCAGACACGACAGACATTCGGAAAACTACCTAGTCAGAGCTGTTCCGAACAAGAGCGGCATTCGGAAACTAGGTAGTCAGAGCTGTTCCTAGCACGAGAGACATTCGGACGAGACATTTCACTCGGACGTAATTGCGTAGTGTCAATGTTTAGTTTGCCACCCGTAGGACGACACTTCCGGCTTCCGGCGGGCATTTTTTAATGAGGTTAGCCTTCCTCTGGTTTTGAGGCACGTTGTTGTGATGACTGTTGTGATGTCGCCCACATCTCAGCTGGTCAAGATAGAACGATCAACGACATCGCGGTCGGCCTTCAAGGGAAGGCAGGGGCAGACCATGGGCATTCCCTTGCTATCCAAGGCGGCTTCCATAATTGCAGAGCCGGCACATATTGCTCTGAGACTGGGTCACCCGTGGAGTTGCCACGTCTTGCTCATGGCTGCTTTAGTTCCTCACTTCCATGTGTTGGACATTTCGCATGCCATTGATCGCTCAAGCACACACCAGGAGCGGTCAGACTGCGAGCGACATCCACTCGGTAAGCTTTTGCTTTTGACTTCAGACCACGCAATAGGTTCGCTCGCCGTGCGTTCCATTTCGCGTCCTTGAGACGTTCTTCCACTTTTGTCTACACTCTCTATGAGTTAGATACAGACAGTTTTCGTAACCATTTCCTTCGACTGGGGCATTTTTCTGACTTTTTGTACTCGTTCACGAGGTAGGCTACATGTGCTGCCGGCTCAGCACCTTACCTTCGTGCAGCAGTGAACGAGAAACGTCCAAGCCCTCTCATCCGGGAATCCCTCATATCACCCAGCTCAGAGCCTTCGAACATGTATCAGACGTGAGCATTTAGCTTGCTCAGTATCACGCCTCTATTTTTCGGTAGGCGAGTCTCGGCCCAGCTCTCAGATCCAAGGGTTTGTAGCTTAGAGGCGTTCAGCCACAGCCCTCGACAGGGAGCCTTAAGAGTTTTGTCCGGACCAAGAACGTCTGCCTTCGTGCACCTGATTTAATTTTTGACTGCTATCCTCAGTCTTACCTGCAGAGCAACAGGTTGTGTCTCTCTTAGTCTGGCCCCTATCCCATAAGCTGTCCGATATGTAGTTTTCACCCATCGGCAAGCACATGGGGTCAGAGGGACACACAAGCACCCCCACCGCGGCAAGGTGGAGACACATCGGGTTAGATATATTTTGATATAACTTACATATAAATTAACGGAAATTATATGCAGCAGAAACAATAGAGTAACAATTCTAGGTTATTTTTTAAGTTTTTGTAAAATTAAACGCTTTATTTTAGACATTTTAGATTTTAAATAAAGTATTTTTCTGTTTCACCTCGACATTATATTACATGTCTGATATTTTTAACATCACGTGATGTATTATGATTAAATTAATGTTTGTTCGGCCTGTAGAAGGCCAAAAATCCTAAATATTAACACCTTGTATTGTTATCCAATACAGCTAACTTCATACATTCATTAGACTTGCTCTCTCTATCTCTCTGTCTGTCTCTGTCTGTCTGTCTGTCTGTCTATCTGTCTGTCTGTCTGTCTGTCTGTCTGTCTCTCTCTCTCTCTCTCTCTCTCTCTCTCTCTCTCTCTCTCTCTCTCTCTCTCTCTCTCTCTCTCTCTCTCTCTCTCGTGTGAACGCTCAAGCAAATGCCATATATGCCTGTTTTGCAGTTTACTTTATAAAATGGGATGCTTTTTGGGATGTTCAATGTATGGAGAATTTTATAGGTACATACCATTTTCAGAAAGCAAGGGTGAATGAGAATAATTGGAGTATGAAAGATTTAGAAATACCGCTAAACTTGTTTCAAAAAAACTAAGTGTGAATGAGAATACTTGGAGTATGAAAGAAATTATATTGAAGATTTTAATATGCATTCGAATAAATGATTCCTCCACTACAATCATCAACACGTAATATGTAGGTAATTACACCATGCCATGAATGTAATATTATGTGTAAATGAATGTATATGTTGCGCTCGAAAACGTAACAACAAAAACGCACACAATATACCTTGTAAATACAAACTGCTTTGTATGAAATAAACGTTTATTTAAAAAGCAAACTGCAGCACTGTTATTATTATTTCTTTCACAAATGTGATGGGCCTGTTTCAGGCCATATACCTTAATAAAAGAATGGATCTCATTTCTCTGCCTCTTGGCTAAGACAAAAGTGAAGTATCTGCACTTAATCTTACCAGGACTACATGCAAAGGCGGTCATCCGAATGTCAAAACGGGACGCGGGACCCCATGTGGCGGGTCTGACCCCCTGGTGAACCGCGAGCCTTTATTTACCAACATTAAAATTTAAAAAGCATCAATGCTCTTTTAAAAAACCCATATAAAAACCTTATTTCATATAAAACATTCAAAATTTTTTCTTTACAGATTTACGTCCGTTCATCTGTTGAACTGAAAAATTTAGAAGGATTCAATTGGTCCATTCTGAATGATACTGTAAGTTTTTGTTTGGAATTTCAATTACTGAAAACAACAATTTATGGATATTAATTCAACCATCGCCACATTTGCCGTTCAAGAATAATAAATAGTATCCAGTTATTACACAGATATTTTAAAAATCTTGCTGCATGTGACCTGTGGGTCTTGTTGTGTTTGCAAATGTAAAAGAAAATATGCAAACCACCTTGCAAATACACACTGTTTTGTGCGAAATAAAACCACATTCAACGGAAGACATGTGAAAAAAATAGTGAAAAGGGACAGCAAATCATCATCATCATCATGTGCCATGCCGGTAAACGTGGGCGGTCATTTCTCACCATCTCACTCGATCACCAGAGTCGTGGATCACATCAGTGTTCTTGTCTCGACCATGCCACGTGGTCAAGTCATCCAGGTATTTACTTCCCTGCCTTCCTCTTGTTCTTTTCCCCTCAATCTTGCCAGTTGTTACCTAGTTAACCAATTTATTTCTTCTCGTAACGTGACCAAAAATGTTGACTGTCTACGTCTAATGTGTCTAAACAGTTTACAATTTTCATTTGTTTCTTGTAGGACTTGGTCATTGGTTTTTCTGTCTGTTCATGTTATTCTTTGCATTTCCCCAAGAAACGACATGTCCACAGTCATCAGAGTCTTTCAGGCTGTTTACTCATTGTCCACGCCTCAAATCTATTCAAAAGCACAGGTTCTATGTAGCAGCTCAACACTATTTTTCTCGTTACAAATGATATACTTTATTGGTCACAATGTTTTTCATCTTACAAAAGGCTACCTTCGCCATGGCGATTCTTGCTCTAATCTCTCCAAGACATGTCCCATCAGATTTTATGACAGTTCCGAGATAATCTTAACAATTCACTTGTTTAAGAATATTCTCATTTACTTGTATATTACATCGTGATATTTCGTTCTTCCTTGTGACAATATATAATGACACAAAGTAGTGCAGCTTTACATAACAGAGCTACGACACATACAGAACGTTGCGGCGGTTAGCCTTCATCAGCAAACAAACACATTCACCAATGGGGCCGTGGTCAATCTTACACGCCTCCTACCCCGCCCCCTTCTTTCTATGTGTTCACTGTACCGTAACATCCAGCACCGTTATAAAAATACACCTGAGATTTCCGTAAACATTCACAGGTCCGTACGTGAGGTGAGTATACAGTTTGTTTTTTTCTCTATAAACAGTTTTTCTATTAAACATTTTCTTCGACTAACATTCTTTTCAATTAACATTTTGTCAATTCTCATTTCCTCTTCATTGCTTCCATTTTTCCATGCATTTGTTCCTCTCGTCCTGTCATCACCTTCTAATGTAGTCACAGGAGTTCTCCTTGACTGTATGTTGTGTTTGTGAATGTGTTTGTTTGCTGATGAAGGCTAACCGCCGCAACGTTCTGTATGTGTCGTAACTCTGTTATGTAAAGCTGCACTACTTTGTGTCATTATATATTGTTTAAACTTTCACAGCTTTACCGCAGTTCCACCAAATTTTATGCATACTTTCCTTGTGACAACCACAATCTGCGTCTTCTTACAATTTAATTATAACCCTTCTTCACGTGTGCAACACTCGCATCTACTAAATGTTGCAGATTCCGCTCATTGTTTTTAGTCAATACTGTATAATCTGAATATCTAATGCTATTGATGATTCTTCCTCCAATGGTGATTGCTTTCATATCTTCTACATTTATGAAAATATTTTCACTCTCCAGGGAAAAAAGACCTTGCGACTTTCTATGAGACTGCAATACATGATATTCTTGGCACATTTAAAGCAGGTTGTTTGCCATTGCTTTCCTTCTTAGCAGTGACCATACTGGTCGATGACCGTAGCCATTGTCTTCCAAAAGAGAGATCCTCTGCCTACCGTCATGAAGTTGGAGACCATACCTACATCTATCTTTTGGCTGCTCTTCAACTTCATCCACCGCCTGCACACATGGCTTTATGTAACCTTAATCGGGGGCTAAAGGGTACTCCACCTTGCCCAAGCATGTCCAGTAGGCTAGCGGAGGGAAGGAGGCACAATACCTCTCCTTTCATAGGGAGTACCTCTACCCCGCCAACAAATATAACAACATAACAGTTATTTCAAGGCCCATTACTAACAATAGCATACATTTATTATGTGATTTAGATAATTGGGTATTTGTCTTATAATTTGATACAATTTACATAAAAATTAACGACAGTTATATGTAGCAAAAATAATGGAGTAATAATTTTAGGTTATCTTTAAAGTTTGTGTAAAAATGAAGGCTTTATTTAAGTTACTTGAGAATTTTATGAACCATTTTTGTATTTGCCTTTTATTTTATATTGAAGGTTTTATACTTTTAAAATCAGTAGTCCATTTCTTTTTTAGGGAATTTTTGTCAGGCCTGTAAATAGGCCGAACATCCAAAATATTCAGCACCTTGTATTGTTATCCAATACAGCTAACTTCATACATTCCTTAGACTTTCTCTCTCTCTCTCTGTCTCTCTGTCTCTCTCTGTCTCTCTCTCTCTCTGTCTCTCTCTGTCTCTCTCTCTCTCTGTCTCTCTCTCTCTCTCTCTCTCTCTCTCTCTCTCCCTCTCTCTCCGGTGTGAACGCTCAAGCAAACGCCATATATGCCTGTTTCGCAGTTTACTCTGTAAAATGGGATGCTTGTTGAGACGATTAGTGTATGGAAAATTTTGTAGGTACATACCATTTTCAGAAAGCAAGGGTCAATGAGAATACTTGGAGTATGAACGATTCAGTCATACCGCTAAACTTGTTTAAATAATACTAAATGTGAATGAAAATACTTGGAGTATGAAAGAATTTCTATAGAATTTATTATGTAATTATATTTCATTTATTTGTTTACTCACATTACAATGACTAGTGAAATAATTATTATTACTTTAAATATTTGTGGTATACGTACACAGTTATAACACTGCCATGAGATGGATACGAGAAACAGAACAAGTGTGTAAAACGATGTCACTAAGACACGAGTTGAGAAATCAAACGAACACAGGGGCACACGTGGGCGGAGTTAATGTGGTCACATGACTGCTCCCAGGTCAAAACCGGAAAACGTGTGTTCTAGAGAGGCGGAGCTGGGATGTGGAAGTGAACGGTGGTTTGAAAGAGTTTCGAAACGATTGAAAGTGTTTGCAGTGTTTGAAAGCATTCGAAAGCAATGATGGCAGTCATCTGAGACGCAGTCCATAGTAAAGATTGTTTTTATTGTGCACGTTGGAAGTGATGGAGCAACGCACTGAAGCGGATGCCTGATTAATGTAAACGCCGACCAATGGTGGCGAGACAGCTGACACAGTTTTGAGAATATCGACCTGAAATTGAGGGCAGAGACATGCCGTGACCAGAACTTGTGGTTATAAATTATACATGAGTAGAGATACTGTTAAGAACTGTTAAGCAATTTACTAAGTGTGCCATACAAGAGTCAGGTCTATCAGATGCATCAACTAGAGTTCAGACTGACGATCAGCTTTAACATGCATTATGTATTTGTAGTCAGTGAGTGTGTTGGTCATACGCAGAACGCTGAACGACAGGAAGCCGGCGGTATATGACAACGACGGTGATAACTGTTCTACAATAAAAGTGACTGTGTTGTCTAAGGACGCAACGGACTTGTGAGTTGTGTGCATAGTAGATCTGTATATTGTGACGTGTTTGCACGAGCCAGTAGAAATACTGCACCCTAGACAAATTACAAGATGTCGGACCAGTAGCAATGATTTCGTCATGTGGCATGAATTCAGCACTTGGCAAACACATAATCACACTGATTTGCAAATACAAACCAGACTTTACACTACTACACTTAACACACTGTCAAAAACTGTCATTTACTGCCAATATAATACCTTGCGGTGTATGGTTGGGTGGGGAGTGGGATCTTTGAGCCTGAGGAATTAAGGCCGCCTGGCTAGTGCAGTCCCCGCGAACTGTGCAGGTTAAGATTTTCTTTTTGCCCTAATAACAAACATATATATAGAAAACATTCGCACAACAAATCACCACACAAGTAGGTCCTAGACCCTCATACTTTATTTTAGGCATACACAAAATCGGTTCAGGTTCAGCTGTACTGCAAGCATAAGACAGGTGGGATATTACTAGAACACACACAGATGACCAGAGGCGAATGTGCATAATATAGGTAGAAAATACTATACATGCATACACCATAGCGAACATACATGCTCCACCAACTGACAATCATCAGAAAATGTTTAAACATGAATAAAACACGCTGCTCGCACAAACATACAGAGGACAACGTGTTATCCTTGCAGGGACTTCAATTTTGTAGTATCAGATGTGGATATATAAGACGGAGGAAGGCAAGAATAAAAACACAATTAAGGAGAGGTGACAGGAATGGAATGCACCAAATAGATATGCTGCAGAATACCACAGACACATACAATTTAACACATGCTTTCATATACAGACACCATAATAGCATTGCAATAACACACAAAAAACAGGACACAACACATCAGCCATATTAGACAGAATATACAACCTGCAACACACCACATAATGTTCGGTTGAATGTGCAGGGACTTCTTAGAACGTTCAGATCTGATGGAAGGTTATTCCATAAGTGAGCACTCGAATACGCAAAGCATCTTTTGTATAAGTCCAACCTAGTTTTGGAACATGTAATACATTTAAGCACTTGCTGTTCATTGCATGAGATTGAATCAGCTGAAGATACTGCGTTGTTTTGTGAGCTATTACTGTATTCATAAATGCAAAGAATACCATGGACAGACAGAAAAAACCAATGAGCAAGTCCTTCAAGAGACAAATGAAGATCGTAAACTGATTAGAGTCATTAGACGTAGACAGTCAACATTTTTTGGACATGTTATGACAAGAAATGACTTGGAGAACTTGGTGACAACTGGCAAAATCGAAGGGAAGAGACCAAGGGGAAGACCGAGAAGTAAATACCTGGATGGCTTAGCCGCATGGCATGGTCGAGACAGGAACACGGAGTTGATCACGACTCTGGTTATCGAGTGTGATGGTAGAACATGACTGCCCACGCTTACCGGCATGGCACATGATGGATGGATGTATGGAAAAAGGAAATGCTTTCGGAGTGGTAGAAGCCTTAGATGACTATATAAATTATTACTTTCAACATGCTTTGTGCCAGAAACTAGACGTTTAGCCCGCTTTTGAAGAGAAGGAAGTCGTTTCATATTAGATTTAGGTCAACCACCCAGACTGTGGAACAATAATCGAGATGTGATTGGGTATATGGTGTGTAGCATGATGTCTTCAGACGTTCGCATCCCCAGTCCATTTACATTTCTCAATACTCAGTAGTTAACCACGTAAGCCGTCGTGATACCTTATCTAAAAATAGAATCGTAGATTCTAAATCGAGAGAGGGTAGATGAACGGTGGGGACTCCATTTCATTGGGTAACCCTTGGGCTGGTAACGCTCCTTAATACATAATTAGCCCGCCAGTCGAAGCCTTGATTCCATCCCGTAAGAACGTGTTCAAGATGCAGTGGTAAAACTTGCCCAAAAGCATTCTTTAAGATGTGGTCATCTGCACCTCAGGTACCTAAATCATTTAATATGTTTTGTGTAAACCTGATGAAGTGAGAGAGAGACGAATGGCCGAGTATTTCCTTGAGAAAATGTGAAAAGAAGACAGGACTTCGTTGTACGGTGACTCTAAAACTGCCGCTCAAAACCTGTCATGTCTACCGCAGTGAAACATTCTTACCATGTCTACTGTCTGTCTGATCTGATGATTTGCATATGCTTGTAACTGTAAACTACGGTCAATGCTTATGGCAAAACCTTTGTGCGCTCTGAACATTCGTTGAGTGCCTATCATGACCATTCTTAACCAAACTGTACCTTGCTCTTGAGAGTTACCTTTGGCAGTTATGTTTCAGAATGTGTGATGCTATATACTGCATGTAATTTCTCCCTTATAATGGCTGAGAATGTTTGAGTGAATGAGATGGTAATTATATAATTAACTTCTCATATTTGTAAAAGTAAAGACACTTATTATATCCATGTTTGCAGGACTGCATTGCACTTTAGAAATTACAAAGTCCATGTAATGTCTGGTGACTATTACGATCAGGAAAATTGTCAAAAGCACTCATAAAGAGTTGCCTGGGATGCAATTTCTCTTTGACGTTATGCACTGGTCCTTTGCAACAATAGTTTAGGTTTATATGAGCTACATTCCAATGAGGAGCAATATGTGGCATAACCTACAGTGTCTAGTCAGCTGAATACATGGGAAGGCTCATGCTATTTGTCAGGGAAAATTCATGTTTTCTTTCATTATGTGTATTCCACATGTGAAGGCATTTCTAGTGCATGATTTCTGCCATACAATGCCTACTTCTTGGTGCTTAATCACACTGTCTGTTCTCATGGTACACCGGTCCCTGTGATCTACTTATTGTGAGAATATACAAGATAATGGTGTGAAGCTGCCTCTGATTAGGAGTATGTGCCTATGACTTCACGGTTTTGGGGATGAACCTGGAGAAAGGATATCACCCCAAGCCCCCAAATAAAATTGCACTTCATCATCAGTGAGAGGCGGGTGTTCAAATATCACACTCCCCCTGCCCCTCCCATTCCTCACTGAATCTGTGATAGTACGGTATAACGATGACCATGTTAAACAGATGTAAAACACATGTTCCGCCTTTGTTTATTAACAGAGAATGAGGAAGATGGGGGAGGCCTTTCAATTACCAGGACAACTCCAGGGAAGTCCTGAGCTCTAGTCTTCAACTCCAGCTGAAAAATAAGACTCCAAAAAGTACCACATGAACAACAAGTTGCAAGTGTTCAGCCCGAATCCACTAATTCTGGCCTATACAGTTGGCACTGAAGAAATAGTCTTTGATGAGAAGCCTAAAACAGGGATACTCTCCAATTTTGTAAAAGCCCCAGGCTATGTCTTCAAGATAAATTCAAGAAGAAACCTTAAGAGGAGAGATTACCTGGTTTTCAGCATGTCACTACTGGCTAAGAGTGGACATTAAAGGTGCACTTGGAGCAGACTATATCACAGCTTATTATTAATATTGGCTGAAAGCTAAAGGAGCAGAAGTTAATAAATAGAGCAAATTCTCAAAATGGATTAGTGATAATTAAGTGTGGTGATTTAGTTACATCAGAACCTTTTGTGGGAGATAGACTGGCAGAGAAGAATGATGGGACATAATAGTTTTTAGATCTTCATCTACTGAAAAGTAAAACTAATCCCAAATTATCAACTTTGCGCACAGTCTACTCACCCTTCGGAAGGACATGTTTGTCACTTGATTCGGACTAGTCAAAGTAGGGAATAGCCTGAACTGGAAAAACATTATGGGGAAAGCTGAAACCTGAGACATTCCCAACACCTTCATTGGTGCTAAAAGACGGTGCACGGATCAGTATAGCAGTGTCTCCCTATACTTGTGCCCGGCTATAGGTTTATCATGTGTTTTCCTCATTTGACGGTTGGAAAAGTGATAGCATGATTAAAGTGTTGTGGTGTAGGATATCTTGATGTAGTAGAGATGTGATGGAGGAGGGTTTGTTTTAGATTGATGTTTCTGTGGGGATATTGAGTGAGGTGTTTGGGTTTTCATAGATAATGTCACTATAATTTGCATATAAACTTATATTTGAGATGTAAATTGTTGGCAGAATATGAAGCCTGAGTCTTCACTTGACCTCATCAGACATTAATAAAAGATTAGTTGTAAGAGAACAGTTTTGAGATATATGTCCCTGTGGTTGTCTTGTCCAACTGGTGTCAAGCATCTTCATGGTGACTGTTACTCTACTGTTGTGGTTGGTTACAGAGATTGTGAAAGTTCTGTGTGGTTGTTGTCAAGTATCTTCCATGATGTATGACTTGTCTAATCTGTTGGTGTGATCATTCCTTTGTGAATGTTTGTCCAACTGTTGTCTAGATCTTCTCATGTTGATGTCTTGTTCAACCAGGGTAAAATACAGTTGTTGTTGTTTATGTTCACTACAATGGTACAATTGTCAATGTGATCATTTGTCCAAGTGTCTTGTGTCACTTGAAATAATTAGGGATCAGAATGAGGTTGGCGATCAGAGCACAGTCAGCTGGAAGATGAGAGAACTGCTTTCATTGGTTACTGTGGCTAACTGCCAAGATCTCTATATATGGCCTAGAAGGGAAATCATCTATAAATAATTCTGTGTAGAACTTAACTTAGGTCTAATTTCTCACTGTGGGGGTACTCGATGAGCCAAAATTCTGAATGGTTTCTCTACAAGGGTTATGCGAGAATAAATATCAATACCTCTAGACAACGCTTGCTGTTACTAACCTGTATCTTTAATGGAGAGATATACTTTGTAGAACTTCACTCATTGGAACTTCTGTAATTCTCTATAAACCCACACAAAAAACCTCACACTGGGGTTAGAATTAAATTGTAAAAAGACTCAGGTTATGGTCGTCACTAGGAAGAAAGAAGTGCCACAATGTAATATACAAGTAAATGGAAATATTCTTCAACAAGTGAATCGGTACAATTATCTTGGAACAGTCATAACATCTGATGGGAGATGCCTTGAAGAGATTAGAACGAGAATCGCCATGGCGAAAGTAGCCTTTAGCAAGATGAAAAACATTCTGACCAATAAAAAGATGTCAATTGAAACGAGAAAAAGAGTGTTGAGGGGATACATAGAGCCTGTTCTTTTGTATGGATGTGAAACTTGGACAATGAGCAGTCAAGCTGAAAAGCATCTGATGGCTGCAGAAATGTGGTTTCTGAGGAAAATGCAAAGAATACCATGGACAGACAGAAAAAACCAATGACCAAGTACTACAGGAGACAAATGAACATCGTAAACTGATTAGAGAAATTAGACGTAGACAGTCAAATTTTTTTGGACATGTTATGAGAAGAAATGGATTGGAGAACTTAGTGACAACTGGCAAGATCGAAGGGAACAGACCCAGAGGAAGACCGAGAGGAAAATACCTGGATGGCTTGGCCACATGGCATGGACGAGACAGGAACACTGAGCTGATCCACGACACTGGTGATCGAGTGAAATGGCGAGTCATGACCGCCCACGCTTTCCGGTATGGCACATGATTGATTGATGGTATGTGTTATTAAATTTAGCTTCCATTTTTATGTATACTGTGTAAGGGTGGGGGAATTTATAGGGAGGAAATTGGAAAAAGGGGGGGGGGGGGAATGACGTTCTGAACATATGGTAAATGCACATGGGCCAAAAAAGGTTGAGAACCACTGAGCTACAATTTATAACTCCCAACCGACATAACAGTTATATTTATTAACATTCTCAGTAATAAGAGACAGGCAAAAGTTAAGGACGAAAGCCAGACGCTTTCCTCAATGCTCGTCACACTTGGCCAACCAACGGTGTCAATACAGGAATTAGGCTATCTCCCAAAGAATTGCGAACAAAAGACAGCAAATGAGTTGAAAGGCGAGAATTGACAAATATATAAGTACATTAACATGAAGCCTTAGATATAAAGATTTAAATCATGTAATACAGAATCATTGTATAGATTCACAGGTTGTGGAGTAAGTATGACATGTTTTGATCACGGAAATCAAGTTGGAACCATTTCGGAAGTCGCGCGCGTATATCGACAAGAAAGGGACATCAAGCAGTAGGTAATAATATTGTAAATGAATGGATATATTTTAAGTCAGGTCTTAGTCTGATGTGACTGAGCTACCGTGTGACAGTAGACGGTCCTACCAGCTTTCTGTTAGCGCCGAATGTTGGGCGGTGCTCACCAAACCCGACACCTTACATTTTGCCAACAGCTTCGGGCGGAGGGGTTGGGAGAATACAAGCCTTATCCTGGTGCGAGGAAATGCAACCAAAAGACTAAATGTCATGGCAGGGCAGACCAGATACTAAGCTTGGGCCAGCAACTGGTCTGGAATTGAAGCTCCAACATGCGGACAGTTAGAGTATTGTTTTACTGATCCGGCAGCCTCATCAGCTTGCCGTGTTCCATATGTATGGCTCTCTGCTGCATGGAGGTAAGGTGCTGAGCCGGCAGCATATGCAGCCTAACTCGTGAGCGTTACTAAAGGTGGAAAAAGCGACCCAGTAGCACGAAATGGTTACGATGAAAGTCTGTATCTATACTCAAAGAGTGAGCATAGATAAAGGTGGGAAAACGTCTCATTAACACGAAATGGAACGTTTGGCTAGCGAGTCCATTTACGTGGAAGTCAGAAGCGAAAGCTTACTGAGTGTATGTCGTCTGCAGACTGGCCCTTACTGGTTTGCGTGGAGAGTGACTAGTGGCGAACGAAATGCCCAAATACACGGAAGTGAAGAGTAAAAGCAGCCATGAGCAGGACGTGGCGATTTCTTGGGTGAGCACAGTCTCAGAGCGCTATGTGCCGGCTCTGCAATTATGGAAGCCTCCTTGTGTGGCGGGGAATGCCCATGGTCTGTCCCTGCCTTCCCTTGAGGGTTGACCGTGAGTCTTTAGCCGTTCTAACTTGAACAGCTGAGATGTAGACGACACAACAGAATGTCCCTCGAAATCCCCAGGAAGGCTAACCTGACTTTAAAAAACCCGCCGAAGTTGGATGTGCCGGCCTATGGGTGGCAAATAAAAATTGGCAAAACGCAAAAACGTCCGAGTGAAATGTCCCTCGTGCTCGGAACAGCTCTAACTATCTAGTTTTCCGAATGTCCTTCGTGACCGGAACAGTTCTGACTACCTAGTTTTCCGAACATCCTTCGTGCCCGGAACAGCTCTGACTATTTTGTCTTCCGGGCACAGCGACCAGCACATATCCGAACCGATAGCTCGCTGGGTGGATGTCGTCTGCAGACTGACCGTTCCTGTTTTGTGCGGGAAGCGGCCTTTGGCGAACGAAATGCCCAATACATGGAAGTGAGGAATTAAAGCAGCCATGTGCGGGACGTAGCGATTCCTTGGGTGAGCCCAGTACCAGAGCGATATGTATCGGCTCTGCAATTATGGAAGCCTCCTTGGATAGCGGTAAATGCCCATGGACTGCGCCTACCTTCCCTTGAGCGCTGACCGTGAAGTCCTCGACCGTTCCATCTTGACCAGCTGGGATGTAGACGGCACCACAGAAGTGAGAGTCCCCCAGGAATGCTAACCTGGTTAAAACCACACGTTAAAGTCGAATGTGTTGGCCTAAGGGTTTTGGTCCAAAGGTGCATAACAAATCACACCGCAATTACATCTAGAGAAAAAAAAAACACTCCGGATGAACGCAGAAGAGGAAGTGCAAAAGGTTCTGTTTAAAAGTCGAGAGAATAGACTTTCATTGCGCCGAGTTTTATGGACAGGCGTGATCGCCCACACCAGCCGGCAAGACACTGGATGATTAAACTGTGGACACAACGGGATTCGAGTTTCCGCCTCCAAATAACGACATCATCATGTGCCATGCCGATAAGCGTGGGCGGTTATGTTTCGCTATCTCACACGATCAGCATAGTCGTGGATCAACTCAGTGTTCATGTCTCGACCACATCATGTGGCCAAGCCATCGAAGTATTTACTTCTCTGCCTTCCCCTTGTTTGTTTCTCCTCCATCTTGTCAGTTCTCACCAAGTTCTCCAAATTATTTCTACTCATAACGTGTTCAAAACTGGTGGTGACTGTCTAAGTGTCAACGTTTAATTTCTCTAATCAGTTTACGGTTTTCATTTGTTTGTGTGTGTGTGTGTGTGTGGGTGGGTGGGTTGGGTGGGTGGGTGGGTCCTGGTCATTGGTTTTTCAGTCTGTCCATGGTATTCTTTGCATTTCCCTCAGAAGCCACATTTCCACAGTCATTAGATGTTTTATCTTGAATGAACATGTGTACTTGGACGTCCTGGAAAATGACATAATCATTATCATGTGACATGCCGGTAAGCGAGGCCGGCCTTGGTTCGTCATATCACAAGAGCCTCTAAGCAGATTTATGTTCTTGCCCAGATTATGCCATTTAGGCCAAGCCTCCCTGCCTTCCCCGTGCTCTTTTCCCGTCAGTTTTCCCTGTTGTCTCTAAGTTTCCAGGTTTATTCCTACCCATAACGTCTCTCCCCCCCCCCCCCCCCCCCCCACACACACACAAATCTTGATTGTTTAATTGTAAATGCTCTAATCAGTTTACTACTGTATATTCATTTGCTTCTTGGGGGATTTCTTATTCGTTTGTTTTGTTTTCATAATATTCTCTGCATGTTCCTCAGAAACCAATTTAAACTGCCATTGGACATGACAGTCAGATTAAAATTACCGTTGTGTACAACTGAAATTTAATTACTGTGCGAATATGTATGTTGTATATTTCAGCTTCAAAGATGGCCGACTGCTTTAATCAGAGCATTAGGACAGCATCGATACCACAGGATTGGTTACATAGCTATCTCATCCCTCTCCCAAAACCATTCAAGGATCATTCAAAACTTAGCGCTTTAGGATCATCACCCTTCAAAATACATTTGGGAAGGTTTTAGAGAAGATCGTCGCTGTTAAGCTGCAGGATTTTTTGGAAAGGGGGAAGCTTCTTCCAAGAGGCCTGGGGAGCTACAGGCCAGGAAAAGATACCTGGTCAAACGCAGCTAGTTTTGTCTTTGACGTTTATGAGGGGTTCCAGAGTAGACAGGAAACGATGGCGGCAGCGCTTGATCTCGAGGATGCGTACAAAGAGTTCACTATGATATTTTGATGACCGCACTTATGGCGGAGTTCAATCTCTGGTTGGTGAACTGGATAGCAGCCGTCCTGCATTCTCGTCGGGTTGCTCTCCGTCTGGGTGCATGGACCTCAGTGCCACATATTTTAGCCCCGGGACTGCCACAGGGATCTGCAATTTCACCGGTGCTCTTTAATGTATATACGAGCAAGATTGCATACCTAGAAGCACCAGGGGTTGGAAGGATTCTAACATTTGCAGATAATATTCTTGCATACAGGCAGGGGAGATTTAGGAATCAAACAACCCAGGAGCTACAGGCGACAGAAGACAAAGTGATTGACTGGTGCACTGAAATGAGTGCTGTCATCCACCCGGAAAAGGCGGCTGTTTTGTGGTGCTCTCTGGACAACAGGATTGTGAGAGATGACGCCCCAAGCCTCACGATAGATGGCAGAAGCGTCAACAGAGAGAATAAACTGAAGTATCTGGTAATCAAATTTGACAGGAGTCTGTCCTTCAAGAACCATGTGGAGATGGTTGTGACAAGATCTCAAAAGGGACTGAATGCACTTAAAACTATGGCTGCAATGGACACAGAGCAAAGAATGCTATTCACACTATACCAGCACTTGATCCTCTCAGTGATTGATTATGGACTAGGACTGCTCATTGTCTCAAAGAGTCAGCTGGTGAAATTAGAGCGCATACAGAACGAAGCTATGCGGGTCATTCTGGGATGCACCAGAGACCCCCAGTACTGTGTATGCGTTACATCCTTTGTCTGCCTACTGTTGCTGGTAGGCACAAGGTGATGCAGGCGAAGGCATACCTCAGAGTAGCTGCAGACACAGATCATCCGTTGCACGAGGCGCTGGGCATAGTTAAGGGTCAGAGACTGATAAGAGGGAAATCATGGATGGCTCAGACGGAGGAAACGATCAGACAGGTGTGCCCCTTGGAGAACATCAGGCGAGGAGAGGAGTGAGTCAGAGTGCCAGCCGAACAGTCAGACTTGCGCAGAGTTATAATCACATTGAGCCGGGAGTTCAGGGAGTGGCCAGCACGGGTGATGCAATTATCTACACGGATGGTTCGGTGTTGAGAGGTAGGAGAAGTGCCTGGGGATTCTTAGCAAAAGCTAATGGTCGACGTTTGGTGCAGGAGAGCCTGGCGTATGATGACACAACATCTAGCTTAGGAATGGAGGTGGAGATTTCCGCTGGATAGAGAACACGATACATACACACATTGTGATTGTAACTGACTCAGAAAGCATGCTGAAGAGGGTGAGGACAGGCAGGCTTCGTGCAGAGTGGCTTGCTTCGCTTCGGAGGTCACAGTTAGTAAGCATCATCTGGATCTTTTCTCCGGGGCATGCCGGCGTGCTGGGGAATGAACAGGCGGACAGATTGGCTGGCTCGGCAAAACTTGGTGGAGTATTGATGCATGACAAGGCAGACGTGGTTGCGGCCTTGTGGGAGCACGTGTACACCTCGGAGGAGCAAATGGATTACCATGGTCTGGCAAGAATGAGGCAGCGAGGTGTGACGACGGGATCTGGCCGACGCTCGACGCTCAGAGGAAAGGCGAGGCGGACATATAATCAGATTGCTACTGGAACTATTAATGTTGGAACTCTTCGCTGGCTGCTGAGGATGGGGACGGAGCGCTTATGGGAATGTCCCGAATGCTGTGATGTCGGTTCCTAAATCAATCAATCAATCAATCAGCTTCAAAGATTTATCTTATTTCTTTAGGTTATGTTCTGTGATTTCTGCAGTACGTAGCCTACCCGTCGATATGCAGTGAAATATGCAGGGCAAGAATTCGTGCAATCTATCACTGAATGTTTACCAGCGTGCCTTGAAAGAGCACACTATGCTGTTGCAGATGAGAACTTAGCGCGTACGGCCATGTTCCGAGTGCTGTGATGTCGGTTCTTGACTCAACTCAACAGCACCACCACCATCAACATCATCATCATCAAGTGCCATGCCTGCTGGCGTAGACGTTCTTGTCTCTCAACCAATCGCGGCCATTGGTGTTCTGGATCAACTCTGATGATGATATACCTTCATGCCACTGTCTCAGTCCATCCATCATCATTTCTCGTGGTATGCCTCTCTTTCCTTGATTTGTCCAGTGTCGCCAATGCCCCTCTTCTCATCACTTGATCAAAGAAAGCTGTTTGTCTCTTTCTTATTGTTGTATATTATAATGTTCTAGTTTCATCAGCCTCTTACGGGCAATCGTTGTTAGTTACTCTGGCAGTCCAAGAAATTTGCAACATTCATCTCATGAACCACATCTCTGTTGCTTCAAATTCTTCCTATATCGTTCAACAGGGGTCAACAAAGTAAAAATATGAATAACATTTGGTGGAACTGGGTAAAGCTGTGAAAATGTAAACAATATAAAATGACACACAGTGGTGCAGCTTTACATAACATAATTAAGACACATACAGGACGTTGCGGTGATTAGCCTTCATCAGCAAACAAACACATACACAAAACACAACATATAGTCACAGAGATCTCCTGTGACTACATTTAAGACGTGACAACAGGATGAGAAGAATAAAAAATATGAAAGCAATGACCAGCTTCAACAGCACTCTATGAATTATTTCAGAGTTACATACCTTGTCTTTCAGCAGACGTTTGCTGTTTTGTCCTTCCATCTTAAGTAAGTTCTTCATCTTTCTAACATAACCTGAAGGATTAGAATATGAAAGTTCTCGACTAAAATACCAATTTATTAGTTGTGCAGCAGGCCATGTAAGTAACAAAGGTGTAATATTGGAATTGCAATGTTTAGCTCAATGTTGCATTTGTTAAATAAGACGTTAAGTGCAGTGTTTGTAAATTGTATTTCAGTTGAGTTTGCCTAAGAAAATAATTTTTTTTTTTAGTCGTTGGATCAACATCACGGCACACGGTTCAACCCATTTTCCTCCTAACTCAAGCCTGAGTCTGGAGAAACTCAGCTCAATGCACGAGCTCTGTTGCATCGGCGAGGATCCTGAAATACTTGGGTAGATTTTAAACTCGAAATTTTGCCCGGACAGCGCCGTTTCGATTTCCAGCTGCCAAGGGTTTTTCTACATGCGCAACAATACACACGGACGTCCGATCTCACTACCCAGAGACCAGGGGTAAATTCTATTACTGGTGGATTTTTTTAATAAATCCCGGTCCTCACCGGGGCCTGAACCCGGGACCTCCAGCACTCGAGGCGGACACCATACCTCGAGACCACTCAGCCCCCTTAAGAAAATAATAAAATATTAAAATAATGAATGTGAGTAAAGAGAAGAAGTAAAAGTAGTTTAAGTAGAAGAATGGTGGTGGAAAGAAAAGTAAACTGATTTGGAGTCAGTAGAGGGCAGACGTGACATAAGAATATTACAACAAATAGAAAAGTATGAGATGCTAATTACTTAATTAGTAATTAATTGCCACATGCATTTAAAAAAAACAAGAACAAAAAAAAAAAAAAAAAAAGAACAAAAAAAAACAACAACCGGAAAAACACAAAAACTATCAACTATCGATTTCAATGTGGTTCCTTAGGCGAATGTTGCGAATTCCTTGGAGTGCCAGAGTAACTAGCAACGATTGCATGAAGTAGACCAGTGAAACTATAAAATTATATACAGTCGAGTCCACTTAAGTCGAACTCTGATAAGAAGAATTTCGCTTACATCGACGTTATTGGCTTGGTCCCGGCCATTATCCTTCTTTATCTTTGTATAAAAATTCCTGATTAGTTGAATTCGGTTAACTCAAATTTTCGGATTAGTCGAACATAAAAATTAATACCGACTATATAAATGTCCACGTTTAAGTCAAACTGTTCATTTTACACCCCCCCCCCCCCCCAAATAAAATTGTTTCGCGAAAGAATTGTTTTTGTCAGCCCAGAGAACAATCTCGCACATACGATATGTTGCTACATGTCAACAATGGCCACTAGTGGATGAAAGCTTAAAACTTTGACTTTAAAAAGAAAGATTGAGCTGTTGGAAGAGGTTGAATATAGTGGGAAGAAGAAGGTGGATATAGCTAGAGAATTTGGTATTCCAATATCGACACTTTCCGGCATTTTAAAGCATAAAGACCGCTACAAACAATTGTTTTTCGAATGTCAAATCAACAGTGATAGGTAGAGAACTAGAAGAACTGCTGCGTGTGATTTTGTTGATGCTGCCCTTTTAAAATGGTTCACTGTGATGAGTGGCTACAAGAATTTGATTATTCAGTGGTGTGTAAACAAAGAAAAGTTCTTTTAATTGTTGACAATTGTTCAGCCCACACAAAAATTAACAATCTGAAGGCAACAGAGCTTTTGTTTCTGCCACCTAATGCCACATCAACACTTCAGCCTTGTGATCAAGGTATCATTCAAAATCTGAAAGTTCTTTATAGATCCACAATGTTGTCAAAACTTGTGGGTCATATGGATGCTGATCTCATTTGTGATGATTTTAAGATAACCCTTCTTGATGCTATTCTTATGTTAAAATCTTCATGGGACAGAGTTTTACCAGCAACTATTACAAACTGCTTTAGACAGGATGGCTTCTTACCTTAAGTAGATGTCTCTGTAAATGAGAATTCCACACCATCAGCGAGCAGTGAGAGCAATGTTACTGACATTTCAGTGGAGCCATTACTTGCTAGATTGTATAAAGAGCTGAAGATTGATCCAGAGGAGTTTGTGAACATTGACAATGATGTTTCTACTAGTGCCACTCTTTCAAGCACTGATATTATAGGGCTATGTATGCCAGTCATTCAACCAACAGACCCTTCCAGCCCTGACTCTGATGATGAGGATGACTGTGGGCTGCAAGCACAACCTGTATCGCAGTCAGATATTTTGGCATCAGTTGACAAAATTGACATTTACATGATGCAGAATGGATGTTCAGATGATGCAGTCTCACCATTTTGTGCCTTTAACAGGCAATGGGAAGACATTTTTCACAAGTCAAGAAGCAAAGCAAAATCACAGATTTTTTCTTTAATTAATTTGGAAATTTTCAAAATTAAACATTTCAACATTTCTGATATTGTATTGCTATTTATTTGTTCACTACCTGTGTTTCCTAAGTGGTACAATCATTTTACTCAATGCTACTGCATGGTATTAGTGTAAATTAGTGTAAATATGTGTGCAGTCTGGATAAGTAGAATTTCTGATAAGTAGAACAAATTCCTTTGGCCCCTGCGACTTCTACTTATCCAGACTCCACTGTACAACAATAAGAAAGAGACAAACAGCTTTCTTTGGTCAAGATATAAGAAGAAGGGCATTGGTCCAATGATTGGAGAACATAGTGACCACTGGAAAGATCAAATGGAAGAGAGACAGAGGCAGATCAAGAGAACTGAATCTAGGTGGAATGAGATAATGGTATATGGAGGAATATCATCAGTAGAGTTGTTCCAGAATACCAAAAACCGAAATCTGTGGAGAGACATAAACAAAAATGCCAGCTGGCAGGGCACGTGATGATGATGATTTCAGATTCAAAATAACTAAAGAACACTATTACCTCTTTATGAAAAAAGATCTTTTTTACACTTGCTCAAATTCTTTAAAACAGTCATTAATAATAAAGGCACTCGGTCACAAATACAGAGAAAGCACTATATAAACTAAATATATTATTCAAGCATTTCCTGAGTCATTAGACACAAGCCCGTTCTGATGTCCATATTAATACTGCTGATAATGGTGGGTCTGGTGTTCATATTAAATTAAATAATAGTGTCTGTTCATCAATGACCATAATCATCATCATCGTGTGCTATGCCGATAAACATGGGCGGCCATATTTCGCCATCTCACACGATCACCAAAGTTGTGGATCAGCTCAGTGTTCTTGTCTTGACCATACCATGTGGCCAATCCATCCAGGTATTTACCTCTCTGCCTTTCCCTTATTTTTTTTCCCTCAATTTTGCCAGTTGTCACCAAGTTCTCCAATTTATTTCTTCTCATAATGTGTCCAAAAATTGTAACTGTTTAAGTCTAATTTCTCTAATCAGCTTACTGACTTCATTTGTTTCTTGTAGTACTTGGTCATTGGTTTTTCTTTCTGTTCATGGTACTGTTTGCATTTTCCTCAAAAACCACATTTCTGCAGCCATTAGAAGTTCTCCAGTTTGTCTGCTCATTGTCCTCGCTTCACAGCCATACAAAAGAATGGGTTAAAGTATACCATAGACAAATGTAATAACTTCAATGCCAAGGCAGAAACTTTAAAACAAGCAAGAGAAAACTTATTCAGAATTAAACCAAAATAGAGTTAGTTAATTAGTCAAAGTTACAACTTCACAGCAACGGGTCGTCCCCATTATGCTCCGTTCCTGTGCCAGTGAATATCACACAAAACGCTCCCCACTGCCCAATGTGAAAAGTGGAAAAGACAGGAGTCTCGACAAACAACAGGCATAATGCCGTCGCCAGAATGTCAACACAATAGTCCCCAAAATAGAGTCAGAGCACTAAATATGATATGATTCAACCCCTTGAAATCTTGGCTAAAAGTATTAACAAATCTATGTTAGATGCTTGCCTGCCAGCCCGACGGTCAAGGGTTTGATCCACAGTGGGACAGATTCAAATTTTAAAAATGGACCTGGGCTTCCAGGCCAACCCAGCCTAACAATGGTACCAGGAAATGTCCTGGGAAGTAGAGGTGGTGGGCGGGAGACTGACCACCTGACCCACAGATTGGGCTATACAAATATAGGCCTAGCACCATATGTCCAGTGTGTCTGAAGGCATGTGAAAGGGGCCCTTACTATGTTAGGAAGTAATGTCTTTGATATCACTTGGAGATTTCCAGGTCCGCATGGCTGAATGGATAAGAGTGCTTGTTCTTAAACATCTGGTGTGCTGATGCTGAGACTGAGGCTTAGGCTGAGGTAGTGGGTTCAGTCCCTATACTGGCCAGTTAGGCTAAAATGTTGAATTCTCATCCTTGACTTGGGGATGTAAATTACAAGTACCTCTGAAGTCACAGTGGGTTTGCCTGGTAATAGGGAAAGCTAATGCACACATTAAAATCAGTCTAGTGCACTAGAAGTAGTAGCATGTGTAGATGGACTACGCATGAGTACAAAGCAAGCGAAAACACAAAATAATTCAGAAATTTGAGGAAGTCGAAAGAAATTAAACCTAGCACCAAACTTAGAATATTTAATGCTAAAGTTAAACCAGCTGTATGGATCAGAAACATGGATAATGACTAATATTCTTATATATTAATTAATAATTAATTACAAACATTCATTAACTGGTGCTTGCACAGAATAGGACTAAAGTGGGGCTTAGGTAGAGAACCAGTTTCCAGCAAATCAAGAGGTGAGGAAAAGTTGCTGGCAGTGGATAGGGACACATTAAGAAAATATGATTATAGTATTTGGAATTGGACTAAAATGTTGACTTCTGGTCCTTGACTTGGTGACGTAAATTACAAGTACCTCTGAAGTCAGAATGAATACACTGATGGCGAGGACACTGGTAATAGGGAAAGCTAATCCACACGCAAAATTCAGTCTGCTGCCACTAGAGGTAGCATGTTTGGACAAGGCTTGAATTCAAAGTGAGCAAGTGCCAAACAAAAGGAAAAATCAAAGAAAAGAAACAAACAAAACAAAAAACCACCCCGAGAAGGTTAACCCGGTCAACAAATGTCCGCAGAAGTCGGATGTGTCGGCCTAATGGTGCAAGAACGCAGCTCTGCTATAAACAGGCACAACGCAATCACGTCCAGAAAAAAACTCCAGATGAACACAGAAGAAGAAACAAAAACCAGATACAACACAAACAATGTCCAACAATAACATGTAAATGTGGACAAGTGCAGTAGAAGAAGAACGCTTGACTTTCCTATATCTCTGGTACTATTTATGAGGCAGAGTTCACCAGAGAGCAGTTCAGATTGAACAAAATAACATGCTGCCACTGCTGGGGATCTAACCAAGGACCATTATATTGGTGGATAAGTGCACTAGTCACTTTATTCCAGGGCTTCTTTTGTGTGCTGTGATGTAATGTTTTGCACAGTTTGTAAAGCTAATGTGAGGAGCGGCTGGCCGAGTGGCTAGAATACCGAATTCTCCTTTGGGGGACCCGGGTTCAATTTTTGGTATGGTGTTTTTTGTTTTTTTTTCTGTCGGGAGCAAAAAGAAAACCCTAACCTGCACAGTTCGCGGCGACTGCACTAGCCAGGCGGCCTTTATTCCTCAGGCTCAAGACCCTCATGCCATACACCGCAAGGTACTACATTGACAGTAAATGACAGTAAAAAAATGACAGTAAAGCTAATGATAGTTGTTAACAGATACTACCTTTGGGATGTTATATGTTAGTGCTCAACATATTCTCATTACCTTTCCTCATTACCTTTCCTCATTACCTTTCCATCCCAAACACTTCCTAGAAATCAGAAAATTGTCTGGTGCCCATTTATATGAGACTGGGCCAACTCAGAACTGTACTGGTCAGGAAAAATAATCCTGCACATGCTGGGGATTGAAACTGGGTCACTGTCTTGGCTGGCAAGTGTCCTAACCACTATGGCACAGCAGCCCTGTGCTGTTTGTATTGTGACATAATTATCTAAGTTTTCTCTTAATATGTTTATACTAAGACCTAATGAAATTTTAACCATATTTTTGTTTCAGAATGTGCTTGGAATGATTGATCTTATTGCAGGCCTGTTCCTGGCCTTATTGTCACTTGCTATTGTTGTGGCATCCATTAAATTTTACAAGTCAAAGGTGACACGGAGTGGATGTGATGGCATTTCTCAAGCTTCAACACCATCAGACACACAGCTTCAAGTCAGTAGATCACTGTCTCATTGCTGTTCTCCAGGCTGCTATCGGTGCTCAAACAATCAGGGGACTTTGCAAACCGCCCTGACCAGATTAAGTTACTATGCACATGGTAATACTGTTACAGACGGCACGGCAGACTTTCAGAATATTTCAGCTGATATTAAAAAATCACTTGAACGCCTGAAGCATCCAGACAAATACAGTGGTGATGTGTTCGGTTCAAGTCCAGTTGTTTTTAAAATGTCTGGGTTGAGAGAGGAGATTCTGTGGTCTTTGAATGACTTCCCTGCGCTGCAGCTGTTGGAAACACAGTACAGACAGATACAGACAGAGTTTTTAAATCTGTACAAAAGTCCTCTGCCTGAAACTAAATGTTTATGGAAAGTTAACTCCACTGATGCAGGCCAGTGGGAGATTGCGCAGCTGTTTGACCAGGGCAGGAAGACAAAAGCTGCAGAGCTGTGTCCACTGACTCTGGAGATTTTGAAGAAAATACCTTATGTCATATCTGGTAATATTTTTGGAGACGTGTCTTTCTCTCTGGTTCATCCGGGCACTCACATAGCAACGCATAGTGGATCCACAAATTGTAGAATCCGTTGTCATCTTGGTGAGAAAAATGTTCTTGTTTAATGTTAATTACAGTTCTTTGTTGAGAAGTATGTTCTAATTTATTATAAACATTACAAAGAGGCAGTTCTTTTTCTTCTTCATTCATTTGCTTGAAATTTATTGTCTTTCTCTGCAGTGTTGCCTCTTCTATAAACTTCAATGTTTATTTTTAGTTTACTCTTCCACTGTTGTTTACCTGTTTGCCTAATGATCATCAAGTGCCATCTCCACATTTAAAGTCGGCTGTAATGAGTCTCCAACATGCAATGTCCTGTCTTCACTGTGCGTTCATACATGCTTCTTTCAGTCCATTTCTTGATGTTGTCTACCACATGTAGTGTTGTCTTTCTCTTCCCTCTGCCTTTCTTCAGGCACATCCTTTAACCAGAAGCTGTGTCACTTTATATGACCCATGTACTTAAATTGCCAGTGTTCTCATTCACGAATTCTTTCTTCAATCCCAGTTTTTGTAATACCTCTATGTTTTCTTCCCCTGCTATATATTTTGTCTTTCGTTTATATAACTACATTTCTAAAGCCTCACTGCCCCATACAGTAATGTAGAGTAATTGTAACGCTTGATCATCCTTAGTTTTAATTTGTAACTATGATGTATGGATGTGAGAAACTGTTGTTGAATGTTACTTGCCTATTCCCATTTTAATTCTTATTTCTGCCTCATATTTGTCGTTATCTGCCATCGGTAAGAAAAACTTTGACTTTTTTAAGTGGTCCTGTTTGCCTACAACAGTTTTTGTTGTTCTTGTTGCATTCTCATGCTTTGAACTCAAGCATAGTCCACACTCGTGCTGCTACTTCTAGTATGCTTGATTGATTTTTGCGTGTGGATTAACTTTCCATATTACCAGTGTCCCTTGACATTAGGCGAACTCACTCTGACTTTTGAAGTACTTGTAATTTATATCCTCATGTCAAGGGCGAGAAGTCAACATTTTAGTCCAACTGACCGGTGTAGGGGTTGAACCCTCTACTTCAGCATCAACACTCCGGAAGAGCGAGTGCTCTTATCTATTCGTTCACGCTGACCTCCCTACAGCAGTAACATAACTGCTTTTAGCATGGGGAAGGCCATGGCTCAGATGGATGAATAACATCAGAGGTATTCTAGGACATGAGATCTTGACAGTCAGAGCAACACTTGGCACATCCTCCACAAGGCTTCATGGCAGGCAATGACCAGAAGACATCTAAGCAGTTCTCAAGATGGACAAGACAACACTGCATGACTTTCTCACAGATACATGATTTTAAAACACATTTTACCTGTTATCCCTCATATAAACCTTAAAACTGCTTATAAAATGTTTTTTTTGTTTGCTGGCAGCTTTAGAAAACTTATTTAGGATTAGGGCGCCATACCTGGTTATTTAATCAAAAGACTAGTATGAAAAGTCACTACACAATTCTCTGTGGGAATGTCCAGGGTGCTGTGATGTTGGTGCTTGACTTAACTCAGACTGAGTCATCTTTACAGATGCATAATCTGTACTGCGACTTATAAAGGATGATAGCCCCCACATCTAAGCAAAGTAGTGTACCATGTCAATACAGTTTCATTATCATGTGCCATACTGATAAGCATGGAATAAACATGCATCACCATCTCATACAATCACCATTTTTTTTATCAGGTCTGTGTTCTGGTTCCAATTATGCCATGAGGCATAACTGGAAAGAGCAATGAGAGAAGACAAAATGAGAAATACGAGGGGGATACAAATGAAAACCTTAAAAGTGTGATAGAAATTACAATAACCATGCCATTGTCTGGTAACATGTCAATATTGTTGTTAAGGATGTCGAGAGTGTTAACCACATGACATCATGGTGCAGACAAACACGGTGATGTCATAAGGACAGTTTAAAGATGGCCGCCCAACTTTTGACATCCACTAAACAGGAGCAGCGTTCTGTTATCCATTTTTTGATCAGTGAATGGGTGAAACGTATAGAATTAAGGTCCGGTATGGCTTGTCAGTCCAGCCAGTGTATGTGTGAGGTAGGAAGTTTCAAAATGGTGTGACTTCAGACTGTTTATGACCGGGTCAAGCAGACTGAGTATTGACCCCAGAGAACTTGTTTCTACAGGAATCCAAGCACTTTATCAGCACTGGAGGACTTGTATTGAACGCAGTGGTGACTACATTGAAAAATGATATATTTGTTCTTTACTTTTTTTTTCCAGAATATATTCACACACACACACAAAAACATTCAAGGTTTTCATTTGAAGCCCCTTGTACTTGCATGACCTGGCCACATGGCATAACTGGGACAATAACAAAGTCTTGAATCTTGAATCGAGACTCTGATGATCTAGAAGGCATACTATGCCGCCAATGCTCATCCATCGGTATGACACATGATAATGAATTCTAAGTGTTAGTAAATATTTCTCTTAATATCACATAATTTTCACACACTGTTTAAATAAACCAGAACTGTCATGAATAAACTGTTATTTTACAGGCCTCAAAGTCCCAGGAGACATTTGCACACTGTGTGTTGGTAATCAGACATGTCACTGGCAAGAAGGCAAAGTTCTCTGTTTTAATGACGCTTTTCCACATTCTGTGGAGCACACAGGAGCAGAAGGCAGCAGCTTCCGAGCCGTGTTTATGCTTGACCTTTGGCACCCTGATATCACGAAGAGCCAAAAGGATATTCTGAATTATACCTTTAGTGCATGAATGTTGATAAGACAAGATTTGGGTTGTTGGGATCTTTGGTCCCTGAATGACAAGATCAGGCATTGTGACATTCTTGTATTAGTCAATCAAGTGCCATCTCCATGCTGATGGTTGGCTGCAGTGGATTTCCAAGACTGTTATGTAGTACTATAACAAATGGTTGTTGGTCCATCTCTTTATGTTCTTTCCACATGTCTTACTGCCTGCATTTTGCTCACCTAATTTTTCCTTTTCTCTCCTGTATGATTTTTATGAATGTCATGTCCATCCACACTGTTCACATTTTATGAGAATCTTTTTGAAAAAACTTGTCCTTCTTTGTTACTTGTTTCCTGCCCTACTTAGAGTGTTAAAGTGAATATGAATAGTTTTGTTGGTTTAGTTTACATTCACACATCATCATCATCATGTGCCATGCCGATAAGCATAGGCAGTCATGTTTTGCCATCTCCCGCGATTACCATAGTCATGAATCAGCTCAGTGTTCTTGTCTCGACCATACCACATGGCCTAGCCATCCAGGTATTTACTTCTCTGTCTTCCCCTTGTTCTCTTCCCCTTGATCTTGCCAGCTGTCACCAAGTTCTCCAATTTATTTCTTCTCATAACATGGCCAAAGAATTGTGATTGTCTGTGTCTAATTTCTCTAATCGGTTTATGGTTTTCATTTGTTTCTTGTAGTACTTGGTCATTGGTTTTTCTGACTGTCCATTGTATTCTTTGCATTTACCTCAGAAACCACATTTCCACAGCCATTAGATGTTTTTCAGCCTGTCTGCTCAGTGTCCACACTTCACACCCATACAAGAGCACAGGTTCTAAGTAACACTTCACACATTGTACGAGCCATGATATGTCCATGGATGATCTATTACACACTGTGCGGGTTAGCCAGGCAAGAGGCATCGCAGTGCCACATTCAGAGATTGATCCTTCTTCTGCATCTCGTCTCTCCGTGGAGCATAGGCCCACAACCTTTATGTCAGGCCCTTTGTAGAGTTGTTCATGATTAGGATTTGCCGCTAAACTGTTTTACTGGATGAGGTAGCCAGTCTCATGCCAGTACTCCTTAGTCATCTCATGTGATATGCAATGTAGGTGGTGTTCTTATTCAACAGGATTGTTTTTATGTTGTGCCTGTTTGTAACATAGTTGTGAGACTTGTGCCTTTTGGCTGACACATCCAACTTCTTCCTGGCATTTGTTACCCAGGTTAGCCTTCCCAGGTAGTTTCGTAGAATACTCCAGTGCCTCAACATGATGGCATCATCATCTGTGTTCGGTGCATCTACAAGTGTACATGCTATCTAGTCCATCCAGGGCAGCAACATGTAGGCCCTTTGGTCTTCAAGGGAGTTAAGGGCATTACCACTATCACAGAAGACTTCCATTAATACTGAGCTGTGGTCCTGGGCTGCACCTTTAGGAGCTGGCAGGATGCATTCTGCATCAGTATAGTTAGTCGCGGTTTCAGATTCATGGCAAAGGGTCACCCCATAATGCTCCGTTCCTGTGCCAGTGAATATCACACAAGATGCTCCTCACTGTCCCATGTGAAAAGTGGAACAGACAGCAGTCCCAGAGGTAGACAAATCAAAAAATAATTTAGGAACCAACCCCTTTTTTCAGGAGCCAGCATATTTATTTTTGCAAACACAAGCTAAGAAAATTATTTAAAAATCAGGCGCAAGGTGGACTGTTTCAGGTGACTGGTGCCTGGATTTTTCTACCCCTGCTTAGAGGTTTTGTCATCATCTTCTTCCACTTTTGTCATAAGGAGGAATAATTGGCTTTCTAGTGCCTGAAGGGTGGCTGTGGATAGTGTCATTCCGTGTGATTGTAGAATGTCTTTGATGTCATCGTCTTCTCGGGCATAGAGGTTTTGTACCCACCTCAAACTTAAGAATACTGGGTACAAATCATGCTTGGCAGTTTTTACAGAATAAAGAATGTGGGGATGTTGTACCAATTATAGTTTAGTAGATCAGACACCTTGCCTTTTCAGATCAGGGCATGTTACACTGCTAACTATGCCTCAGCTGTTGGAAATTGGATTGAATACACTGCCCGAGTAACATGTTAACAATTAGAAAAACCTACCCACAAAGTGGATATTTATAGCATGTGTGGTTCTAGTATACACATACTGGGATCATGACTGCTGCTATAGATTTTGTGCACTGCGTTGACACTGTGATCTCTTAGAGGAGATTGGGGCACTTAAGGAGATATCCATGTGCAGTGAAGGTCATCCTTTACAAACCAAACCAAGCTTATTTCCATGTGTGGACAGAAGCATGGGAAACCAACTTTAGCAAACACAAGATCACATTCTTCAATACTAAATTAACAACAGTTATCTTCTTCAAGAACAACCAAAACACAAGTTTTTAACATGTCTATAAACATCTTTATTGTATTAAACACAACTGAATGCTCCTTGCATTTGTATTTATTTTGTATGTGGCAGTGTTTCTGTAAGTGTCCATTCATTCTGAGATTTTTATATTTTGTCAAGCCTTAGCAGTAAGTAAACGGAGACCCTATGGCACGGTTAAGGGGTATGACAGACCTTCACATATACTAGGACATGGCACTACGTGAGGGAGTGACCTGCTAACTTTCTTATACAGAAATATTCCTGGTGCCCACTTTATGAGTTTGGGTTGATCCCAGACATACTGTATGGTAGGTATTTTACCAGCCTCTATAACTAACAGTAAAAGATAAGTCAAGTTTGAAGAAGAGTAGAGAACTAAAGGTGGTAGAGCAGATTTAACTCCTTCTGTATCTTTCAATGCATCATATGATTATAGTTTAACTCATTCTGTACTGTTCAATGCATCATATGATTACAGTTTAACACATTCTGTACTGTTCAATGCATCACATGATTACAGTTGAACTCATTCTGTACCATTCAATGCATCACATGATATATTTTTTACTCATTCTGTAACATTCAGCGCATCACATGATTACAGTTTAACTCATTCTGTACTGTTCAATGCATCACATGATTACAGTTTAACTCATTCTGTACTGTTCAATGCATCACATGATTATATTTTAACTCATTCTGTACCATTCAGTGCATCACATGATTACAGTTTAATTCATTCTCTACCATCCACTGTATTATATGCTGCATTATATGATTACAGTTTAACTAATTCTGTAACATTCAATGCATCACATGATTAGTTTAATTCATTCTCTACCATCCATTGCATTGTACGATTACAGTGTAACTCACATTTTACGAATCAATCCATCATGCACTTAGTGTAACACATTGTATACCAGTCAGTGCAATATATATATATATATATATATATATATATATATAATTAATTTGTCCCAAAGCAGTTTCTTGCTATGGGTCTGTAATGTGATAGTGACATCACATATGATAGGCCTGAGAGCAAGGAGGAATAAGTGGCCTTTGTTTCCCTCATTTTGACAATTGATGAACGGCAAGCGTGAAACTGCGTTTGACTCTACTCATGAACAGAGTTCACTATCAACTTGGCTAGCGCGTTTGTACAGGGTGTTTGTAAAGTCTCGCTACACTTTGTATGTAGAACAAATTTGAAAAATTATTTTTTCTGTTAATAACACCATTCTGTTTGGAGTGCAAAGAATTACTCCAGCAGACGACAGACATTGCTTCACGATGGAGTGTGGAGCACATTTTTTGATGATGACATGTACTTCATTTTTCAAATTTGTTCTACATACAAAGTGTAGTGAAACTTTACAAACACCCAGTAATTGCATGATGAGTGACTGGTGTACGATTTCAATAAAAAAAACAAACAAAGCAGTTGGTGGGAAATTAAATGCAATGATAAACAGCCCACAGAAAGAAGCGATACATGACTCTATGGTAAAGTATTCTCACATATTGGAATGAAACCATGAACCAAATGTTTAAATTATTGCAATACATCCAACAACACAGGCTTCTCAGCCATCTGGTCTGCTACCTTCTGACTTATTTAATGAAAAACATACTACCTTCTAAAGTGATAAAGCTCACATGCCCACCCGTCCAAATGACGCCATTCTTGTTTGTGATCCACGTGTGCCTGGTACAGCTGAGACATACTAAATGTATTATGTCACCATTTAACAATGTTCTTTGTCACTTGTCTTCTACTGTAGGGATGTATGACATCTTTTACATTAGGCAGGGGAAGCCATGGTTGAGAGGATCATGGGCCTATCTCAAGCTCTATAGGTACTCAGTGCAATCCCTGCCTAGGGCTGGGAACTTTTCCAAGAACCATTGGTATGTAATGATAGCCTACGGCCCCCTGTTCTCTTGGGTAGTGAGACAGAATACCTAGCTTTCTCAGATAGGGGTGGAAAACAGGAGGTCCCTTTGTTGTTGTTGTTTCTTCCATGTATGCCATTAGGCAGTCATGGGGGAGAGTTAATTGAAGTTCCAGCGCCGTGACTAGCACCTTTCCTCCAATTTTCTCCATAAATCCTGAGCAGAACTTTTAGGATCAAGTAAATTCCCTACCGGTTTGCTAGACCAGACGTAGGTTCCTTACCTACTTAACCCATGTATATTTGCTACTACCACCATGTCACATCCACTGGTCGCCTGCTGGATAGCTTCGTGCTATGCCAGGTAGGGCTGACCGGCGACTTTGGAATTTGAAACTTGCCCTCAGAGTGTTTTCTGTCCAATTTCGGGGCCTCAATAGAGTCCCGTGGATTAGCGTATGACTACTGGCAGGATCAACCAGATATCTATTGGATGGGTTTAAAGTATACTCAGAAGAGTAGGCTGTAAGGCTGCACAATTTATTGGGAGCTGTAAAATCTCTGCACAGGTAAATGGCACCCATTACCTTGGACAGGACCTGTCTAGAGGAAGTCAACCTTATACAAATGCATGCCGAAGTTGGACACACTGACCTCTGAGGTGAACAATTAGGTAGTGATGTGCTCGCCTCGAAAGAGGAATGGGAAAGTAGAAGTACATTAAGCATATTCACTAACTTGGCTAGGGGAGATTCCAGGTCCATGTAATGTTTCATATCATCATCATGTGCCTTGCTGATAAGAATGGGCGGTCATAGTTCACCATCTCACATATTCACCGCCGGGTCAAGGTTTTTGTCTTGTTCATGTCATGTGGCCAATGTCAAGGGGTTGGTTTGGTACGAGTGGAAGTTACACTTGCACGAGTGTTTGGAGAATACATGAAACACGGTTTGTGAGTGTCAGGGAGAGAGAACTCTCGTGTTTGAACGGGGAGTACGGCTTTAGAGACCGTCGAGGTTAGACATGTTTAAGAAGTGCGAGAATCAATCAATTTATCTAATCAATCACCTCACTCAATCAATCAATCAAGAAGTGCGAGAATGGCATCCGTCTATTGCCTTTGTGTATGTTTTAGAAGAGTGTTAGTAATGATTATTTTATTTGAGTATAACTGTGCCACAAACTTTGCATGATGATTTGACTGTATATGCGAAACTGTATATTAAATGATAGAAACTAGCGTGGACTTCTGTCATGTACGTTAGTTAGACTTGTGGTGTCAAACTTTAGATATTCAAATAATACGGAGCACAAACGCATCACCATGAGTGAATGCCCATCAAGGATCGAGCTTGCTGAAAGAACGATAACAAGTAGAAATGAGATGAAGAAATTGGATAAAAGTTGGTCCATGACAGCCAAGCCATCCAGTTATCTCCTTGCCTTCCCCTTGCCCTTATCCCATCAATTTTGCCAGTTGTCACTAAGTTCTTATGTTTATTTTTTCACACAACGTGCCTAAAAAACCTCGACAGTCTACATTTAATTTCTCTAATCAATTTAACATTTTCATTTGTTTCTTGTTAAGACTTTTTCATTGACTTTTCTGTCCATCCATGGTATTCTTTGCCCTGTCCTCAGAAAATACATTTTCACTGCCATTAGATGTTTCTCAGCATGTCTGCTTATTGTCCATGTCTCATATCATCATCATCATCATCATCATCAAGTGCCATGCCAGCTGGCATAGGCGTTCATGACTTTCCACAGATCTCGGTCTTTGGTTTTCTGGATCAACTCTGCTGATGATATTCCTCTCAATTCATCCAGCATCATTTCTCTTGGTCTACCTCTCCCCTATCTTCCCCTCAATCTTACCCGTTGTCACGATGTTCTCCAGTGCCTCTCTTCTCATCACATGACCAAAGAAAGCTGTTTGTCTCTTTTCTCATTGTTGTATATAATGTTCTAGTTTCATTTGCCTCTTTCAGGCAGTCGTTGTTAGTTACTTTGGCAGTCCAAGAAATTCGCAACATGTCTAATATGGAGGACAAAATTCCGGATTTTATCAGCAGAAGTAGGAAAACGAGCTTTGAGACGAGGAGTATGTATAGTCATTGTTCTTGCTTATGTTATCAAGTGTTGTGCATTAATATAGTACATCACAATATCATCATCATGATCAAATCTTTTGCATACTCAACAGTTTAAAATAATATTAAGCACTGTTCTACTTTGCAGTTGCCAGAGAGATGGCAAGAGGTGCCAACAAAGAAAATCGTGGCGCAGACCTTCCAAATTGAGATTTTAAAAAAGGCAGTATTGTGGCTCTATACATCAAAGGGACGTGGACTGGTGAAGTGGCTAGAATATGTTACTGTCTACATATTCTAGCCACTTCACCAGTCCATGTCCCTTTGTTGTATAGAGCCACAATACTGCCTTCGTTCTCAATACTGAAGGTCTGTGCTACGTTTTTCTTGGTTGGCATCTCTTGCCGTGTCTCTGGAAAATGGTCAGTTCACAGTTTGATTTAAAACCAGATTTGTTGGACCACTAGACATGAGGGTCACAGTATGGGTGCTGACATTGGATTAACAAATAGCCAGACTAGGGAATATCATTGTTGGGGAACATTTAAGGCCATAGACGTAGCATGAGAAATAAAAATAAAGGTATTGATTCACTCATATAAGTAGAGGACAGAATTCGAGATTACAGCATATGTTTTCTGTAATCTCTACTTCATTCCTCTACTTATATGAGTGCCAATCATTATCTTTGAATTTATTTCTCTTTATTTGTTAGCCAGACAAGGAGCATGACCCAAAGGATGGCAAAAAAAGTAACTACAAGGCAAGAAACTAACTAATCACATCCCCATGGACACAAGACTGATGGTTGTGAATATTTCAATGAGAAGCATTACAATGAAAACAAAATCAAAATACAAACTTCCACAAAGTCTTCAAATATACAAGACTAATGATTTACACAATGACTGGTCAAAAACAAACACATGTATACACCACCCCACCCCACCCCACCTCTCTCTCTCTCTCTCTCTCTCTACATTTAGTATGAACCATTCTTGGCTTGGCAGATCTTTAGCCTCTACTTGTTAACATTTTGTTTTAATTTCTTTTGGTCCATAAAAGAAGTTTCCTTCTATCTATTTTCTGTATCTGTTAAGTTTTCTAATTCAAATAAAGTAAGCAGGCACCACCTGGGACTGGTAAATAAAGCTGACATTGAAATATACAACAACAATAAAACTAACAACAGCAAAAGTGTAGCGACAAAATGGATGGTTAAGGAAAGATGATTGTTAAGCATGGGTAAAAATGGTCATCGATGGGTGGAAGTAATCAAAGATTAAGTAGAGATATTTACGGATCAATGGAATTGATCATGGATGGATACAAATTTAAAAAGATGAATGGTAATGGATGAGCGTAAATAATCAAAGATAAATGGAAATGGAAGGTAATCCTTACAGCAACGAGCTTTAAGGCACAGAGCACTCGAAACAAATACCACTGTATACAAACTGTGCTGTGAACATACAACAATGTCACAAAAGCTAAAAACATTCTTTCCACAAAAGAGAAACAAACCAACAATGGCAACAAAATCATATAAGCAAATATTCCAATAATGGATTAATTCTGTGGCAACAATGACCATGTTATGTTTTTTTCATCATTTGCTTTATTTTTACTTTATATTTACACATTTCCAACCAATTTCTAACTTTACTTGTGAACAATAAGACAAAATGGTTGTTGTGTGGAGTGACTAACTGCATACTGTCTGCTCAGACCTCCGATGCAGCAGCTATCGCAAAGTACTTCTGCTGACCGTTCCCATGAGCAGCTGGTTGTGATATCTCCTTGAAGACATTCTTTGACCGCTTCACTTCCAGGCTGTATAATCATGTTAGAACCAGAGTCTTGTCAGTATCTGCCGGCCAAATACTGCACTGGCTATATCAGCCCTGTCCATGTTTCTTCCTGTTTGTGTTGGTGCATTAATCATCATCATCATTGTCTTTCACTTCTGCCACCAAGCATTGTGGGGAGGAGTAGGTGCCACCCCAGCATTAACAACACAAAATGATGACAAGGAATAGTCTATCTATTACTTATCTCAAAATGAGTGTCAACGTTTGCTCTACATTTGCTGTTCAGCACAGACTGGAGCTGATGTTTTTAATCTTGAGGCCAAATGTGTCCCCTAGATTACAGTCCATATACCACTTCATACCTACAATCTAAGAACCACTACCTGGAGACCTAGAGAAAGGCCAGGAATCAGATGGATAATTTCTATCAAGGGTGTGTCTTTCCTCTTCTGCCCTATGCGCCGCCTTAGGCACGAGAGGAAAAACACACCCTTGGTAGAAATGATCCATCTGATTCCTGGCCTTTCTCTAGGTCTTCAGCTAGAGGTTCTTAGATTGTAGGTATGAAGTGGTATCTGCCTGATCACAAGATTATCTGAACCTCTTTATTGTTTCTCTGCAACTTCAGTAGGGAGTATGTTATCTATATTTATCATGTCATCATTTCTACATAAGGAATAATGAATGCACAACAGATGAATGATTAATGTAATATGTTTTATGGCCAGTATGCCCAACCCTTAACTCTAAATATAAAGTTTGTCAACAGTCATCACCTGCTAGTAGCATGCAGAAGACATGTGTATCATAAACCATATGCCTAGTATTTCTTTGGCACTTTGGATTCAGTGATTTAAAAAATCTGGCACCCAGATACAAATAGCCGGAGTAAGTACAATTTTGCCAATGCAGTTGTTAATTCCATATCATGAGTATTTGCTGCTGACAATGTATCATAATCCATATGCCTGGTATTTCTTGGGCACGTTGAATTCAGTGAAACAAAAATCTTGCACCCAGGCACCCAGAGTATAATTTTGTCAATGCAGTTGTTAATTCCATATCATGAGTATTTGCTACCGACAGTGAACAGCAGATATGTATGTTAAAGTTAGTCCTTGTCAGGATGTTGCAATGAACCCTATCATTTATTCCGTTTGTGATTTACTAGGCAATAATAGTTCTGTAGTTTGCCATTGCTTTCTAAACGTCTGAAGCCTTTTACAATTAAAATCAATGCAAAGCGGTTTACTTCCAAATTGCCCACAGCTGATTTTGAACCCTCTACTTGGTATGATGGGAAATTATGAATGTGCGCCTCACAGATATATATGGGCTGATGCTATATTTTACGTAACAAAGGTGACTTGTGCAGCCTCTAAATCTGTCGGATTTGTTTTCTTTTGGCTAACTATGATGCCAGAGTCCTTGTATTTTGTAAGTTCTGTGGGCTACTCCAGATTCTAATTCAGTTCGCCTCATGTCATTCGGTCAATAACATCATCATATCCCCTTTACAACCATCTATAACATCATTATATCCCCTTTACAACCATCTATAACATCATCATATCCCCTTTACAACCATCTATAACATCATTATATCCTCTTCACATCCACCTATAATGTAATCAACATGAAATAAAGTTACTCCATTTGCATGCCATTGAGTCAGATTGACAATATGGCATAATGGCTTAATCTTATGTTAACCAAACAGCACACAGTCAGTATTGCACTTGCAGATTTTACTCTCCCTCATATAAATCTCTGCAACCTATTTATGAGGCATGTTCGGCTGCTGAACTGCACCAGTCTGAAAATGAATCAGACCTGCCACTACTGAGAAGGAAGTAAAAGACTCCTTGTCATACTATGGGACTAGTTGAGTTGTTGGGCTGAGCTAAGAACTGACATTACTGCACTCAGGGCATTCCCATACATGCTTTGTCCCCTCGTTCAACAGCCAGCAAAGAGTCACACTACTATTTGTTCCCACAACTATCTGATTGAAAGTTCTGGTCTTCCCCCTGTTTTAATATTCTTCCAGAACCCCTACCAATCTCCCTGCAATCTCATTCTTTCCACATGCAGGATCTCAATCTGTTCCCCCACCTGGTCCCACAGGTGCATGACCACCTCTGCCTTGTACCATGGGACTATTCTGTATACGGTGCAAGCCGTCCCATATTTTGAAACCAATTAGCACTTGATGGACAATGTGGTGCATATGACTCCTGCAGCTTGTCCTTCCCTCAACAATTCCTGGTACCCATTTTAGGCTAGCTCTTCTTCTTCTGCGTTCATCCAGAGTTTTTTTTCCAGACATGATTACGCTGTGCCTGTTTACAGCAGAGCTGCATTCTTGCGCCGTTAGGCCGACACATCTTTCTTCTGCGGACATTTGTTGACCGGGTTAACCTTCTCGGGGGTTTCATAGGATGTTTGAATCTCACTGTTGTGGTGTTATTCCCCATCCCAGCTGGCCCATTGAGAACAGCTGAAGACATCCCAGTCAGCCCTCAAGAAAAAAGTAGGGGGGCAGACCATGGGCATTCCCCGCTATCCAAGGAGGCTTCCATAATTGCAGAGCTGACACATGGTGCTCTGGTACTGGGCTCATCCAAGGAATCGCGACATCCTGCACATGGCTGCTTAGCCTCACTTCCGTATATTGGGCCCTTCCTTCACCACAGGCTGTTCCTCGGAAACCAGAAGAATGCAATCTGCAGATGACATCCACACAGTGAGCTTTCGATTTGGACTTTCCACGTAATGGATTTGCTAGCCAAGCATTATTCCATTTCATGCCTCTGGGATGCTTTTGCTACCATAATAATGTGGTATGAAGTGTGGCAAGTCTAAGTACTTCTCCATGCACCTTTAGATGTCAACCTGAATGTAGTTAAAGTAAGCTGCAGTCAACTTGAGCTTGTTGATATCTCCATAGACTTGTCCTCAAATGAAACAGGTGTGGGCCAAAATATCTTTCTCTGTTCTGCATAAATTGGGCACTCCTGCAGCAAATTCTAGCTGTCATTTTACTAGTTCCAGGCTAGGTCAACTTGGCAGCCCAGGTTAGTGAAAAAATGCTTTCCTGGAAGAGGGAATGAGCACATGACATCTGTAACAGCATGCTCAAGACTGCTGATGTGTGAGATGACAATACATGAACAACCAATACTTAACGCCATGTCACATCATGATGATGATGGGAAATCTTCTGGAACTGAAAGAGTTCAAAGAATTGAAAGTGTTTGGTGCTGTGTGGATCACCCAATGAGAATACTGTGATTTCTTTGGTCAAGAAAAGTAACACTTTGATTATGCTTTAAACAGTTTATCAAATGAGTTATTTATATTTAGTACAGAATGAGTTAATTTAATACATTTTGTAACAAAGCTGGCTAAATCAGGGGGAGAAAAGTGCCAAAGAATGTATCACTGCAGATGTACTTTAGTATCTTGGCACAGAATTTCTAGATGGGAATACACTGAAAGCTTGATGCTCCTAGAGAGTTGAGTTAAGAACCGACATCACTGCACTCAGGACATTCCCAGTCGTGCTCCGTCCCCTCGTTCAACAGCCAGCAAAGAGTCATACGACTAATCATTCCCATCGCTATCTGATTGATCCTAGAGAATGTAAAGATAATGATGGCAACAGCATGTAGCCATACTGAAGATACAGGGCGTTTCAATAACATCATTCTGAGAGCGTGTAGTTTTGGTAACCGTAAGCATAAAAATGTTTGGCTTGCAGCAAACAGGCAAGCTGTCTATGTGTGAACATTTCATCATCATGTTGTGAATCAACTCTGTGTTCTTGTCCTGACCATGCCATGTGGTCAAGTCATCTAGATATTTACTTCTCTGCCTTCCCCTTGTTCTTTTCCCCTCAATTTTGCCAGCTGTCACCAAGTTCTCACACCGTGTCAAAAATAAATGTTATTTACCCATTGTACAACATGATCATCAGTGTGTAGCAGTTTCTTAGCAGCATGTTACTCTTATCACAGGGGTCATGAAGTTTCGGAATCCTTTGCCACTTCTCCTGCCTCAAGTCCAAGGTAACTGCACACTTATCACAGGGTCGTGAAATTTTGGAATCCTTTGCCACTTCTCCTGCCTCAAGTCCAGGGTAACTGCAATGTCCTGTGTCCATCTTCCTGCTGGTGGACCCCAGCCTCTTCTTCTAGTAACCCTGCCTTCCATCAATGTTCCTTCCCAGTAACTGTGCCATTCTTCTTCTTCTTCTTCCGCTGCGTTCATCCAGTTGTTTTTTTTCGGACGTGATTGCGTTGTGCCTGTTTACAGCAGAGCTGCGTTCTTGTGCCGATAGGCCGACACATCCGACTTCTGCGGGCATTTGTTGACCGGGTTAACCTTCCTGGGGACTGTGCCATTTAATATGGCCAAAGTACAGCAGTTTCTGAGACAAGATGCTGTCTATGAGCCAGTTTCTGAGACATGTTGCTGTCTATGAGCCAGTTTCTGAGACATGTTGCTGTCTATGAGCCAGTTTCTGAGACATGTTGCTGCCTGTGAGCCAGTTTCTGAGACATGATGCTGTCTATGAGCCAGTTTCTGAGACATGTTGCTGTCTATGAGCCAGTTTCTGAGACATGTTGCTGTCTATGATCCAGTTTCTGAGACATGATGCTGTCTATGAGCCAGTTTCTGAGACATGTTGCTGTCTATGAGCCAGTTTCTGAGACATGTTGCTGTCTATGATCCAGTTTCTGAGACATGATGCTTCCTATCAGCCAATTTTCTTCCATGTTCAGATCTCGGTGATGGTGCTTGTCCTATTCTTGGGCCTTGATATTCTAAGAGCTGTTCTGCAGCATGTACATTCAAAGCCCCAATTTTCTTCATTCATTTTAAGACATATTTTTGTATTTGCGCTGAGACAGTTTAAGAAAGTAAATACATTGCAAACTACTTAAGGCGATCTCGAATGTGCAAATTTCTGCTGTGAAGACCAATATTGTATTGTACATTGTAAATGCATTACTATGTGCTTGAACTCTTATAAAAGCCATTTCTAATAAGAAAAACTATTTCTCCATGAGGGTTTGCCTTATTGGGTCTGCACTGTATATGGTCTTTATGTATTGCTGTAGGGACATTATCTTAATGATCAACTGACTGTGAAAACTGGGCTTGTATCACCAAAAGTGTTTCAGTTTGCAATGACCAAAAGTATAAAGCTTCAAGCCATGAGTATTGTATTTGAATCACCATGTAAATGAGAAATAACACACAAGATGCTCATGTTCTTATAAACAAGCAGCAAATAAAACTGGATAAATAAATACAGTCAACTGTCAATTTAGCCTAAGAGGTGTCTGTTAATACTGAAAATATGTTCAAAGTAACCCATAGGAGGCATTTTTTATTGTTTTTTTAATTTACAACAAAGTTTTAACACAACATGCAGTATTGTACCATATGTAATTTTCTATTTGTTAATGTCATGCTGAATTGTAAGAAGTGCAAAATTATTTAATAAATAAGGTCACAATTCAGAAATCACAGGAACATACTGCAAATACCTGGCCTACAATAACATGGGCCTACCGAGACTGAAACAAAGCAACGTTGCCACACTACCCACAACAAATGTGGTATGAAATAGCAACTTTCATGTTGCTACTCAAAACAAGTGTGATATGAAATGTGAACATTGTGGCACTGAAGATTTTTTAAATTTCAAAACAATTTTATCAAAAACAATATTAATTAATGTGGTGTATTATCATTATTTGTTCGTATATGACTGGGTTCCCCCATGGGGGGTTAAAAAAAAAGAACACTGCATACTTCCTGTGCATGTTATACAAGGCAACTATAGAGAGTTACTTTTAATAACAGCCACCTTTGAACTGGCCTACAAAGTGCTTAGTGTGTGTGGTTGTAGGCCTGCACTCCAAAAGAAGTCTTAAAGGCAGAGAAAGAAAGATGATTATTAGTTTATTTTACCTCTGAAGGCAGAGTGGGTTTGCCTGATGGTGAGGGACACTGTTAATAGGGAAAGCTAATCCACACACAAAATTCAGTCCAGCACACTAGAAGTAGTGTGTATGGACTACGCTGGAGTTCAAAGCAAGTGAGCACCCAGAAAAAAAAATTAGTCTGTTGAATCTGAAGTCTGTTATAATTAAACAGAGAATTGTGTGTAAAGGAAGACCAATGGCAGATATTGGAGTGTGGAGTGTTATGCCTCTAGATATTCTAGGCACCAGTATAATGAGATGGAGTGACCAGTTAATTTCCTTTTTCAGAAGAATCTGAAAGTTATCTGACACCCATTTTATGAGGCTGATGTGACCTAAATGACATGGCAGGTCGGAAAAAGGAATCCTGCTACTGTTGGAGATCAAACCTAGACCACCAACATTGTAAGCAAGCAGACTAACCATTTGTCCACCATTGCCCCTCTGTAATAGGTACTAAATAACTGAATAATGCACAATGAATCAGAAACAAACAGATATTGGATAACATACTAGACAACATAAGAGCTACAGACAAACTGACAAATCTAACCCATCACTCCAAGTAATGATACTGTCTTGTAATGCAGCAAAGACAATCCTATTATTAAACATACTCTGATAAACCCCCAACATTTCCCAAGAAGGGTTCTTAATTCACTGTAAACCAAGAAAATCAGAAAGTATGCCTGTAGCATTCATTCCTCTCTGTTATCTACTGTGTTCCTGAATGTCATAATACAATTAGTCGCCCAGGACATGCTGGTGTGGTGGGAAACAAGCAGACGGACAGATTGACTGGGTCTGCAACACTTGGTGGGGTATTGGTACATGATAAGGTGGATGTGATCAGAGTACTTTGGAATCATGTGTATAGTGCAGAAGAACAGTTAGATCCTGGAGAAAATGGTGCTGCAGGAAGTGACCAGAGGATCTGACCGACACTGAAAACTCTGAGGAAAGGTCAGACGGACACATAATCAGACTGCTACTGGCACCATTAGCATTGGTTGCTTACCATTACTTCGCTGGCTGCGGCAGATGAGGACGGGGCACTTATGGGAATGTCCCAAGTGCTGTGACATCGGTTCTTAACTCAACTCAATCCAGTAATACAGTTAGTTCCTCACACATGACTAAAGGGTAGAAAATCTGGGGCACCTGGAAATTTTTACCTGATTTTAAATTGATTTTTTATTTGGGGGGGCACTCGCTCGCTTTGAACTCAAGCGTAGTCCATACACACTACTTCCAGCAGTGCTGGACTGAATTTTGCATGTGGATTAGCTTTCCCTATTAACAGTGCCCCTCGCCATCAGGCAAACCCACTCTGACTTCAGAGGTACTTGTAATTTACGTCCCTAAGTCAAGGACGACAGGTCAACATTTTAGTCCAACTGTCTGGTGTAGGGGTCAAACCCCCTTACCTCAGCACCAGCAAACCGAATGTTTCAGAAAACGCGTTCTTATCCATTCGGCCATGCTAACCTTTAAATTGATTTGTTTACCTGTATTTGCACAAAACTATGCTGTCAGTTGGACTCAAATGCTAGCTTCTTGTTCAGAAAGCAATGTCAAACTACTGAACATAAAATTGCCTCGTAAATCACTCTGGTTTGAGGTTGATCACCATGTCCTGCAAAGAACGTGCAATATTTTTAAAAACAATGCTGGCTCCTAAGAAAAATAGGCTGGCTCCTGAATTTTGTTTAGTTTTTTTTTTCTTCTATCAATGGACATTCCCTAAAAATCTTGCTTATTTAGGAAAGTATATATGGAATAACCAATGAATGTATGGTGATTTGCTTGGTAGAAAACATGTCAAGAATGCTGAAAGTATTTGTCTGTAGTAGTCATTCGATCCGCGTAGACTGAGCTGCTTGGTGACACAAATGAGTTAATTAATTATCCTGGAGTAACAACAAAACCTTTGACCGGGTCACAACTGCATGTCATCATCAAACATGTCTGAATCCAGTGGTGGGATGTGGCCGCTGGTGACTGGACACACACCCATGGCTTGTAGATGTCCTGATGGAAGCCCCAAACTTGACAATGATGCTGGGGTCAGGAAACCTGCCCCCGGATGCATGCTTGAGCCGATAGAAGGTGCAGACTGGAAAAAGGAGTGAGACAGTGGGTCCAGCATGGGTGTGTCTTGACCCATGTCCATGTTGTCCCTGGAAGTTAGGGGGAGTCTCTCAGAGACATCCATGGTGCTGGTGTCTGTGACTTTGCTGATGATTGTTGCTGTGCTGGTGGTGTGAGTAGATGATGATGAAGAGCTGGTTGCTGCTATTGTTGTTGACAGTTCTTCTTTGGCAATGTCGCGCATGATTTCATTTGGTGATTTCCACAGGACTATCTGCATGCATGGCTTGGTGCTAGAGAAAGGAAGCAATGGATAAATAGTTATTAACAGTGCAAACTAAATTTCTGATTTCCTAAGTGATAGGTTGCCCTTGTTCAAATTTAAATTTATGTTTTCTTAAGTGATTGTCCTTGTTCAAAATTCTGATTTTCCTATGTGATAGTGTGTCCTTCTTCAAAATATATGTTTTCCTAAGTGATAGACTGTCTTGTTCAAAATTTCTATTTTCCTAAGTGATAGTTTGTCCTTGTTCTTCATCAACAATCACACAGCTAAGCACCTCTTGGCCAACACATCCAACTGTAGCACTGCTTTTAGTGCAGAAGTTGCATTCCCTCAACATCACATATACTACAAATATTGCTGCAGTTGGGTTTCTTAATTTTTGTCAGAGGTGCCTACACCTTACAGTTTCCAACTATTGTGGGATCTTCAATGTGTATATTGGGATCTTACAATGTTTGGCCTTTAACCAAGGAGACTTGGTGTCTGATTTAAAAAGACTGTTCTCCAAATGGATATGAAGCAGGTATTTTTCAAGCTAAAGATATGGATGGCACTCACCTAACCCGATACCCCACATTGTGCAAATGGCATTGGGTGGAGGAGAGCAATTGGGAGGGTACAAGCCTTATCATCCCCCTCAACCATAAACAAATCTAAAAATAATAACTAGAAAGTAATTTTCCCAGAAGCCACAGACAAATGAAATAGAAGACCTAAAACTAGCCACTTTAGTAACATTTTTTTAAATTGCTTTTTAATTATATAACCTGCATAGTTGGATACCTCTTGAAAAAACAATGCCAATGGTACCTTATTCAAGTCTGTAGGCCAATTCTAAGCCGAGATATTAATGTTTGTGTTTCAGTTTATCATTTAATATAGGCAAATAGAAAATACGGTTTTCCCTTTTCAGAAAGTGTGACCAAAACACATACACTAAGGGCAGATAACTGCTCTTGATTTTTTTCTTCGCTAAGGAGGATAACTCGTGTTGTTATTTTGAGGGCCACCGTGAGAAAGCAAAATTCAAATAAAAACCTTAAACTCCCTCTTCCTCCACTTCAGCCCCTCCTCCGCCTCCTTCTTCTCATTCTTCCTCCTCCTTCCTCCTAAAGCCATTTTAATAATACATTGCATTTTCCCAAATGCAAAAAATAGTGCACCATGACTGTCATGTAATAATAAAAATTGTGAATGATGTAATAAACCCTAAAGATTTATGGTGACTTTCAACTTTTATAAAATGACAAATCATGCACTTTAGAAAAAGTAAATAACCAAACCATGAGTTATTTAGTCTGCATATTTTTTAGGTGCACGTCCTTCACTGGACGTAGCAGTAAACCACAGCATTTTTGGCTGTTCATGACTCCTAGACAAATCTTATGTTCAGTAGTTTGCCATTGCTTTCTGAACAACCGGCACCTATAACTTTTTTGAAAAAAACCAGCACCGCTGTGTTTTGAACCCAGGTATATGGGATTATGAATCGCTGTCTGCAACCCCTTCGCCACGAGACCGATAGTCTGCATATACAAAAATATTATTCTGAGTTATATTAATTGAGTAATTGTTATTAATCAACTACATTATTAAATCCAGCTCCCTGGCGAAGAGGTTACGGACGCAGTTCGTAATCCCGCATACCCGCGTACGAAACACAGCTGTGGGCGATTTGTCAGCAGACTGCCTTGCATTGGTTTTTTCGAAATGGTATGGGGGACGGTCATTCAGAAAGCAATGACAAACTATAGAACGTAAACTTGCCAAGAGATTACAACGGCAAAATATGCTCGTGTTGACTGCAGCATTCAGTAAAGGATTTGCAACTAACATTATTAAATCTTTCACTGATTCAAATCATGTGATTTTAATCAATTAGTGACACCATCTGTTCAGTTTCCTTGTCCCACAGATATCAATATATATATATGGTTTCTATGGGCTTTATTAATAGAGTGTATTATGATTTACTTTAGAAGCTGGCTGCTGGGTTTAATATGAGGCCATTTCAATTATTTCCATTAGGTCAGATCTTGCATTAATAAATCATTACACCAATCTATTTGATTTGCTTTGCCGTCCCACAATAAAATTATAGTGCCAGTGTCTATAATAAGCATGCCAAAAGTTTGTGCATACATTTACATAGAAAGAATAATAACGGAGTGTACATGTTTCTCACTTTCAATAAGAGAAACAACAGTATATGGTGTATATATATATATATTTTTTTGTTGCATATACTATTTACAGGACATCGCTGTCAACACCAGCATTTTACTGCCGTTGATGATGTCTTTGGAAGTTTCACGTTCAGTAGTTTGCCATTAATTTCTGAATGACTGGCTCCCATACCAACACGTTAAAATCCCAGTGCGGCATGGCCTGCTGCCAAATCGGTCGCCGCTGCGTTGCAAACACGTGGTAAGCGGCTCTCAAATCGCGTTCGCAAGCCTTTATATATATATATATA
>JACEFZ010002027.1:135000-382500 GCA_014155875.1 Cepaea nemoralis
AGTAATATGATTTTGTAGTCTGCCCTCGCCGCTGTAAAACAGGCACTGATCATCTGCAAATAGAAGTTCATGTATTCCCTGTGGGTCAGTTGTTTCATCAGGAGTAAAGAGTTCTAAATTTTCTGAATCTGGTCTGTCTGATGATTGTCAAGATGAATTTCTGAAGCTGAAAAATGATTCGGGGGCAAGGGATGTTTTCAGTGAGAAACCAATCATGGAAGTTTGGCCTTTAATGTGCGGTTCATACCCAAAAGTGGCAGAAAAAGCAATCCGTGCATTGCTTCCATTTGCGTTAACATATCTTTGTGAGTCAGGCTTTTCAGCTCTGCTAGAAATTAAAACGAAACGACGCAACAGATATTTTTTTTTTCCGCGTTTCCATCCTGTTTCAGGATATTGCGGTCAACACCAGCATCTTTCAGCTGTATGTTGATTCCTAGGCTAGATTACGCTCATCAGCACGCCACGACTTTCTGAGCGACCGGCTCCATACTCTCATAAGTCACTTTTGCGATTCGAACCACTGCTAATTCTCGTCGCGTGACGCGACGAGAGTATTCGGGGTTAGCGGAGAAAGCTGCTAACCCCTCAACGCAACAGATTAGATGTTGAAAACGATCTCCGTTGTGTCCTTTCAAGCACTCCTCCGCGTATTTCAGAATTGCTGCGGGAAAAACAATCACAGTGTTCTCATTGATTACAATTTTCATTTAAATTACGAATCTACAATATCCAGGTATTGTAATGAGCGTTTTGTTTGATGAAGCACAATTTTCTGGCATCCTGGTGTCGTATATTAAGTTGACATTTTAACTGTTTGTTTATTGTAGCTGGCCGAGAGGCTAGAATGCCGGACTCTCATTCGGGAGGCCCGGGTTCGATCCCTCGGTAAGGTGTCGGATTTTTTTCTGTCGGGGGCAAAAAGAAAATCCTAACCTGCACAGTTCGCGGCGACTGCACTAGCCAGGCGGCCTTTATTCCTCAGGCTCAAAGACCCCTCTGCCATACACCGCAAGGTACTATATTGGCAGTAAATGGCAGTTTATTGTAGTATGATTAATGTGCTGTTTAAATAAAATATTGCGAATGTAAAAATGCTTCTATTTAAGTTTTAATATCCATCAGCATATTCATTTGCTATTAACTGTAGAAAACTACACTATAAAATGTATCTTTACATGTGAAGGTTATGTACAACTATGGAAGAAAATAAGTATTTTCACTATTATTGGCATGTTTTTTTTAATGCACCTTTTGAGGCTGACAATTTGGAAAGTTGGAAAGGGAGGGGGGGGGGGGGGGGGGGGGGGGGGGGGGATGACGTTCTGACAATATGGTGAAGGGGGGAATGGGCCAAAAAAGGTTGAGAACCACTGATGTAGAGTGATGACAATTCACACATAAATACTACAATGGGTGCTGAATGCAAACATGCAGTCATTATCATTGCCATCGCTCTGAATAAGAATATTAAATGATCATTGCTGGATTGACACGGAAAACTGCTATTTCCCGCCATTGAAATATCCCATCACGGCATCATAGCATGCAATTTTCATCATTTCAGTTTGGGGTGTTACCTACGACCTAAATAGTCGAAAATTTCACAGTACACGTACAAATTTCCATTTAATTATTCATACTAGATCAATGCCCAAAGTTTATATAAAACGGAATTTACGAGTCTACTTACATCTTAAAAAGACAGTTTCTTTATCTCCGTTAGAAGAAAACTATGAGAAGCCAAGATGTATAGATTCACAGACAATGGAGGGAACTACAATACTCCGTAATCGGTTTCTGTTTTAATGCGATCTTGAAATAATCGGGGAATTTAACATCACGAGTACTCTATATATCCTTAAATCAGAGACACAAAGACAAGAAACCAAAAATTAGCGCAAAAAAATCTCCGGTAAAATACGGCAAACATAAACATAGTACCTATCTAAATCACACAGGCAAGAGAATTATAGAAAGGGATGAATAATTCAGAAAATCAGCGCAAGGTTATCACCTTCCAAATCGCCTGCAGTTGAGTTTTGAATGTAGGATTTTGAATTGCGTTCGTAACCCCTTAACCACAGAAACGGCTATTCACCAAGAATGAAAGTAAATGATAGAAGCAGTGGCAACAAACGCAAAACATCACTTGTATATTACTTACATGTCTTCCATAACTTTGAGAGGTAATATTGGGGAACCGGTTACAGTGTTATTAAGAATTCCTTCTGCTACTTTTAAGCAAGGTCCATCTGTGGAGCTTCGTGTACTGTCCATATTCAACTGGATATCTTCGTCCACCTCCACATCCAACCTAAGACAAAGAAACCAAATTACATCTGAAAAACCTGATTTGAAATCTATGCTAAAATAAAGAAATTTCAAGAGGAGCGACTTCATTTCACTAGGTTTTATCACATTTGGCTGGGTCTCTTTCTGCAGAAAGGCCTGCAGAGAAACTCGCAACAGAACACAAACTTTGTAGCTCCAGCGATGATCCCCAGGAGCCTCCATTAAAACTCCACTCATCAACCAAATGATGGAGTCTGGAACTCATAATCTTTGGAGCAATAGGCAATGACTTCACCACAGAGAGCCATGCAAACATATACATACCAGCTCGCATGTCCTGTCTACTTACGAAGTAGAGGAGTGTTCATAACCCCTAGATCATAAGGTTATTTCAAGATCACATTAATACAAGAACCGATCACTTCATATTGTTTTTCCCTCCATACTTTATGGTTCTGTACTTCTCGCCCTTCTGAAGTTCGTTTTATAACGTAAGAAGACCTGCAAATCATGTTTTATGTAGACGTTAGACTTGTTCTAGTATGTGTTATTAAATTTAGCTTCCATTTTTACATATACTGTGTGTGTGTGTGTGTGTGTGTGGGGGGGGGGGGGGGGTTATAGGGAGGAAATACAAAAGGGGGGGGGGGTGTGTGACATTCTGAACATATGGTGAAGGGGTGCATGGGCCAAAAAAGGTTGAGAACCACTTCCCTAGATGCTTCCAGAACTATGCCTGAATTAGGGTAGCTACTGGCGTTCAATTCTCCAGCTGTGGTAGCATATTGTCCATAACTGGTGTAGCTCCGGGATTAAATGAACATCATAGCATCTGTCTTTTGTTTGTTTTCATTCAGGAATCTATACCCCTGCCAGTAGTCATGTGTTCAAATGCTCATTGAGACAGATTTTTCAAACTTACCTGGGCTCCTAGATCAACCCGGACTAAAGTTGAGTTGAGTTAAGAACCGACATCACTGCACTCTGTCCCCTCATTCAACGGCCAGCGAAGAGTCACACTACTGATTGTTCCCACTACTATCTGATTGAAAGTTCTCCTGGTCTTCCCTCTCAGTTCTGAGATTCTTCCAGAACCCCTGCCAATCCCCCACAATCTCATTCTTTCTACATACAGGTTCTCAATCTGTTCCCCCACCTTCTCCACCTGGTCCCATAGGCACAGGACCACTTCTCCCTTGTCCAAAGGTAATCTACCACCAAGAGATGCATTCCCTGCCAGCCTATCAGCCTGTTTATTCCCCTGAGCTCCCGCATGGCCAGGGCAAAAAATTCATACAATTCTCACAATCTTTGACCTCTGAAGCGAGGTAACCCGGACTAAAATGGAATAAGACCTGAGAAGTCAAGTCATCCAGTGTGATGCTGACCACATCACCCACATCTATAAAAATATGGGGCTGGCACCAAGTACCCAACACTTGAATGGCAAAGGATAGTGACACTGTTACCGTATAAGATAGGTAACTTGTGTCACGTTCACCTAACTGACAACTTGTATTACTATACGCTATACTTAACAGGAGTTTTGTATTACTTTCACATAACAGATCATTTGTATTGCCTTTACATAACAGATTACTTTAATTATTTTTACGTAACAAATTACATTTATTCTTTTTTACATAACAAATTACCTTTATAACTTTATATAACAGAATACCATGATAACTTTTATTTAACAGATTACCTTTATTACTTTTGCATAACAGTTACATTCTGTTTTACATAACAGATTACCTTTATTACTTTTACATAACAGAAAATGTGTATTACTTTTACTTAGAAGATTCATTGATTTGCCTTTATATAACAGGTAGTGAGCATCAATTTTCACATAACAAGTAATCTATTTTATATAACAGATTACCTGTATTACTGTTACATAGAATATTATATAACTGGCAACCTACATTACTATTCAATAGCAGATAACTTTGGAATTTTTTCTTACCTAACAAGTTTTACATAACAAACATTTGGCTTTTATTTTTTCACATTTCTTATTCCTATTTTTTCATAACAAAGATTTCTTATTCTTATTATAATATCTCTACCTGTTGTTCTGTGCTTGTCTACAGTGCCACCCTACTATGTGCATAATTCCACCTCTTGAAGTCAGGTTTCACCAAGGAAGAGCAGGTTATCATTTACTTGATTAATTCTAATTATCTTTTCCCTATAAATGTTTAGGCCTATTTGTTGTGAGGACACACCCCCACCCATGTGCTTATCTTGCATCAGATTCTTCTTCTTCTGCGTTCATCCGTTGTTTTTTTATTTCGGATGTGATTGCGTTGTTGCTGTTTACAGCAGAGCTGCGTTCTAGCACCATTAGGCCGACACATCTGACTTCTGCGGGCATTTGTTGATCGGGTTAACCTTCCCAGGGCATCTGACTCCATGTGTGGGATCAAAGAGCAATGTCATCAGTGAAGTCTAGGTCAACCAGCTGCTCTGTCAGTCCTTAAACTTATTATTGGGACTCTTCACTAGCTGTTGAAGATGAGGACGGAGCATGTATGGGAATGTCCTGAGTGCTGTGTTGTCGGTTCTTAACTCAACGTTAACTCCTTAACCTTGTTTTACATAATAAATAGTAGTCATTACTTTTTTGCGACTAGATAAGTTATTCTTGTATTGAGAAAAAAGTTTCAGAGAGTTTTACCTGTTTTCGACATCTCTAAACCTCTGCCAGCCCTCGATATCACCCTTGGACTTTAAGGTGTTGGCACCGGAATAAAACTGAACACTTGTATGTCCACCATCATCCGCAGGCAAACCGTAGTTCTCTTTTTCACTGGGACTGATTTTCAGGTTAGCAAACTGATCTGCACATAAGTATATCTTGGAAGTTGGAGCTCTGAAATGATGAGAAACAGCCAATTAATGCTGAACAAAGAGATTGCCAAAGCAGTTTCTTTACAGTGATTTTCCCACAATATTAGGATTCCATAAGAGGTTACCAGTAATAAGAAGGATTAATCTAAATAATAAAAAGAAGGATTAATCTAATAATAAAAAGAAGGATTAATCTAAGTAATAAACAGAAGGATTAGTCTTATATAAAAGATGTTCCACAGAACAGAATAAAAGGTAAAATAGTCCCATGACAGACAGTTGGGATATGAAGTCCTAGGCCTTCATACATTCTATGCCATCGCATAAAAGAATGAAGTGGGACGGCCAGTTCCTTTCATTCAAATTCTGAAAATTGTCTGATGCCAATTTTTTAGGCTAGGTCAACCCCAGCCTGTACTGATCTTAAAAATAATCTTGGTACGGCCCAGGATTGCACCCAGGCCCCTCACTGTCTTGGCAGGTAAGTGCACTAACCACCATGATACCACAACTTCAAGGCAAGTGAAAACTATTTTAGAAATTTGAACACATAATGCCTTGTCATTTAAGTACACATAAGTCCTTGTCATTAGAAGAATGTGTGTTGCATAGAACCAATTGTCACATGGCAGTGAGTTTATGACAATTAGTAAACGAGCAAGAAAATTCCTTGAAGCCATAGGAATGTGGTTTTACAGAACAGTTGTTAAAAATATTCTGGAGTGTCAAAATGAGTAATCTGAATGTTTGAAAGAAGCCAAGATACAAAAGAAATGTGTGACAGCCATCAGAAAGTGACAATCGACATGTCTGTTCAGGTCATAAGAGCAAAAACTATAATGCAATATGTTCATTAATCATATTATAAATTTGTTTTTGTTTTGTTTACCTAAATGTCGTCTTCTTCTTATTCTTCTTCTTATCCTGTCTTTCATCTCCCAATACAGTGGAGTCTGGATAAGTAGAAGTCACAGGGGCCGAAGGAATTTGTTCTGCTTATCCAGACTGCACTAATTTACACTAATACCATGCATTAGCACTGAGTAAAATGATTGTACCACTTAGGAAATACAGTTAGTGAATAAATAAATAGCAATAAAATATCTGACATGTTTAATTATTTTAGAAAACGGAACATATAAAGTCATTAAAGGAAAAGTCTGTCATTTTTTTTAAACGATCCAACCAGCCAGCACAACAATTCCAGTCTGTCTGACCTCCAAGATGTGAAAATTCTTCTGTTTTCGCAATACGTAAAGGCCCATTTACTGGTACATTTGCCAATCTAATCGCAGTGAACCATTTTAAAAGGGCAGCATCGAAAAACAATTTTCCGTAGTGGTCTTTATGCTTTAAAATGCCGAAAAGTGTTGATGTTGGAATACCAAATTCTCTAGCTATATTCACTTTCTTCTTCCCATTATGTTCAACCTCTTCCAACAGCTCAATCTTTCTTTCTAAAGTTAAAATAGTAAGCTTTCGCCCACTAGCCGCCATTGACATGTAGTGAGTTATCATAAGTGCGAGATTGTTGTTCTCTGGGCTGACTAACAATAATTCTTTCGCGAAACAATTTTTTTTTTGGGTGTGAAATGAACAGTTCGGCTTAAACATGAACACTTATATAGTCGGTATTAATTTTTATGTTCGACTAATCCGAAAATTCAAGTTAACCGAATTCGACTTATCAGGACTTTTTATACAATGATAATGAAGGATAATGGCCGGGACTAAGCCAGTAACGTCGACTTTAGCGAAATTCTACTTATCCGAGTTCAACTTCAGTGAACTCAACTGTATAGATGATAAGAAAATTATTTATCCTATCTGGCAGAGTGATAAGGGAAAATCTGACAATGACATCTGTACCATCTTACCAGTTGTATGTGAAGGATCTGTTCTATTAGTTTAATTTTAGTTTAGTTTAGTTGACGGATCAATATCAAGGCACACAGGTGTAACCCGTATGTGGTCCGTTCTACTCCTAACTCAAGCCTGAGTCTGGAGAATCTCAGCTCAGTGCACAACTCCATAGCACCGGCGAAGATCCTGAAATACTTTGGGTAGATTTTTTTCAATTCTAAATTTTGCCCAGATTCTGGAAAAGTTTTGGAAAGGACTTGCCACATGAGAGAGTTCTCAGCTGAATAATTATACTTTATTCTGTGGATCCTTGTTGATATAATCCTCTTTGTTTAGCTGGACGAACTGTGAAGTAATATTTATATATCCTCAATTTTTGATGAAGTCAACATTATTTTGAGATAAATTCAATTCTTCTTTTGTTAGTTTGAAATTTGTTTATATCTGCAATGTTGTCTCTTCTATGAATTTAACTGTCTTGTTTTGTTCATTCAGTAGTCTACAGCGTTTATCTTCCACTGTTGTTTCTCTAGGCCAGAAAGTTTGCCTAGATATGGTGTATTTTGGGCAGTCTTGTGATCTGCGGTCTGCAGCACCAAACCACATGTGCACAAGGCCAATTAGCCAATCTTGAGTGTTGTATACATGTGGTTGCATAATCCATTGTGCCGTTATGTGCAGAATAATGATTTGTTTTGGTCTGTCCATAAAGTGGTAATTGTCTTGAGTTGGTGGCTTTCTGACTGATTTGGTCATTCTTGTTCTTTGGTGGTATGTAACAGGCACATCAGGTTTCAGGTACTCCACAGTGATCACAAATTCAATTGAACGAACCCAAAAAATACTTGAATAATAGCTAATTACCATAAATGAAACAAGACAAAGAACTACTCACTCATCAGGCATGTCTAAAGCTTTCCGTTTTGGTCGTCTGAGAGGAGAACTGCATGACAGCTGTCCATCAAGGCTATAGGTGAACGGAAGAATAAAAACAACAGACGTTCAAGAAAGTTCATATGAGAAGAAAATTTCTGCAGCTACGCAATACAAATTACTAACAAATGGAAGGCCAAAAAAAAATAGTTGGATCTTCTCAAAGGAAAGTAGTGTCTGCATAATCAGTGACTGTCTACAAGATGTTTCCAAACTACTAGTGCAGTTGTAAACAGTCAACAGTTTAAATTATGTATCCTCATCATCAGTTATCAGTTGGGGTATCTTCATTGCACTCCGGACATGTCCATAGGTGCTCAGATCCTCCCCCCAGCATATGCATCAGCGTCCGGTGGCTAATAGTGCCAGTTCTGTGTTGGTTGACGAGGCACTTTATCATTATGTGCTATGCAGATAAGCGTGAGTAGTCATACGTCTTACCAGATCACCACCCAACTACTTGTGCAGTTGTAAACAGTCAACAGTTTAAATTATGTATGCTCATCATCATTATGTGTTATACTGTCTTCGATCAGGTCTATTCTCTTGTCCTGATTATACCACATAGCAAAGCTATCCAAAAATGTATCTGTTTTTCCCTTCCTCTTTTCCCATCAAGGTATCAAAATGCCCAAATTGTTAATCTCTTTCACTCACTTCAGAATGTCCCTATTTACTGTGGTATTGCAATTATAGGACATTTTTCTTAGAGATTTAACATTATTTCTCTCTTTTTTATTTTCTTTTTGTGTTATTGCTGTTGAAAAACCGTAAACTGATTAGAGAAATTAGATGTAGATAAACAAGATGTTTTGGGCATATTACGGTAAGAAATAAACTGGAGAACTTGGTGACAACTGGCATATTGGGGGGGGGGGCCAAGGAGAAGGCAGAGAGGTAAATATCTAGATGGCTTGGCCACATTTCACCATCGAGACAAAAACACAGATCTGGGCCCTGATTCTGGAGATCGTGTGAGATGGTGAAACATGGCCACCCACAATTACTGGCAATGCACATGATGATGATAATGATGTTTTTATTTTGTAATCTAACATCATTAAAACTAAAAATTAAAAACATACACGTACTTTTTAATACCCCCTGTATTAATAATTCACAAATGCTGCTAATAAATGACACTATAATTCTGGAATCAATACTTACTAAGGTGACACAGGAGTGCCTGTAAAAATGGTGGTTGTTCCAATGCCTAGATGAGAGATTGGTGACTTGACATCTGCCCAGGGCATTGTCACAGGGATAGAATGTTGCCATAAAGCACCGACACCTGGTGCACATAAGCTTCTGATTGGACTTGTTGTCTTCAAGAAGAGGGGAAATGGTTAACGTAACATGATAACGATTGTTAATATCTAGAGAACAAAATGTTAGTCATTGGCAAAAGTGAATGATGATTACATGATTAATGTAATCTACACAATGATCACATGATTAATGCAGTCTAGACAGTAATAACTTGATTAATGTAATCTACACAATGATAACATGATTAATGTAATCTATACACCGATCACATGATTAATGTACTTTACACAATGATTCTCATGATTAAGGCAATCTACACACCGATCACATGATTAATGTAATTTACACAATAATTCCCATGATTAATGTAATTTACACACTGATCACATAATTAATGTAATCTATACGATTCCCATGATTAATGTAATCTACACAATGACTCCATGTAATCTAAATGCTGATTCCATGTCATGTAAGTCGTTATATTAGTGCTTAACAAATACACAAAAGATGGATTTATTAACAAGTTAATTATTATATTTGGGAAAATGTTTAAGAAACAATACCTGTATGCTGGGTCTGTATGTGGCCAGGGTGCTACACTGGGTAGGGGTGGTGAAAGTAAAGCCGTTCTGTGTAACTCCAGAGCTGCGAGTGTGTGCCATGGCTGAGTGATAATTCAACGCTGCCGCAGCCTCCATGTCTGAAATTGAAGATTTTAGTTTACATATAATGTACCATGGTAAAGGAACAATACTGTTATACAGATGTGAAATGTGGACAATGAGCAGGCAAGCTAAAAAAACATCTAATGGCGGTGGAAATGTGGTTTCTGAGGAAAATGCAAAGCATACCATAAACAGGCAGAAAAACCAATGACCAAGTCCTACAAGAAACAAATGAAAACCTTGAACTGTTTAGAGAAATTAGAAACAGATAGTCAAGACTTTTTGGATATCTTATGATAAGCAATAAACTGGAGAACTTGGTGACAACTGGTAAGATTTAGGGGGGGGGGGGGGAAAGAACAAAGGGACGGCAGAGAGGTAAATTCTAGAAGGCTTGGCTGCATAGCATAATCAAGACAAAGACACAGAGCTGATCCATGACTAGTGATCGTGTGAGGCGGCGAAACATGACCGCCCATGATTATTGGCATGGCACATGATGATGAAAAGAACTAAGAACAGGTGTAGAGATAACATTAGATATGCAGATGATACAGTCTTGATTGCAGACAATGAACAGGACCTGCAAAATTTAGTAGATGCGGTTGTTGCACACAGTGAACAACTAGAGTTAACAACTAGGGTTAGAACTGAATATTAAGAAGACACAGATTATGGTCGTCACTGGGAAGAAAGAAATACCACAATGTGATATACGAGTAGATGGGCATATTCTTAAACAAGTGAATCGATACTTTTATCTCAGCACAGTCATAACATCTGATGGGAGATGCCTTGAAGAGATTAGAACAAGAATTGCCATTGCGAAGGTAGCCTTTAGCAAGATGAAAAACATACTGACCAATAAAAAGATATCAATTGAAACGAGAAAAAGAGTGTTGAGGTGCTACATAGAACCTGTGCTTTTGTATGGATGTGAAGCTTGGACAATAAGCAGTCAAGCTGAAAAACAGCTGATGTCTGTGGAGATGTGGTTTCTGAGGAAAATGCAAAGAATACCATGGACAGACAGAAAAACCAATGAGCAAGTCCTTCAAGAAACAAATGAAGATCGTAAACTGATTACAGTCATTAGATGTAGACAGTCAACATTTTTTGGGCAAGTTATGAGAAGAAATGACTTGGAGAACTTGGTGACAACTAGCAAGATCGAAGGGAAGAGACCAAGGGGGAGATCGAGAAGTAAATACCTGGATGGATTGGCCACATGGCATGGTCGAGACAGGAACAACGAGCTGATCCACGACTCTGGTGATCGAGTGAGATGGCAGAACATGACCGCCCACGCTTACCGGCATGGCACATGATGGATGGATGGTACGGATAACACTGATTACTGACTTTACAGAACACCAAAGAATTAAATGGAATGGATGTTTAGCTAGAATGGAACAAGATCAATATGCAGTTAGAACATCAGGATACGAGACAAGAGGACGACGCAGGAAGAGATGGCTAGATGGAGTAAAAAGAGTCATTGAAGAAATCAAATATGACATTAGCATAAGCCACAAGACAAAAAAACAGAAAATTGCATCTATCTCCTCTCTGTAATGCTTCACAACAAAAGCAGTAGGTCAAAGGAAGAAGAAAGAAGGTAGTTCCATGGTAGGTACTGCTATATGGGTGTATTGTTGTTTATCGCAATATCGTCTTGTCTTGATGGTGCTGTACAAGTATGAAGCGATAGGTTTTCACACATTCCATGTCTTGACAGCATTCAGTGGGGTGGTCAACTACTTTACTAGGCATCCATACCCAGCATCCATACTCTACTAATAAAGAATCAAATTTGCTAGGCAGGTCACCTGACTCGCATGCCAGATCACAGGCTCCCTAAATGAATATTTTATGGTGAGTTGCGCTGTGGTAAACACTCCCAAGGCGACCAGAGAAAAAGCTTTACAGACACTGAAGATATCACTCAAAGCTTTTGGAATTCATCACGTCACATGGGAGACTACTACCAAAGACCAAAATTCATGACGTTCATCATTACGCAAGGGTGTAGTCACTTGCGAAGCAAAAAAGACTGCAGGAGATCATCTTCCTGGAACATCATGCATTCTTTGCCCATGTTGTCAAAGAACATTGTGAGCCAAAATAGGCCTTACCGGCCATCTTAGAACTCACAGCTCAAAACATTCAAGCCCACTGGATGAACTGAATGGTCATCATCATTCTTGATGGACAAACACCAACTCCTTTACATATCACTATGTTCCTTCTTCAATGGATAGGGCACATTAGGAGGATGGATGATGGTAGAATACCAAAGGACATATTTGTTGGTGAATTACAGATAGGTAAAAGATCTTGGGGTCAGCCTCTACTACGATACAAAGATGTGTGTAAGCGGGACATGATTGATACAGGTAATGATATTGCATCTTGGGAGCAAGTCTCTGCTGATCATGTTGCATGGAGGGCAAAGATCGGAAATGGAATAAAGACAAAGGAGAAAATGACTGCAGACAGGTCACACACTGAGCGTGTAAGACATAAAGACGGTGCATGATGGTGGAAATGACCATGTGTTCACATGTATCCACTGTGGTCGAAGATATAAAGCACCATGGATAGTACCACATGCTCAATGCACCTTAAGGCGTGCAAAGAAAGAACGAACGAACAAACAAACTTTACTAAAGAGGGTCAGTTAGTTTCCTTTTTATTTAACTAATGTTCCTCTTCTGGGCTCGTCGCTTACCACAGTGAGGGAAAGACTGGCCGCCTCTTCCTCCTTGCTCTAGGCCTACAAAATGTGATGGCATCATCACATAAGAGACCCATAGCAGGAAACTACTACAGGAATACATTTTTGTTTAACTAGAATTCCTTCCGAGAGAAATTGCTTGTATTCAACTTCAATGTAACTGGATTGATATCAAGATTGCACTTGATCATAAAAGATAACTTCACAACAGAAGACTTATTTCTACAAGTGCAGAAAGCCAATTGACTTATTCAGTTCTGCTGAGTACTAGAGCCATTTATATCAGCCTAAATTTTGTCTCCATATACAAAGTTAAACTGCATTTATAAATTCCAGTGCGAATGCCAAGCAACTTACATAGGTAGAACGGAAATACAATTAGCATGTCGAGAAACGAACATACTGAGTTGAGTGGAGCTAAGAACTGACATCGCGCTCCGTCCCCTCATTCAACAGCCAGCAAAGCGTCACACTACTAATCGTTCCCACCGCTATCTGACTGAAAGTTCTCCTGGTCTTCCCTCTCAGTTTTGAGAATACTAGAGCCTCTGCCAATACCCTGCAATCTCTTCCTTTCCACATATTGGTTTTCAATCCTCCATCTCCTCCAATTCCCCCCTCCCTCCCATCCACAAACAATCTACCACCAAGAGGTGCACTCCCCTACCAGCCCATCAGCCTGCCCACTCCCCCTGCATGGCCAAGGCAAAAAATCCATACAATTCTCACAATCCTCGACCTCTGAAGCACAGCGAGCCACTCCACATGAAACACCCCCCTCTCCATCCCACCAAACATACTCCCTGAGCCCGTGGTGAGACATATACCTGTGTCAAAGTCAGCCATCACAAAACATTTGTTTATTAGCAATCACAGAGTTAATCAAGAGAACACATTTCATGTTCGGCGTTGGATGAATAATAATTGATTACTCAAATTAACTGGAGCATTATCAATTAAGCGATTCTAGTCACTGCTATGCAAACAGAAGGACTTCCTTTTAAATCTCAATGGGGATAACGTACTCCACATTCAAACAATATCAGTGACTATTTCAGCCAAAGAATTATTCATTTATTTACGTCATATGATACATAACTCTGCAGTATGCACTTGACGAGATGCAACGAAATATGCCAGGCAAGAAATTGTGCAATATATGTTTATGTAATCTGTGTTTAAATTCACTAAGGGAATACATTGTTTTGAATTTACATTTTTATTGTTGATTTTGTGGCCTTTTTCAATGTACATGTTTTTGTAACCTCCAGAGGTTGAAGAGTTTATATTCAAAATGACTTTTGATACATTTTAGGAGGCAAAGAATGGCTCTTAAATGGAGGGAAGCACGATTAAAATCATATTACAATGAAATAATGAGAGTTCAGTTAGGAGCAGATCTTAAACACTTTTAACATGATAATAGCCAGATACTGATTACATTACACAGATAGAAATAAAATTGTCGATTCTACGTATAGTCTGAGTAATGGCCTAAAAAGGATAATGAAGCAGACTGCTGATGTACAGTGTGTTCACAAATGTTTGCCCTCATTCACGTTCATTTTTTAAAATACATTTTTCCTATCCTCTTATATTTACTCCCACCCAAAGAATATGTTTTTGATAGGTCCATAGGCATCTTAAATCATGGAAAGCGATGAAATGTCTTTGATGTTTTGGCAAAAATGTATTGAATTCATGCTTATAAACTTGTTTTACAGTAATGAACGTCAATTGGGGTCACCTCTGAACACTTCTGTTCCACTATGTGACGTGCTTCTCATAAGAAAATTCCTGTGCACCAAGGAGTCTATTCATTGAACACTGATGTTTCCGTGTGAAGATATAATACATTTCATAATATGTACTTCATCTCTGGTCTCCCTGGCCTAGGGGTAACATCTTTCTCCATAATCCTGTATATTCTCAGTGAGTAATGTAACCTGCGCGAGAATAAGTAGCGGTTCTCGCCGCGTTGGTAACTTGCGGGGTATGTGAGTCGGTTGCTCAGAAAGCAATGGCAAACTACTGAGCGTCATCTTGCTTAGTACATCAACAGCAGCTGAAAAATGCTGATGTTGACTGCAACGTCCTGTAAGGGATATGCACACACAAAAACTTCATCTCTGATCCGTAAATTATATCCCACATACAAACAAACATTGAGATCTGCTGTACAATCTCCAGAAGGAAAATTTGTTTTGTTGGGTGTACATAATGATAAGGTTATATGCTAAATCTCATCATTTTCCCACAGTCGGTTACTGAATTATGGATTTTTATATGGGGCAAAACATTTGTGAACGCACTATAGTACTAATTTACAGCCAAGAGGGTCGACTTCATTGCACAGGGCTGCATCCCTTCTGACTCAGTCTCTTCTCATGAGCGACCTGCTGAAAGCAACACAAAAACCACAAACTGTGTAGCTCCAGCGACGATCCCCAGGGGTCTCTAAAAAAATTATACTCAAGAACCAAATGTGGTGCCCAAAAACAAACCCACGACCTTCGTAGTGAGAGACAGGCTTTGACCTCTTTGCCAGAGATTCTCCACTGCAGTTTTTATAGGTTTAAACAGAGCTGGTGTGCTCCTTAAGCCTGTGACGTAGCCACTGTGCTATCCTGGCACACTACAGTAAGACACTCGGATTCTCCATAGGAGGTGGTTACATCACCTGTCCCACTTTCGATTCCGGGCCATATTGTTCGGTTTACGAGTGCAATTTTCTCAGAGACTCCTGGGTGTTGTCGCTGGAGCTACAGTCCGTGCTTTGTGTGAAGCTTTCGGCAGGATGCAATGCGGAAAGAACCCAGTGCAATGAAGTTGACCCTTTTGCCCCTCTTATACAGTAAGACAATACACTATCTGTCACACACAATCTTTATTTAAGACAAGGGAGAAATGTGGTTTCTAAGGAAAACGCAAACAATACCATGGACAAACAGAACAATGAACTGATCAGAGAGATTGAACAGAGACGGTCTGAGCATTTTCTGAGAAAATATGAAGAGAAATAAACTTGAACATTTAGTGACAATGATCAAAATTGATGGGAAATTAACAAGTAGAAGACAAATAGATAACTACCCTGATGGCCTGGCTGCATGGCATAATCAGGACAAGAACACAGACCTAATAAAAAGATTCTGGTGATCATGTGACATCGAGCTGAGTTGCACTGCATGGTTTAGTCAAGCCTGTGCCTCAGTACATCAGATTTCGACAAGCAATTTTTTCGGGTTCGGTGATCATGTGAGATGGCAAATCATGACAGCCTACGCTTGTCAGCATGGCACATGATGATGCTGAATACCACTCTCACTTACCATTGTAAACACCAGGCAGGTAATTGTTATTGTTGAATTCACTGTAGTCTGCCATGACCATGGATTCAGGTTCCAAGTGATTACAACATGTGGTACAGCTGTAATCTCGGTGGCAACTAATTTCAGGGTTGATCAACCTGCTTTCAGTCCTGTACACAAGATACACAGGATCTAATTATATGACTGTAAAATTAACTATATCAGAAATGTGACATCAAGAATCATAATGCACTTGGATATTCCCACACATGCTCTGAGTTGGATTAAGATCAGAACAGACATCACAGCACTCGTGACATTCCCATATGTGCTCTATCCTCATCTACAACAGCCAGAGAAGAGCCCCAATACTAACGATACCACTAGCAGTCTGATTATGTGTCCGTCTGGCCTTTCCTGGGAGTTTTGAGTGTCAATCAGATCCTCTGGTCACTCCCTGCAGCAACATTCTCTCTGTGATGATCTACTCGTTCTTCTGTACTATAGACATGCTATCTGCCTAATCATGCACTAATACCCCAACAACAGAAACTCTCTAGTTTAGATTGTTGAATGCAAGCCTGCCACTCTGTCCGAAGCGTAACCGTCTTCACCTTTCTCAGTACACATGCCCTATCATCTTCTTGAGTAGCCAATTAATAGTTTCCATATTGATGATACTAGTGGTGGCCTGATTGAAGTTTGCCTGCCTTGTCCTCTCTGGTTTGAATGTGTCAACCAAACCCCCTGCCCACTCCCAATCTTCTGCCCACTCCCTATTGAATCAACCTCTACATATGTGGGTCCTTTGTTTTTCTGCACTTTCCACTCAACCCCAGACAGTCTTCTTGACCTCATTCTTGTTGTAATCTATACCTGAGCGTTAATTTGTCAGAATTACTTTCAGGATTATCAATCATTTCATTCCTGCATACAAAAAGTTGTTTGTGTAATGGGAACCTTAAAGGAAGCAACGAACAGTAACACTGCAACCCACCATGCATGTTTGTCTCTTTAGTAAAAGGCTAGTGGAGTTACCAAAGTAAGATTGACGAAGTCAAGGGGAAACCCACAGTTTGACATCACTGGTACATTATGATTTTGACAGCTCACACAATTTCAGATAAACAACATGAATAGATGCTTCATACAAGCTGTCTCACACATGGATGGGAAAGTCATATCAGCAAATGACTTCAGACCATCAACAGGTGACCGAGTGCTATAGAATCACATTGCTTAGATTAGCAATATAATGAGGACAGATGGTACTTTGACACCAGTGAATCCACAGCACTGTTCAGAATGAGAGACTCGGGAGTAAGAATTGGCATGGTGGGACACAAGAGGCACATTGGGAGAACAAAGAGCATCATCAACCACCACAGACCTGGCATTATTAGCTGCCGGACGTGAATGTATATGTTTGGGGGTGGATCTGAGTACCTATTGATATGTCTGGTGTGCACGGATGATACACCAAATGTAGAGGAAATGAAGAGACTGAACACTAACATCTTGGAAATGAGTGAGACCAGACTGAATAACATCTGGCAAGTTTAAATGTATCCATTAAGGGGAGAGAACTAGCAAAGAGGTATAGCCATTCTTATGGACCAGGAAAGATTAAAATCTATTAAAAGATACTGGCAGTCTCAGATAGAATATTACTAGTCAAGTTGAATGGAAGGTCTTCTTATATTCAACAATGACATCATCCAAACCTACGCCAATATAAAGTAGTTTGTTTTTTTTTTCTCTAATCGCATAGGCTGCAGAACCAGCAATCCCTTATCTGAAGATAATGCATAACTGAAGAAATTGTAAACCTAAAACATAAGAGGCAACAAATATAACTATGAAAAATAAGAAGAGATTCTGACAGAAATGAGAAAATCGTGTTAAGAGGCAAAAGAAACTTGGCTTTAGAAAGTTGCACGCAGGAAGGTAACCTGGCCAACAAATGCCTGAAGAAGTCGGATGTGTCTGCCGAAAGGTGCAAATATCGCAGCCCTGCTGTAAACAGGCACAACGCAATTATGTCTAAAACAACATTCCGGAATAAGCAGAAGAAGAAAGCCACAGGGAAATTGAAGTCGAGCTGATTTGTAGAAAAGGTGTTCTGGCCCTGTTCAACTGTCAGTGTATTGATGTGTCATAATTATGGTCTTTCTTTTCTGCATCTGCTTGTGGAAACAGAGTTGTAGTGTTTCACTTCCTGATTTCTGTGCATTTCTGGCTTGGTGTGGATTTCATCTTTGTTGCTTGCTGCTCGTCATGTCTGGTCAGGAAATTTATTGTAGTCCATGCCATGTGTCAATTGATCATCATGTCTGCCTATAATCTTCTGTCTCACATACTGCCAATTATTTATGATGTGGATGTTCCTCCACACCATGATACCAAACTGTCCAGCATCTTCTCTCTTGGTCTTCCCCTTCGACTCTCCTGCTGTTTTGATGAAATCTAGCTTTCCCCTTCTCATGATTTGTTCAAAATATGTGGACTCTTCTTCTTATATTGGGATCACTTGGCAAGTTCAGTAGTTTGCCATTGCTTTCTGAATGATCACAACAGAAAAAAAAAACATGCTGGTGTTGACTGCGATGTCCTGTAAAGGATATGCAACTAACTAATTCTTCTTATGTTGCCAGTTCTCTTTGTGAGTTCTTTAAAAACATCTTCATTATGCCTCTTACAACATGCATGGTAGGTTACAGTGTTGTTGTTGTTCTTTGCTACAAATGGGTCATTATCATTTTCATAATCACATTATTCACAACTATCAATATCATCATCATCTAGATGTTCTTTCTTTTTATATTTTGTTTACCTTTATCATCATTTCTACCATCAGTTTATTCACTATCAACATATAAGCTCCCAACATTTTGGTAATTTAATCCAACATTATTGCTGTCACAGTGTTCTGTATGATTAACTTTTTAGACTTTTATCATTGTTTTCTGTCAGTATAATCTTTTTATTCATTTTGTCGACCATCATAATAAGATGTGCCTGCGTGTCCAATTTGTGACCCTGAGGAAATAAAGTTTGTTCATCATCAGCCTAGTCTATAAAAATAAGTTTTCAACTTTAATATCAATAAATTTTACTGCTACCTCAATGATACAGCATCATTCACTGTTTTCTTTAAATAAATTCGAAGAAAAAAGCTGAAGTGTCATGATTCAAAGAAATAAAGTACAGGAAATAATCTTGCTGTGCCCAAATACAGAACACTAGTTTGTAATTAGGCACATCAATACTTTATTATAGTTCTCCTTTAGTAAGGCTCATGCAACATGAACTAGAGTTTAACAATTCCTATCTCTATAAATAGACACACCAGACTTGAAATGAATAAATAAAGTACTACTAGATTACATTTTCCAAGATCTATCCAACAAAGCTGGTCTTAACATTTTTCTCAACTTGAAAACTACTGCAATATGCTACGCCCGCTGTTTTTTTTGTAAAGCCGATCCACACTTCGTGTTTAATTAATTAGTAATAACTGCAACTGAATCAGTTGGCTGCAGTTTTCCTAGTTGAGAAGTTGAAAGAGAAACAATTACAATCAATTAATCAATCAGGTGCCGTCTCCGCAATGAAGGTTGGCTGCAATATCTCCAACACTGTCTGTCTCTCGCCTTGACTGTACATTCTGTCAGGCTGATGTTTGTCCATCTCTTGATGTTATCCTCCCACTTGTATCGTTGTCTACCTCTTGCTCGCTAGCCCTCAATCAAGCCCTCAAATAAAGTTTGTTTGTTCGTTGTTCGTTCGTTCATTCAATCTTGCCTTCCAGTATGGTTTTTATAAGAGTATCATGTCTTTTAACATGGTCAAAATATTTCATTTGTCTCTCTTTATTTCTTTCATCAACTATCTCTTCATTCCCAGTTTTTCTAGGACCTCTACATTTGATTGCACTGTTTTTGTTTCCATGAAAATGACCTATTCGTCTGAATATCCACAATCTCCAGAAACAATTTACAACACAACTTCAAATGTCCACTCAGAAAGCTTGCGCCAAACAAAGTAAATTAAAGGTAACCGACAAACAAACCATTCACCATTATGAGAGATTCAATTACGAAATCTGCAGATATTTCTCAAATTCTTGCCAAGATTCAATCTGACTCTGCTGTACAACAAGGCCAGCAAAATATTTTAAATATTAATAAGCTGTGACTGAAGCAGGACTCCAGGAGATTCCGAAGAAAAAAAATACCGCTACACAAGTTTTAACTTTTCTCTAAATAAACAATCGCATACTGTCTCAAATAATACATAATTTAAACTAGATAATCAAAACAAAGTTAATTCGCTGGTATTCAAGTAATTAAGGGACAATACTAACGCAATAATAACGGAAAATAATGCAAACAAATTGTGTCTTGTAGCTGCTATGTCGCACTTACGCAAACAATGGACAATTCTCATAGTAATCGCCTCCCCTTTACTGTTGTAAAACTAGGAATAGTAAATTCGAGAACAGGCAAAATCGAATCAAACTTCGGTTTTCCAAAGAATTCTTGTAACTTCTGGAATCTGTAGCAATGAAATAAACGTTTCGGCTAGAGTTTCGTCAGCACACAAATAATAAATTTTCGCTGGTACAAATATGTTAAAATATGCAAACGTTATTTCTTCTTAAAGTTCAGACATGTGGCGTTGGTGATCATGTCTCATCTCATCTTGTTCCTCTTGTAACCTGCAGTGTCAAGGTGAAGTATGTGGGAGAGTGCCCGTTTATGGGCTTCATGTATCGAGATTCCCATGGACTGCTATTCCCTCTGCCCATCGTTTACGTCTCTTCCTCTGCTCCATTTGGCCTGTACGTCATTGCTTGTTGTGGTGTACTGTTAGTTGGTAGCCTAGTAGTTATATTGTTATATGGCCAAACCATTTAACTTGCTGTCTTCTAATATTAATAAAATCCAGCGCTGCTATAACCCCCCCCCCCCCCCCCCCAACTTTAGTCCTGATTTCTTCATTTCTGATATTCTCTTTTCTTTATACATTGAGTATTTTTCTCAGGAATCTCATTTATGTTGTTGTGATTTTTCTTTGCTCTTTTTCTGCCATTGTCCAGGTTTGTCATTGGTAGCATAGAGTTGCTAGGAAGATTGTGTTTTAGAGGTATTTTTAGTGACTGTTGTTACATGTTTGTTCTTTAGTATTGGTGTCATTTGTCATGTTTGTCCGCAGCAATTATGTCATCAACATCTTCCACTTTTGCTGTCAAACATCGTGGGGAGGATTAGTTGACGTTTCAGCAACCGATTGGTGGCATTGGATATTGTCATTTTATATAACTATAAAATATTTTGATGTAGTCAATCTATTTTATTCTCATATCAGATCTGCTTTTCTATCTTCTATATATGACAAAAGACGTTGATCTCACTGTCTGTCTGATATTAATTTCTTCCACGGTTTCGAATGATTAAGCTAGCAGCCCCTATAGGGCATATCATCTTGCAGGCTCAACGTATGAAGTACACCAGATTACTGATGGCATCACTGCTTTGTTTGGTGCTCAACTATCTTCCTGCTAGAGTTATGTTCCCGTTGTGTAGTGACTTTAACTATGTTAGTTAGTTAGTTAGTTAGTTAGTTAGTTAGTTAGTCGCGGTTCCAACTTCACAGCAACGGTTCATCCCCATTATGCTCCGTTCCTGTGCCAGTGAATATCACACAAAACGCTCCCCACTGCCCAATGTGAAAAGTGGAAAAGACAGGAGTCTCGACAAACAACAGCCCGCACAGATACACTGTGCATAATGCCGCCGCCAGAATGTCAACACACAAGTCCCCCACGAAACATCCAGTTCATCTCTGATGGAATCGGCAGTCATTTTCCCATCTGGATGTTTCCTAGATGTTCACCTACACAATCCACGAAAATACAGTAGTGGCAGTCAACCAGAAGCCCAGCAGCCACGCATTTCTGCATAAGGCAAAAACCGGTCAACTCTGGGACATAGCCAGCTGCCATCGCTCCTGAACATGCAGTCACGTTCCAAAACACCTCGGGCAGATTCAAAAGCATTTCACACGAAACCCACAGCTCACAGTGTCTCGCCACGCACTCACTCAGTAGCAGGGCGACGGAACCATCAAGCCTCCTTAGTCGCCTCTTACGACATGCATGGTAGGCTACAGTGTTGCTATTCTTTGCTTCCCTTATGGGCCCCGGCAACACACGGGAGGACTTTAACTATGTATTATGTACTATCGGCTGGATCTTGTATGACAATTATTAAGTCACTGCTGTGTTTGGTGCTCAACCTAAGCATCAATACGGCGAAAATACTTCACGAGTTGAGTTGAGTTGAGTTGAGTTAAGAATCGACATCACTGCAATCAGGACATTCCCATAGTGCTCTGTCCCTTCGTTCAACAGCCAGCGAAGAGTCGTCCTACTAATCGTTCCCACCGCTATCTGATTAAACATTCTCCTGGTCTTCCCTCTCAGTTTTGAGATTCTTTCAGAACCCCTGCCGATCCCCCGCAATCTCATTCTCTCTACATATGGGTTCTCAATCTGTTCCTCCGCCTTCTCCACCTGGTCCCACAAGCGCACGACCACCCCCCCCCCTTGTCCATAGGCAAACTACCACCAAGAGGTGCATCCCCTACTAGCCTATCAGCCTGTTCATTCCCCCGTACACCCGCATGGCCAGGGCAAAATATCTATACAATTCTCACAATCTGTGACCTCTGAAGCGACGAGAGCCATTCCACACGAAACATGCTTTTCTCCACCTTACAAAGCATACTCTTTGAATCTGTAATGAATACAACGTGTGTTGCAGTAGTCTCCTCTAGCCACCGGAATGCCGCTGGTACTGCCTCCACCTCCATTCTCATGCTGGAGGTCGTAGTCTTATATGCCAGACTCTCCTTTTTCAAGACTCGTCCATTAGCTTTTGCAATAAATCCCCAGCTACTACGTCTGTTTCTCACCACTGACCCATCGGTGTAGATGACTATGTCACCTTGATGTGTGTTGCTCTGGATCAGTTGTTGCACTTCAAACTCAGTGCGGCCCGCTGCCCATTCACTGCACTGTTATTATTACATTGTGCCAGTCCTGTCATGTAATCCGGAACTTCAACCCACTCTCTTTCACGATTGATGGTCTCTAGATCACACACCTGACTTATAGAAAGTTCTGCCTGTGCCATCCAGGACCTGCCTCGCCTTAGTCTATGACCCTTGACCATATCCATTGCTGCATGCAGCGGGTGATCCCTGTCTGCGGCAACTCTCAGGTACCATTTGGCCTGAAGGACTCTATGCCTATCCGTCATTGTTGGTAGCGCCAGGATATGCCTCATGCAGATAATTGGTGTGTCCTTTGTGCACCCCAGTATTAACCGCATGGCAGCATTCTGTATGCGCTCCAACCTTTCAAGCTGGCTTTTTGATACTGTCAGCAGCCCCAAACCATACTCAATGACAGAAATTATTAACTGCTGAAAGAGCCTGTACAGCATCCTCTGATCTACCCCGATTGCTGCCATAGCCCTCAATGCATTAAATCCCCTACCAGCCTTCACCACCAAATCCTTCACATGATCCTTAAAAGACAAACACCTGTCAAAGGTGATACGCAAATACTTCAATTTACTCTCTCGACTAAGAGGACATCCATTCAACATAATACCTGGGACGTCTGCCTTGACGATCCGGTTATCCAGGGAGTATCACACAACCGATGCCTTGTCTGGGTTTAAAATGGCCCCTGCGTCCCTGCACCACTCCGTCACCTTGTCTACCGCCACCTGTACGTCTTTCGCCAAACTGGCCCATACTCTGCCCTGTCTGTACACCAGCACAACATCTGCAAATGTCAAGACTCTACCCACACCTGATGTCTCAATAGCTGCGATTTTGCTGGTGTAGACATTAAAGAGCACCGGGGACAAGGCAGATCCCTGTGGCAACCCAGGTGTAATAGTACAGGGGTCAGAAGTCCAGGTACCCATGCGCAGTGCAACCTTACGCTCATAAAGGACTGCCGCAACCCATCTAACAAGGCAAGGGCAGACCTCCATGTCCAACAGTGTGTGTATTAACCGATCATACCTAACCCTGTTATACGCATCCTCCAGGTCAAGAGCTACCTCCACTGTCTCCTGTTTATCCTTGGAAGCCCTCAGTAGACATCAAATGCAAAAGTTGCAGCATTGGCCCAGGTGTCCTTTCCAGGCCGGTAGCTACCGAGTCCTTGGGGAAGCAGATTCCGACTATCCAAATGTTGCAGGAGCCTGCGTGCTACTATCTTTTCGAGGACTTTGCTATACGTGTTTTGCAGGGTTATGATTCGATATCCATTAAGTCTGGAGTGGTCCTTGCCTGGCTTTGGGAGTGGGACCAGGTAGCTATGCAGCCAATCGTGGGGTATTTCCGCCGTATTGATGCTTAGGTTGAAACAAAGAGCCATCTCCTCCAAGTCCCCATCATTTATGTTCCTCATATGGGAGTACCTCACCCCATCTGGACCTGGCGCTGTGTCTTTAGCCCGTTTCAGTACCCGTCTAATGTCCTCCACTTTAATCTCACAGTCCTCCTTCCTAGTGACCCGTGACAAGGCTTCTCTGACATTATCTCTACTAGCCCTATCTTGCTGATCCGTCTGTTTTAAAAATCGCGCAAGTAAGCCTCACCTTTGTCTTTGTCAGTTGTCATAGGTCGGTTGTTATCATCATAAACGGTGCCATGTGTACCAGGCATCAGCTGTCTCTTCATCTGCCGGTGCAGCCTCCAGAATTTTCCCAATGTCACATCCCCACAGTCTTCATTGATAAACTGTTCCCACTTAATCCTCTTTGCCTCTACTGCCTGGAGTTTGAAGTCCTGCACCTTTACTTTTTTATACCTTTCAGCCTCTTCCAATTCTGTGTCCACTGAATTGGTTGCTCTCCACACCCTCTGCCAATTCCTTATGGCCACCCTCTTTTCCCTCCATGAATTCTCGACCTCTGGTGTTTGGTGCAGGGAATGCACCTCTTGGTGGCAGATTGCCTATGGACAAGGGGGAGGTGGTCGTGCGCTTGTCTCAAATAATCTCAAGAATCTCAAAACTGAGAGGGAAGACCAGGAGAACTTTTAATCAGATAGCGGTGGGAACGATTGGTAGTGTGACGTTTCGCTGGCTGATTTCTTCTTCTTTCGTTCGCTTGAAATATGTCTATAACTGCAATGCTGTCTCTTGTATGAATTGAACTGTCTTTTTCAGTTCACACAGCGGTCCATAGAGTTTATCTTCCACTGTCGTCTCTCTAGGCCAGAAGGTTTGCCTAGATATGTTATATTTTGGGCAATCTTGGAGTATGTGCTCTGCTGTCTGCGACGCCAATCCACATGTGCACATGGCTGTTTCACCAATCTTGAATTTTGTATACATGTGGTTGCGTAATCTATTGATGATATTGGCTGATGAACGAGGGGATGGAGCGCGTATGGGAATGTCCTGAGTGCAGTGATGTCGGTTCTTGACTCAACTCAACTCATCTCGCAAGCTTGATTTTGTGCAATTGTTAGTTAGTTAGTTAGTCGACAGGTCATCCTCATTGCACATCGAACAATTCAGTCCATAAGTGCTCGGATCCCCTCCTCAGCAAAACCCGCAGCAGTATAGCGGCTAACGACACCAGTTCTGTGTTGGTTTATCAATCTTCTTTGGCTTCCTGCGTAGTGTTCTTGTTTGGCGACCCCTCTTTTAATTTGCTGTTCTCGCAGTCTGGCCATGGTTGTAGATTCACAGTCATCATTTGGTTCACGCAAAAGTCTTACTTCTCGTAGAGCATTCAGAATGTCAGCCTGGTCCATGGCGCGTCCGCCCTCCACCGTAGCCTCATCTGCGATCTTGTCAGCCCGCTCATTTCCATGCCCTGGCACGAAGATGAAACTAATCTTTGCCAGCCGAGACCGCTCAAGAGACAGCAACCATTCTCTTCGGATCCACCCCACCTCTATCCTCTTTATCATGTTCATTGAGTCGCTAAGGAAACATGCTCTAGTGCAGGGGTGGGCAAACTACGGCCCGCGGGCCGCATGCGGCCCGCCAAGTGATTTTATGCGGCCCGCCAGGGCATTTAGAAATAAAAAAATTTTATTCGCTTTTAAGTTATTTTGTTGAATTTTACAGAATTTCATGTACGTTATGATGAGTATCAATAACAAACGTAAGATTGAAGATGAATGCCGTGTTTTTAATGATGAATGGACAACTAAGTACTGTTTTATAAAAGTTGGTAGCAAATCAGTTTGCTTGTTGTGTCGTAAGTAAGTGGCTCTCTTCAAGGAGTACAATTTAAAAAGACGTTATCAAACAAAACATTCCGATTTCGGATATAATTTAACGACCGAAGAGAAGGAAAGGAAATGCCTTGAGTTGGTGAAAAATTTGGAGAAATAGCAAACTGTTTTCACTAAACAGTCTTCAGTTCAAGATGCTGCAACTGAAGCTAGTCTTGTGCTGTCACACAGAATTGTAAAACAGAACAGGCTATTTTCTGATGGCGAGTTCATCAAGGAATGTTTGCTAGATGCAGAAAACACTATGTGTCCAGAACAAATAACAAAACAAAACAAAACACAAAAAAAGATTTGACAACATTACTTTATCAAGGAGAACTGTGGTCAGGCGTGTTGACAAGATCAGTGACAATTTAATGCATAAACTTCAAGATGCAAGTAAACAATTTTTGTGGTACTCTCTTGCATTGGATGAGAGTACCGATGTACATGATACTGCCCAATTATTGATATTTATACGTGGAATAAACACTTCTTTCAAACTCACTGAAGAGTTACTGAGTGTTGAGTCACTCAAAGACACATTCACAGGCCATGATATATTCAATGCTGTTACTAACTGTATTGAAAGAACTGGGTTGGTTTGGAACAAGATGGCAAGTGTTACAACTGACGGAGCTCGTGCTTTGACTGGAAAAAAATGTAGGTCTGGTAAAGTTGATAAGTGATAAGATTAAAGCAGAATATCCAGACCACACATTATTACCACTTCACTGTGTGATTCATCAAGAAAGTCTGTGTAAAACTGTTTTGAATATCAAGCATGTTATTGACCCAGTTGTCAGTGTCATCAACCTCATCAGATCAAGAGGACTTAATCACAGACAGTTCAAGTCATTACTTGACGATTTGGAAATTGAACATTCCGATGTCCTTAACCACACTAATGTTCGATGGCTGAGTCTCGGCAAGGCGTTGAGACGAGTGTGGGAACTCAGAGAAAAAAATAGTGATGTTCCTAGAGATGAAGGGCATTGCATGTGACTTTAATACTAACATTGTCAATAAAGAGTGGCAGTTAGACTTTATGTTTGCCATTGAAATTATGGAAAGGTTAAATGAACTGAATGTCAAACTTCAGGGCAATGTTGTGTTTGCACATGAATTGTATGTATATGTAAAATCATTTCAGGCAAAACTCTCACTGTTCTCCAGACAAGCAAGTGAAAAAAGATTTTGTCACTTCCCTTTGGTGAAACAAGAAACCATTTCTGGTGAAATGACTGAAAAATACAAAGCCCAATTAGATGCATTGATTGAAGAATTTGGATGGAGATTCCAAGATTTCAAGAAATTAGAGCCATAATTCAATATTCTCAGTTCACCTTTTAGTGCAGAAACTGATACAGCCACAGAGGACATACAGTTGGGGCTGCTTGACTTACAAGCAGATCATGACCTGAAAGAGAAATTCAAGACAGATGGTTTGCTGGATTTCTATGGATCTTTATCACAAGAATCATTTCCCAACTTAAAAAAAACTTTGCAGCTAAACTTGTATCATTATTTCGATCAACATACATTTGCGAACAAGCATTCTCTTGCTTGAAGATCAACAAATCTAAGAATAGGTATTTATTGTCGGACTGCAACTTGCATGCTGTCATGCGAATTTCAACAAGTAAACTTGCTCCAGATTTCAAGAATATTGTCAAAAATTGCAAGCAGTTAAATACATCACATTAGAAATCAACAATTATTGTGACAATGTAGTCGGTTTGTGTCTAAATTAAAGCCATTGATAGATAATAAAGAATATTTGTTATAATAACAAGCTGTAAAATCGTGTTAACAAATTAGTAAACGTTTTTGTCCATATTGTCAAATATAATGTATAAGTGTATAAGTAAAATAAAATTGTAGTAATGTAATAATTAGTTATTTATACTGCTTAATATCCTATAAATAATTAATAATTACATATTGTGATAGGTTGGTGTAAACAAAATGGATATATATATATATATATATATATATATATATATATATATATATATATATATATATATATATATATATATATATATATATATATATATATATATATCTGGCCCGCCAATAGCTTTACATTTGCCAATGCGGCCCTCGGCACGAAAAGTTTGCCCACCCCTGCTCTAGTGAATGTCTGTGTCTCGAGCCATGTTATTGCTTTATTTACTGCCATGACTTCCATAGTCAGGCTATTTGTGGTTTCAGTGAAAGCACCAGAGTCCTCCTTCACAAATCAAATCAAATCAAATCAAATCAACTTTATTAGGGTCACAAATTGGGCGGGCAGGCCCGTCTTACATTCGGCCCTTCCAATCACTCGTCTTTCGTTCATCAAGAGCATTATACATTTACATAGGAAGAAAAATAAACATTGTGAAATGAATGTTGTAAACATAAACAAGGCTAATTACCATGTTGTGAGGCCCATCTCCCACCTATCCATACATCACCCCACCCACACAACACCCCCACCTACCCACACACACGCGCACCAAGGGACACATACACACCCCCACCTACCCACACACACGCACACCAAGGGACACATACATACCCCACCAACCGACCCATCCCCCTCCCGCACATCCCCCACCCGCACACACTGCCCTCACCTGATCCCCCAACCAAAACACACTCGCCACCCACAAACATTCCCCCACCAACCCACACATCCCACTCCCATCCATATACACATCCTAACCCACACATCCTCTCCCCACCCACACCTCAAACCACCCATCCCCCAGCCACATCTCTATCGACAACATATTCCCCACCCATGCACACAATCCCCCACCAACCCACACATCGCACATCCACTCACACATCCCCAAACCATACACACACATCCCCACCAACTAACATGTCCCCCCCCCCACACACACACACACATCTCCCTAACCACCCATACATCCCCAATCCACTCACACACACCCCACCACCCACACATACAACTTCCACCCACCCACACATGCCATAACCTAATCCCCCACCACACAATCCCCCACCCGCACATCACATACACCCCCTACCACGCACTATTCCCAACCCACGCACCACACACACACATCCCTCACCAACACATCCCCACTTACACACCACACACATATCCCCCACCCAGATACCACACAATATTCCCACCCACACCCACACAGATACCCTTACCCATCCACCCCACATACCCCCACTCACACACCACAAAAATCCCCCACCCACACACACATACCTCACCCACACAATATCCCCAACCAACACACCCCACACCTCTCTCCACCCACACACGCATTCCCTACCCGTCCACCAACAGACACTCACTCACGCAAACATCCTCCACTACGCACCCACACACCCACCCCCCACCAATCTCTCGATCACAATACCACTACCCACACACACCCTCCACCCACTCACACATCCCACCCCAACACATACAACTCCCTCACCCACCTACACATCCCTAAGCCACGCACACACCCCCACCCACACATTCCCCATCCACACACACACATCTCCCACCCACACACCCCACATACTTCCCCCAACCACCACAATCACCTACTCACCCACACATATACCCCACCCATACGCACATTCCCCGCACCCATCACACACATCCCCCACACCACACACTACCTCCACCCATACCACCACAAACATACCCTCCACCCACACATCATTCACACATCCCCCACCAACACACCGCACGCATATCTCAAACCCACACACCCATACACTTCTCCCCACCCGCCCTTGCATCCCCAATCCACCCAACACAATCCCCTACCCACACAACCCCGCCTCCCACACATACTTCCTCAAACCATCCACACATCTCCACCCACATAAACACACATCCCCCGCATCCGTCCCATACACATATCCTCCACCCATACACACATCCCCCACACCCATTCCAACACCCCTACTTTCACCCCCACACATCCATCCACACATCCCACCAACACCTACAAATACCACTACCCACCAAAACCCACACACCCCAACCCATCCAAACGCATACCCACACCCACACAACCCCCACCCACACATATCCCCACACTCACACACATCCTCCACATACACTCACACTTCCTCACATCTAGACACATACAAAATGTCTCACGTTAGTATTGAAACTAGTATGAACAAACTCCCACACTTTACTCACACACATACACTGACACTTGTCATGAGCAGTCTCATAAAAATGTTAAACATGGAGAAAAATGTGTACATAAAATGTATGTGACGTAAAAATAGTGATGCTCTCTCTCTCTCTCTCTCTCTCTCTCTCTCTCTCTCTCTCTCTCTCTCTCTCTCTCTCTCTCTCTCTCTCTCTCTCTCACACACACACACACACACACACACACACACACACACACATTCACTCTCACACATTCACTCTTCCGCTAATTCACTCTCACGCTCACTCATTCACTCTCCTGCTCACTCATTCACTCTCCTGCTCACTCATTCACTCTCCCGCTCACTCATTCACTCTCCCGCTCACTCATTCACTCTCACGCTCACTCGTTCTGTCTCTCATTCACACTTACTGACTCTCTCACTCAAACTACAGTAATGAACATGAGTTTATATTATGCATGATAAAATCAAATGGTATTTAACTGATAATATGACAGATGAGAATACACAAACATATGGATTCGCGTGTTACATAACATGCGTGTTACACGACATGCATCAGCTCAGCTCTCTCTCTCTCTCTCTCTCTCTCTCTCTCTCTCTCTCTGTATTCTTTCATATACACACACTCACACGCATGTGCACGCTCACACACACACTAACACATCAACTCTCCCACTGTCTCACTCTCTAACACACAATCTTTCACACACACACACACACACACTCTCTCTCAATCACACTCTCTCACACATACACATGCACATGAACGCATGCACGCACGCACACACTCCCTCACTCACTCTCACACATACACGTACGAATGCATGCACTGACACATTCCCCTACCATTTCTAGCTCAATCACTCTCTCCACACACGCACGCACGTGCGCACATACTCTCTCCCTCTTTCTGACACCCACTTTCTCTTCTCTCTCTCTCTCTCTCTCTCTCTCTCTCTCTCTCTTTCTCTCTCTCTCTCTCTCTCTCTCTCTCTCTCTTCTCTCTCTCTCTCTCTCTCTCTCTCTCTCTCTCTCTCTCTCTCTCTCCCACACGCACACACATATATAGTGAACAATTATAGTTAAACAATTATAATGAACAATTATACTGAACAATTATACCAGTAAATGAATTAACGCAATTCACAATTCACAATTCACAATTCATCACAATTCTCCATGAGCTTCTCACATGTCGGACGACCCACTCATCTGTGTAGATGACAGCATCACCGTCTAGCGAATTCTCGAAAATCAACGCTTGTACTTCAGCCTCCACAGCAGCCGGATTTTCTTGTCTGCATTTTCTATCTAGTTGGATAAAATGTGCAGAAATCTGTTGGCACTTGTACCCACTCCTCGCTAGGTTCTAAGTCCTCAAGTGAACACACCTGTTGAAGAATGTCTTCGGCGTGACCCATACACTACCGTCCTCTTTTTAACCTGCTGCCCTTCACCTTCATAATTTCACTATGCAGTGGATGTCGTGTTTTGCGTTAACTGTGGGGTAGGCGCGTGCTCTGCAAACGTGTATTTTGTCTTCAGTGGTTGGAAAATCAAGAAGGTAGCGCATCGCCCTGCATGCTGTATCTCTTGTACATCCAAGAATAATGCGCATAGCTTCATTCTGTATCCTTTTCATCCTTTCTATCTTCTTACGGCTGAGAGTCAGGATTGCCATTGCATACTCAAAAACAGACACGACCAGCCCCTCGTACAGAAGACATAGATGGCGCTGCTCACAGTTTGCTGCCGCCATCACCCGCATCGCAGCCAAATCCCGCTTGGCCTTTGTTATCACCTGGTCTATGTGCTCATTATAAGCAAGGCATCGATCAAACCGTATCCCCAGGTAATTCATTGCCTGCGTTTTTTCCACCCTCTCTGAACACAGCTTTACAGTTGGTGTTGGAGTGTTGACAATATGATTATTCAACGAGAACCAAATCACTGTTGCCTTTGTTGGGTTGACCATTGCCCCAGCTTCATCACACCAAGTACTTATGCGACTGAGTTCGGTTTGTAGTTCCACAGCAACCTGATCTCTATCCTTACCCTGACGATACACTAAAACATCATCGGCATATGACAATGTCCTACCAGGTCCAGTGATCTGCTCACTAGTGATTCTCACTGTGTAGGCGTTGAACTAGTACCGGAGATAATGGTGATCCCTGTGGTAGGCCAGGATATATTGTTGTTGGTTCCGAAGTCCAACTGCCACATCTAAAAACTACTTTCCGTTGTAAGAGGGCTGCAGCGATCCAACTAAGGAGGAATGGACTTATTTTGAGTTCAAGAAGCTGAAGCATTAAAAAATCCAATGATACTCTGTTGTACGCGACCTCAAGATCAATCGCTGCAGCAAAGGTTTCAATGCCTGAGTGGAAACATTCATAGACATCATGGGCAAAAACTGCTGCATTCGTCCAGGTTTCTCTTTTTGGACGGTACCCACCCAGGGTAGGTGGGAAAACACCTAGCCTCTCTAGCTGGCTTGATATTTTCCTGGCAATTACCTTCTTCAGCAGCTTGCCTATGTGTAATTGCCTTGTGTAATTGTGATTTACTAATGTCCAAGGTTGACACCGGTAGCATATGGTTGGTATAAAATGCTATTTATTATCTGTAATTTACGAACATGGGTATATTTTCATGCTTCAGTATTGGTGTCACTTGGTACATAATCGCACTTGCTTTTTGACATCTGATTTCGATTTCTCGATCTATTCAGCAATGAACAGACATGATATGCGAGATACCTGGAAAGAAGGCAGTTTGCCGTTGCTTTCTTTCTTTGCAGTGATCATCCTTGTCAGTAACCGTAGCTATTGATTGTTTCTATCAAGTGATCCTTTGTCGACAATCGTGACATTTTAGACCTTAACCAGCAGCTAGATGATGGCTGCTCCACAGCTCCTTCTACCACCTGCTTCCATGATTTCGCGCCGCCTTGATCGATGGGTGGCGTCAACGGGTATTCCTCCTTGCCCAATGTTGTCTTGTAGGCTAGTGGTGAGTCGGAACGGGGGGAGGGGAGAGACATCTTGCTTTTCCTTTGCTAGGGATATCCACACCCCATCAGCCAGTTACATCGCTGACGTTAATTTGTCGTCGAAGTATGCCAAGCCATGCAAGTATTAGAAAGATCGGGTGGAGTGGCAGTTTGTTTCATGTTAAGACTTCGTAGACCTAGATGGATAAGACACATTATGAGGATGGAAGATGGGAGAATACCAAAGGACATTTGTTTGAGGTGAATTACAAATGGATAAGAAATCTCGGGGTTGGCTTCTACTACGGTACAAAGATGTATGTAAGCGGGGCATTACTGATAGATACAGGGATAAGTACCTCACCTTTTGGGACAAGTGGGACAAACGACCAGAGCGCCCCGAAACAGGGTGCAAACTTATGGCAGGAGAAAGACACCCGGAGTCATGAGAAATGAGAACTCCGCCGCCCGCAACCGCATAAGTGTCTGAATTTCTGGAAGGTAAAGGGCCGAAACATTCCGGGGGAAAAGTGTGTGTGTGTGGGGGGGGGGGGGGGGGAGATACTTCTGACAATTAGAAACTTCTTGTCGTGCTTGCTCCGCGGTGGAGTTTTTATCACTCATGTAGTGTTGTTTTTTTTTTTTTAATGTAATTGTATCAGTACATGTTTTGTGTGTGTGTACTGGCGAAGATTTTTAGTCGCAACGTGCAGTTTGACACCTGTTCTTTCTATTTTTCGTATTTGTGATTTTTCATTCAAGGGAGAACACTGTTAGACACAACCAATGCAAACTTCCGGATTTCGCTACGTTTGCTAAATCATTTCTTTCTGCTGTTTGCGAGGATCAGAAATTTTTTAAGTTTATATCATGGTGATGTCTATGTTTGTGTTTATAAGTTTGTTTTATAGGAGTCATGAGAGTTGTGAATACAAACAATTATTGTACGTTATTTACGATTTGGTTTTAATTATATTCAGCCTTGAAGATACAGATAAAAGTCATTCATTTATTTATTTTATTTGAATATTTCACAGCAATTTCAGTTTCACCATTGTTACAATCACATCAATCATAAAATATTACTGCTGTTACATTTAAAACTAGGGTCAAGTAGGTAAGGAACCCATGACAGGTCTAGCAAACCTGTAGGGAATTTACTTGATCCTAGAAACATTGTCATGAATCACGGAGGAAATTGAAGGCAAGGTGCTGATCACCACAGGCCATGGCACTGCTAGTCTGTTTACTTTTGTCTGCCCCAATATAAAATTCCATATTATCTCAGTAACCAACTGAGGGAAAATGATGAGATTTAGCATATAACCTTATTACGTCCACCCAACAAAAAAAAATTTTGTTCTGGAGATTGTACAGCAGATTTCAAAGTAAATTATAGGGAGACTTTATACATAGTGAAGTATGAATAAAGGAATACTTTATTATACATAGTGAAGTATGAATAAAGGAATACTTTATACATAGTTGAAGTATGGCTGTTTAAATATCAAGAATAATTTTCCAGATTGGTATCCCCAATACATCAATATCTGATATGTGGTTACTTCAGTGCACGCTCCAAAGAGTGGGACATGTCGGGAGAGAACACACAGGGCACTGCTCTTGCTGAGGCCTCGCTTGAGACGGATGTTGTCTGTCTAAATGATTGAACACCAACTAGGCAGGCAATGAGACCGGGAGACCCTGACACGTCCATCGACCTGGCACTTGTATCACAAGAGTCCAGTACAGTCAGGGCTCATGAGGAAAGACTAACTAACTAACTTACACTCACTTTAAACAACACAATTATAAATATAAAAAGTTTGCATATAACCCCACAAACCCAAAGAGATAAAGGATTGACTTTCACCCATTTAATTGCTGAACAATTTAAAAAAAAAAGTTGTCAGGCGCAGAAACGAACCTCGAGCTCCCGCTCATCAGGCGGAGACACTATCAACTATGCTACTGATGACATGCTTTTGAATCAACGAAAATATATAATATAGCCACACACATGCCCCGATGACATCACGTACATTAAGTCATGTGACTTGGCAAATCACATGACCAGCCGGGACAGTTCAACTATGTATAAAGGAATACTTTATACATAGTGCGCTATGAATAGTCACTTCGTTGTTTATATGCGGTATATAATTTACAGGTCAGAGATGAAGTGCATATATATTATTAAATGTATTAGCCTACACATGGAAACATTAGCATTGAATAGTTAATTTTAGTTAAAAGAAAATTATGACATAGAATATTTGGATGAAGCCTGGATTGATGCGCACCACACAAGTGAAAAGGAATGGCAATCAGTGGATGGAAAGATAAAGCAATATGTGCCCAGTACTGTAGGACAGCATTTTGGTTATAGCCCATGCTGGTAGTACGCTTACTACAGAATGCTAGATTCGTGTTCGTATCAAAGCATACAGACAATAGCGATTATCATAATAAGATTAATGGTAATGTATTTAGAGATTGGCTCGAGAATACAGTGCTCCCATCCCTAGATAGTTCGTCTTGTCCAATTATGGACAATGCATCATATCACAATGTTATTACCCAAGAAGACAAAATACCTACAGCATTGAGCACAAAGGGGCAATAAAGATATGGCTCCGAATGGAAAACATACCATTTCCAGAAAAGTATTTCAAGCTAGAATTGTTGTTCCTTGTAAAACAGACGCCAAAAAGCAAGAAATATCAAATCGACAAGTTGATAGAAGAGCATCGTCATGGGTGCTTGAGACTTCCACCGACCATTCTCATTTTAACCCTATAGAACTTGTGTGGGCTAAAATCAAAGGACAGGTGACAGCTGACAATACTATATTCAAATTGTCTGATGTCAAGATACTAACCCAGTCCACGCTATTAAATACTGATAAAAGTTAGTTGAAAAAATGTGAGGATCATGTGTTGAAAGTGAAAGATGACTATTGGAGAAAGGATGGATTTAATTTTATGCAACCTAGAGCAGTCATCAACCTACTGGAATAGTGCGACACAGATTAAGGTCTGGGCAGATCGCAGACATTAATCCACATGCACACCTACTGGGATATTTTTGCTCCAACTATTCAGAAGAAGAATTGCAGGTCCTTAACATGACAGCATCGGCACAAACAATGCAACGTGTCAATGGCAACAGTTTGTATTCCATAGTGATGAATTTTCATTTCTGTAAGCCCTCAATGGTGAAAAACAACTGACATTGAAAAAAAAAAAAGCTCTAGACGCATTGAATACCAACTGAAAGTAATATTGCGGTGGGAACTGACATATTGTGGCATAACAAGAAACGTGAGAAGAATCAGTTGTCAAATGAGGGGACCACACATGAACATACAAATCATTCTATAAACTTCAATGAAAAGAGGACCAACATCTTGACCGATAAGAGGGAAGCCAACTTCAGAGACATTCACAGCTATATTCGTCGTGCAAAACAGGTAATCATATTCCATCTCAGCAGAGTAAACATTGCACCCACTCCCATACGAATCCGGATACGCCTTGTGTTGTCATCCGAACTTGCGGGGCATTACTGTAAAACAAGTTTGTTAGCGAGAAATCACTAGTTTTTCACCAAAACATCAAAGAAATGTCACCGCTTTCCATGATTTAAAGTTGCTTTTGGACCTTTTGAAGACATATTCCTTGGGTAGGGGTAAATATCAGACGGCAGGAAAAATTTCATAATAATGCAACAGACAGTTTTCAAAATAATTGATCGCGAATGAAGGCATTCATTTCTGGACAGACTATAGGACTATAGTAATGGTGGTTAATGAAGTAACCCCTCCCCACAACGGCTAATGACTAACGGCATTTAAGTGGACCAGAGGTAGAAAAATGTAAACATAATACAGGAGCCAGCCCTTTTTTCCCAGGAACCATCCCTTTTTTCCCAGGAACCAACATATTTATTTTTGCAACTAGTCCAAGAAAATGACTGAAAATTAAGGCGCCAGATGGAAATTTTCAGGCTCTATGGCGACCAGGTGCCTGGATTTTTCTACCCCTAAAGTGGACAACATTTAAAACAGTATTCACTGTTCTGCTATTGTGTTGACAAGTCATGCAAGCAAAATTCTCTTGCAGTTCGTCATGAAGAGAATAAATTAGAATATAAATTACAAGATGTACACTCAGGTTTCAAATATTACAGAGTAACCAGGGGCCATATCTTCAACACAAGAACCAAAACTTCAACAGAGAAACATCTTTGAGGAATGCAGAGAGTACAATGTAGGTCTTCATACTTTATAAGGATCACTTATACAATCAAGTGAGAATCAGTGCATCCAGGCCATCAGAAAGATGATGTATATTTATCTCCAACTTGACCGAAGAGAAATAGTAGTAGCAATCTTTCAGACTGCACACAACATAGGTTGAAATACCACTTGTTCAAAAAAAGGAAAGAGGGAAGATATTGATGAATGTAGCTGTGGAATTGGTAAAACAAAAGCTAAACATTTGTTGCAAGAGTTCCAAAATATGCAGGACCTAGAACATTACTTTGGCCCCTACCTGCCCCATTTAAGGACAAACTATAAAATGTAAACAACCCCAAGTTGACTATATCTTTACATATATTTAGGTTGACATCTGAAGGTGGAAGAAGAAGATGAAGGATATGGCACTTCCTAATAATATCTTGGACAGCTGAACTGAGCAATTACAATGTCATTAAAGAGGCTAAGAAGACTTAGACAACTTATCACAAACAACAGAAATAGACAGACGACAAGTTTTTGGCTCATTATAAGAATAGAAAAACTGAAACATATTGTGGCAACTAGTAAGATTAATAGAGAAAGCAGATAGAAGAAAGCAGCAAGCTTTCTTCCGTGTTTATAGACTTTAATCATCATCATTTGTCAGTATGATATGTTTGGCTGGTCATGGTTTGTCATCTCACACAATCACCAGAGTGTTAGATAAGATCTGCATTCTTGTCCCAATTGTGGTTGAATCATAATTTACAAGATATCTGTGATGAGGGTAGTCTACCATTGCTTCCATTCTTGGCAATGGCCATGTCTCTCATCTCATCTCATCTTGTTCCTTTTGTACCTTGTGATGTCGAGGTGAAGCATAAACAGTGGGAGAGTGCCCATTTATGGGCTTCACATATCGATATTCCCATAGACTGTTATTCCCTCTGTCCATCCTTTACATGGTCGGCCTCTTGTTCCTGTAAAGACCTTCTCTATATACCATTGCAAACTTGTTAGTTGACAGATCATCCTCATTAGACATTGAACCATTCAGTTCATATGTGCTCAGATCCCCTCCTCAGCAAATCCTGCAGCGTGTAGCGGCTCATGACACCAATTCTGTCTTGGTTTAATAGTCTTTTTTGGCTTCCTGCGTAGTGTTTTAGTTTGACCACACCTCTTTTAACTTGCTGTTCTCGCAGCCTGACCATCATGGTTGTAGATTCACAGTCGATCACTTGGATCTCGTAAACAACTTACTTCTCATAGAGTATTCAGAATGTCTGCCATGGCTCGTCCGCTTTCCACAGTAGCCTTACCTGCGAGCCTGTCAGCCCGCTCATTTCTTTGTACACCCGCATGCCCTGGCACGGAAGTGAAACTAATCTTTGCCAGCCGAGACTTCTCCAGAGACAGCAACCACTCTCTTCGGACCCACCCCATCTCTATCTTACTGAGCATACTTACTGAGTCACTAAGGACACATGCCCTAGTGAATGTCTGTGTCTCGAGCCATGTTATTGCTTTACTTACTGCCATGACTTCCATAGTCAGGCTACTTGTGGTCTCAATAAAAGCGCCAGAGTCTTCCTTCACAATTCTCCCTCCGGCACGCGCCATAAAGGCCCATGAGCTTCTCACATGTCGGACGACCGACCCATCTGTGTAGATGACCGCGTCACCGTCTAACGAATTCTCGAAAATCAACGCTTGAACTTCCGCCTCCAAAGCAGCCGGATTTTCTTGTCTGCATTTTCTGTCTAGTTGGATGCAAACTGAAAAAGAAGTACAGAAATCTGTTGGCACTTGTACCAACTCCTTGCCAGGTTCTAAGTCTCCAGTGAACACACCTGTTGAAGAATGTCTTCTGTTTGACTCATCCACAACCTTTCTCTTTTTAACCTGCTGCCCTTCACCTTCCTAATTTCACTATGCAGTGGATGTTGTGTGTTTGCGTTGACTTTGAGGTAGACACATGCTCTGCAAATTTGTAGTCTGTCTTCAATGATTGGAAAATCAAGAAGGTAGCGCACCGCCCTGCATGCTGTATCTCTTGTACATCCAAGAATAATGCGCATAGCTTCGTTTTGTATCCTTTTCATCCTTTCTATCTGCTTACGGCTGAGAGTCAGGATCGCCATTGCATACTCAAATTTAGAAATGACCAGACCCTCGTAAAGAAGACATAGATGGCACTACTCACATTTGCCGACATCATCACCTGTATCGCAGCCAAACACCGCTTGGTCTTTGTTATCACCTGGTCTGTGTGCTCAGTGTAAGCAAGGCTTCGATCAATTCGTATCCCCAGGTAATATTGCAAACACGAGATCATAACCATCAATTGGCTGCTCTCAAACTGCCACTTGTACCCATGGTTCACCTTACTCTGTTTGGGTAGAGCTAAATGGGTACTCCACCTTGTCCAAGGGTGTCCTATGGGCTAATGATCCTTTGATAGGGAATACATATACCCTGCTATGTAATTCTTTCATCATGGTATGCACAAATCTTAGCACTTGAGTTGTAACATTACATTGGAGATTGGGAGATGTGGAGAAGCATGCCAGGTGCCAAGACATTTGATTATGTGGGAGATGTGGAGAAGCATGCCAGGTGGCAAGACATTTGATTATGTGGGAGATGTGGAGAAGCATGCCAGGTGGCAAGACATTTGATTATGTGGAGAAGCATGCCAGATGGCAAGACATTTGATTATGTGGGAGATGTGGAGAAGCATGCCAGGTGGCAAGACATTTGATTATGTGGGAGATGTGGAGAAGCATGCCAGGTGGCAAGACATTTGATTATGTGGAGAAGCATGCCAGGTGGCAAGACATTTGATTATGATAATGACAACAGTAATCAAAACAGTGTATTCCCTTAGTGAATTTAAACATAGAAGCCAATAACAGTATGTTGCATGATTTATGGCCTGGCATATTTTGACGCGTCAGAAATGCTATTGGCCTTACGAACAATAACAATTATTCAAATACATCGACGCCATAGCAATTCAATCATGTACGATGCCGATATGCGTGGGCAGTCATGTTTCACAATCTCATGCAATCACTAAAGTCGTGAATCAGCTCTGTGTTTTTGTCTCGACCATGCCACATAGCCAATCCATCCAGGTATTTACTTCTCTACCTTCCTCTTGTTCTCTTTCCCTCGATCTTGCCAGTTGTCACCAAGTTCTCCAATTTATTTCTCTTCATAATGTGCCCAAAAAATTGACTGTCTATGTCTAATTTCTCTAATCAGTTTACTGTTTTCATTTGTTTCTTGTAGGACTTGGTCATTGGTTTTTCTGTCTGTTTATGGTATTTTCCTCAGAAATCACATTTCCACAGCCATCAGATGTTTTTCATCTTGTCTGCTCATTGTCCACGCTTCACATCCATACAAAAGCACAGGTTCTTCTTCTTCTGCGTTCATCCGGAGTTGTTTTTTTCCGGACGTGACTGCGTTGTGCCTGTTTACAGCAGAGCTGCGTTCTTGCGCCTTTAGGCCGATTCATCCGACTTCTGCAGGCATTTGTTGACCGGGTTAACCTTCCCGGGGGCACAGGTTCTATGTAGCACCTCAACACTCTTTTTAGAGTTGTGCTAAGAGTTGTGCTTACTGTGACTCTGCGATTACCGTGGAGATAACATAGCTCCACGTTCGAACAGTATGAGAGACTATGTGTTATATATTTCAGCCAAAATATAATTCATGCCAAGATGGCCAGGTGCCAGTCACCAGTGGAGTACATGCTGGAGGGAGTGCAGTGAAGCATGTTAACTGTGATGTGAGTGAGAGGTGGTGATAAGAAGTGGTAAAGCTGCCTGGTTGAGCTCCGAAGCTCACAGGTTCATTTTCAGTGTCAGTCAGTTCACAGTTGCAGTTTTATTAAAAGAACCTTATGTGTTATGTGCCATTTCCCTAGCTTTGAGTCCATGCTCTGTGCAATGCTATTTGATTGAATGCTTTTGATTTGTGTGTATTTTTAAAATGAATTTCTTTATTGAAATGTTTAGTTCAGTTTCTCCACTGGGTTCCCAGACTTCACGGCTGGGCGGACTTTCCAGGCCACGTACAGATGCTTCAGTGTCACAATGCTCGGGGACCGGGAGGATGTGGAGAGAGGTGGAAAAAGTAAGCTTCTCCTATTGACTGTTTGTGCAGTTCGTGTTTGAATACATTGCGGGGTGGGGGTGGTGATAGCGAAGTGTTAATGGTGCCTGGTCGAGCTCTGAAGGTCGTTAGTTCATTTTAAGACTTTATCAGTCAGTTCACAGGTGCAGTTGTGTAGTTTCCCGGGAAGGTTAACCCGGTCAACAAAAGCCCACAGATGTCGGATGTGTCGGCCTAACGGTGCAAGAACGCAGCTCTGCTGTAAACAGGCACAACACAATCACGTCCGAAAAAAAACCTCCAGATGAACGCAGAAGAAGAAGAAGAATTTGTGCAGTTTTTTTTTTTTAAGAACCTGGGGAGGTGTATGTGTCATTGCTGTAGCTTTCAGTTTGTGCTCTTTGCGATGCATTTTGCAGGCCACAACTGAAGGAGACGGAGCACAAGTAGGAATGTCTCGAATGCAGCCTGTTGATTCTTAATTTTATATTTCGTATATTTAAAACTTGAACAAGTTAATTGGTGGGTAATATGTTTATGACTCAGTTGGAGCATTGCTGGTGTTGTTTCCTACCTGAACCTGGTCACTTTGAGGTGAAACAAGGCATCTTCTGACTGCTATTTTTGTATTTGTTCATGTCTACTTGATACCAGCTAATTTTTTCCTTGTTTTTTTTTTCCCACAGTTATCATGCCACCTTCAGCATTAGATCAGCTCAGTAAGTATGCAAACCCCTGTTTAGCTTTTAAATTATTAGATTAACTCAGTAAGTATGCAAACCCCTGTTTAGCTTTTAAATTATTAGATTAACTCAGTAAGTATGGAAACCCCTGTTTAGCTTTTAAATTATTAGATTAACTCAGTAAGTATGGAAACCCCTGTTTAACTTTTAAATTATTAGATTAACTCAGTAAGTATGGAAACCCCTGTTTAGCTTTTAAATTATTAGATTAACTCAGTAAGTATAAAACCACTGTTTAGTTCTTAAATCATTAAATTAACTCAGTAAATGTGTTATTACATATGTGCTTTGCGGACCGATTAAACATTCAGTGTTAAATATGTAATGTATGTACCCTCCAGCTGGATTCATTCAGCTCCATTCAGTGTCATATCTAATGTTACTGAGGACTTCCAGTCCAATATGGAGGATAGGTGGTTGAGCTGTTAAGGCCTCTGGAGTATTTATGCTTGTGGCTATGGTTTGATTACGTATTTTCCTCATGTTGGACTGGTAGTGCATGGTTCCGTTGCCCAGCTACTGAGTTAAATGCATGGAGTGGCACTGTGAGCTGTGGATTTTATGGGAGTGCTTTTACATCTGTCCACGTTTGTTTGTATCGTGAACTGCATGATCAGAAAAATGGCAGCCAGCCGGTTGCTGAACTAACTGGGTTTGCCTTATGCAGATGTGTGGCTGTTGGTTTTCCAGTGACTGCCGCTTCCATCGATGTTGAACTATTTTTCGTGGTGGACCTGTCTGCTCCACTTTTCACATGGGGCAGTGAGGAGCATATTTTGTGATATTCACTGGTACAGGAACAGAGCTTTGGGAGAGGGGGAGAGAGGGAGCGCAAGCTGGCTTTGCCGTGAAGTTGGAACCACAATTAACTAACTAATCTAATGTTACTATGTATGTAACCTCCTGGCTGATTAATCATTCAGTGTCATATCTAATGTTACTATGTATGTACCCTCCAGTCAGATTAATCATTCAATGTCATATCTAATGTTACTATGTATTTAATCTCCAGTCAGATTAATCATTCAGTGTCATATCTTATGTTACTATGTATTTAATCTCCAGCCAGATTAATCATTCAATGTCATATCTAATGTTACTATGTATTTAATCTCCAGCCAGATTAATCATTCAGTGTCATATCTAATGTTACTATGTATTACCCTCCAGCCAGATTAATCATTCAATGTCATATCTTGAAGGAGTTACGTACGCAATTTGTAATCCCGTATACCCGGGTTCGAAACACAGCAGTGCAGGTTTTTTCGAAAAAGATATAGGTGCCGGTCATTCAGAAAGCAGTGGCAAACTACTGAATGTAAAACTTGCCCAAGAATCACAAACATCCAAAATGCCGGGGTTGACTGCTACGTCCTGTTAAGGACATGCAACTAAAAAACAAATGTACCCCCCAGCCTGATTAATCATTCATTGTCATATCTAATGTTACTATTTATGTACCCTCCAGCCCGACTGAACATTCAGTACCCGATGTTGTTTAAGCTGACAAATAAGAAGTCGAACAGAGAAACTCACTGTGGAGTGCTGGAGTTTGTTGCTGATGAGGGTCGCATCTTTATTCCTTACTGGGTATGTCATCACTTGTATGTTGTTTCTGATAACTCCCTTGGAAGTGTAGCAACAGGAGGTAATCTGATCATCAGAAGACCACATGTATTGAGCATAAGGTGCTAGCCCCATATTTTTTATAACCAACTAGCACTTGATGGGTGATGTGGTCAATATCACACTGGCTGCCTTGACCTCCCAGTATATTTTCTGGTACCAGTTGTAGGCTGAGTCACCTTGGGAGCCCAGGTCAATTTAAGAGAATGGGGATTTCAACACATGATCACCGTGCTGGCAGGCAAGCATGTTAGCTTTGCACAATTGGGATTTCCCAGACCTTCAGTGTGCAAAGTGGCAGTTTTGATTTCACTTGAGGATAATATTTTAATAACAGTTTATTGCGGGGGAATCCAGTAAAATGTTACCTCTCTCTGATCTCTGGGTAGTAGGTCTGATACATAACCTTTTCAAATCAGTGCAAACACGGGGGATTCTTTGTGTATGTTGCACAAGTTGAGAACCCCTTACTAGTTGGAGATTCTGTGAGTGTGTTGCACAAGTTAAGAATCCCTGACTGGTTGGAGATTCTGTGTGTATATTGCAAAAGTTAAGAATCCCTTACTAGTTGGAGATCATCAAGAAGGATCATCATAGTACTAATAGTAGAAAATCTATCTAATAACAGAGTAGGTATATTTGATTCAAGAGGAAAGGCAAACATGGCCCTCCCCTCTATTGTGCTTCCACCTCAAAGTGTTATAGAGGTTTAAATGTTCCATTGTCCCCAAGAGTCACGCCAGCGGTAGCCATTGGTAGGGTCTCCCATGTCATACAGTTCAAGGACAGGGGTCATCATGGCCAAATGGATAAGAGCTCTTGCTCTTCAACTTCTAGTGTGCTGATGCTGGGGTAGCGGGTTCAATGCTGGAGTTAGACTAAAATGTTGACTTCAAGTCCCGGGCTTGGGGACGTAAATTACGAGTACCTCAGAATTCGGATTGGGTTCACCTGATGACGTACCTCAGAAGTTGATGGCAAGGAAAACTGGTAATAGGGAAAGCTAATCCACACGCAAAAAATCAGTCTGTGCACTAGTAGTAGTAGCACATCTATGGATTACGCTTGAGTTCAAATAGAGCAAATGGGGTAAAAAAAACTCGGACCAAAATCCGTGGAGAGATATGAATTTGTATGCCATTATGCAGTGCATATGATTATGATGATGATGTATTTTCTAGTAGATTCCTCGACCCTGATTCCCCACGATTAATTCAGTATTGATCATGGGCTCGTTTGTTGTGACAGATGATGAGAAACCTGTGTGTGGATGAAGGAGACTTCATCCAGATAGACAACGTCTCGCTGCCCGTTGCTACGTACGCCAAGTTCCAGCCGCAGTCTGTTGACTTCCTTGACATCACCAACCCCAAGGCTGTGTATCCTTTTAGACATTTTATCTGCTGGAGAACGCAAAACTCAATCCATCACTACTATAAATAATGTATATGGACTATGCTTGAGTGTAAAGCGAACGAGCGCAAACAAACACCATCTGCAAGAGAACTCTGGCTCTTAAAATTTTCCGGTGTGCTGATGCCGAGGTAGCCGGGCCAACCCCTACACTGGCAATTTTGGACTAAGATTATATCTTTTGATAAGGTCTCCTTACCTCGGTAAGGTATGGATTTTGTTTCTGTTGGGGGTGAAAAGAAAACCCTACCCTGCACAGATTGCAGTGGCTGCACAAGTCAGACAGCCTTAATTCCTTGGGTTTGACTCACCTGTCAAACACCACAAGGTACTACAGGCAGTAGATGACAGTTGTTATTATGTTGACAGTTTATTTAGTTGTATTTAGTCATTCTGTTTGTGTGCTGATGATGGCTCTAGCCACAATGTCTGTTATATCACTTATGGTTGTGTTGTTATAAAGCTTTCTAATTCTACTTTTCAATTTAATTAATTTGCTCATTGTACTCATGCTGAGCGCTGGCACTTGTGGTGAAGGGGTAGTGAACGCAATTTGTAGTTTCCTCATACAACATTCCAAATTAGATGCAGGCGATTTTGAAATAGCCTGCCTTCTATTGATTTTAACAGTGATATGAGTGTCCCTTGTTAAAAAAAACAAAGTCAAACTGCTGAAAGAAAATCTATATCTATAAAACAGAATGTATGTGTGTGGGTTTGTGGTTGGGGATGTATTGGATGCGTTTGATAACGGTCCATCCGATTGAGATGAAAATTTCTACACATCTTCCTTTCATTCCCGTGCAACCAACTGTCATAGTTTTTTTTAGTGTAGCATCATCTATTTACTTATTAAAATTTAATAATTAAATTACATGACTTAACATAAGACAAAATATATAAAGGGACATAACTTTTAGTAGCATTGCTATATCTTAGGTTAAGTCCCCTGGCTATAGATAGGTCAGTCGGTCGGTTGGTCGGATAGATAGATAGACAGACAGACGGCCGGGTCGTCAGACAGACAGACAGACAGTCGGGAACGGGAACTTATATGACTACTTATATGAATTAAATGAGATGCACCCCATCAGGGGCTGGGCGAAGCCGGGCCTGGTCAGACAGATAGATAGTCGGGAACGGGAGCTTATATGACTACTTATATGAATTAAATGAGATGCTCCCTGCCAGGGACTGGGCGAAGCCGGGCCGGGTCAGACATACAAAGCAGACAGACAGATAGATAGATAGATCCCTGCCAGGGCCTGGGCGAAGCCGGGCCGGGTCAGCTAGTTTATCTAATAAATCAAAGCAGCCAAAAAATGCGGTTGATTGTGCTGTCCTGTAAATTACATGTAACTAACTGTTAACTCATACAGGAAGGCACATCAGGGAAAGAAGCAGAAAGAAGAAGAAAACACTTTGGCTATATGTAAATGGATACTTGATGTTTCATCAAGTGCCATGCCAGTAGGTGCGGGGCTGTCATGGTTTGCTGTCTCACACGATAGCCAGGGTCTTGGGTTATCTTTGTATTCTTGTCCCAAGGTGGTCTGCTTCCAGGATTGCCCTCGGCTGTGTTCCGATTTTGGGATTGCTAATTGCGCTCGTAGCCTTTCGCCACAGCGCCACCTATAATCAATGTATTGTTTTGATTTGCATCTAGAAGGACTCTCATTGGTTCTTCTGTCTGCCCATGTTATTCTTTGCATTTTCAACAGAAACCACATTTCCACTGCTAGTGGATGTTTCTCAGCTTGTCTGCTTATTGTTCATCTTTCACATCCACATAACAGTATAGGTTTAATATAGCAATGAAACACTTTTTCACATTGCAATTGACAACTTTTTACTGGTCAGTATGTTTTCCATCTTGTAAAATTCTACCTTTATCATAGCTATTCTTGTTCTAATCTCTTGCATCAGATGTTATGACTGTTCTTAGATAGTTGTGCTGTTTCACTTGTTTAATCATGTTTTAGGGCCATTTTATTGGTGAGCTTGGTTTCCATCTAGCATGCACTTGACTTTGACCTCCCATATAATATAAACATGTTTCCTTGACTGGCACTAGGCTAGAGAATGCCTTGAGAAACTTTGCCTGTCTGACTCAGGGAGACGTTGTAGCAATCAAATACAATGATAAGGTAAGTAGGCAGGTGGTTGCTAGGGTAAATATAAATGAAACTCATGGCAACAGTTATAATCAGTCACTGTATCAACATACATTATGGCTGAATGGATAAGAATACTCATTCTTAAACATCCCAGTGATGTTCAACCCCTACATCGGAAAGTTGGACTAAAATGTTGACTTCTCGTCCTTGACTTTGGAACGTAAATTACAAGTACTTCTGTAGTCGGAGTGGGTTCGCTTGATGGCAAAGGGACACTAGTAACAGGGAAAGCTAATCCACACGCAGTAATCAGTCCAGTGCACTAGAAGTAGTATCATGTGTATGAACTGTGCTTGAGTTCAAAACTAGTAAAAAAAACACACATACATTGTGTGAAAGGCATGAAAAAAGAAGTAAAACAAATATAGATAAAAGAGATGACTGCAGCAGGATGTGATAGTGTGAAATGAAACAATTCAGTATGTGTAGATCACGGCTATTTATATTTGTTAATTGAGCGCATAAATGCTTTTGAATATAAATGTTATAGACAGGTTCAGAGAATATCCGTATACAGAAAAGAACACATGCATCTATACAACAAGATCTTAATATTGAAGAAGGTTGGCTGCTAAAGACGATAAAAATATTTTGGTCACTTGAAACGCCATGAAAGTTTGGAGAGAACAATCATGGAGAGGTATATGCCCGGGAAGAGAAGAAGTGGAAGGTCAAGGAGAGAATGGGTGCAGGATGTGGCAGGATCGATGGGTGTATCGGACATGGGACATCTTGCTTATGACCGAGAAGTTTTCTGGAAGGTTGTTATGGGAGCAAAGTTCCTCAAGGGACATACTACTGAATGAAAGAATCGAGGTAGGAAAAAAGTTCTTAAGAGCTATATTGAGCTAATTCTGATGTATGGAAGTGAGTAGAGAATAATGAGCAGACACATGAGGAATTATGTGAAAGCTGCAAAGATATGGTTTATAGAAGAATAATGAGAACACCAAGGATGGGTAGGAACAGCAATGAAAATAATTGAAAGAGGTCAACTCACAAGAGAACTGGGTACTCACATCAGAAGATGGTCCACATTCTCTGGACATATCATCAGGAATGAAGACGGTCAGCATGGCCGGATGGATAAGAGCGCTCGTTCTTAACTGATGAAGTGACATGGGATGATTAATTGTCTTAAGTGACTTCGCGTATCTGACATTGGCTTATATGTCACTGAAATGTTGTTATTGCGTTATAATACAACATGCCTGCTACTATTTTAACAACTTTCAGATCATATTTGTGACACACCCCTACTTCCCATTTTCCGCCATCCATTTTTGTATCATCCAAACCTACTTTTAGTTTGGCACTGAATCTGTTAAACTTTGATTTGCTGATGAACCCGTGGTTCAACCCCCACACGATCAGTTGGACTTTAAAAAAATGACTCCTTTACTTTGGTATGTAAGTTGCAAATACCTCAGAAGTTGGAGTGGTTGGTTGGATGGAGAGGGACACTGTTAACCGGGAAAGCTATCCCACATGCAAAAATCAGTCTCACTACACTTTGTATGTAGAACAAATTTTAAAAAATGAAGTACATGATGTCATAAAAAAATGTGCTCCACAGTCCATTGTGAAGCAATGTGCAACGAATGGCCGTCATCTGCTGGAGTAATGCTTTACACTGCAAACAGAATGGTGTTATCAACCAAAGAAAGAATTTGTTTGGTTGAACAAGTGTTTTGAAATGGCCGTCGATACACACGGATGGTTGTTCATAGGTTTATAGCAAAATTTCCTAATAAACAACCTCCTCATCTCATTATGGTTAGAAATTTGTTGAATAAGTTTCTTGCTACGGGGAATGTGTAAGATGCTCCACGATCTGGTAGGCCTGCTGTGTCTGAAGAAAAATGTCTAGATATCCAAGACAGAATCCTGAAAATTCCAAGCAAGTCCTTAAGGAAAATGTTGCAACAAGTGAATGTATAAGTGAGCACAGTGCACAAAATTTTTAAACAATGATACAGTTTTCATCCATACAGGATTTCTGTTGTGTCTGAACTAAAAGAGTGCGATAATCAATCCAGAGTCAACTACTCCACGTGGTTTCAAGCATTTTTTGCTAAAGAAGACGAGTCAATTCTCTATGTAACATTCTTCTCTATCTGGTTACGTTAATAGTTAAAATAATCATATTTGGAGCACTTGTAATCCCAATGCATTTCGTGAAGCGCCTCTACACGATGAGAAAATTGGAATATGGTGTGGCTTCAGTCAAAAACGTTTTATTGGACTAATTTTCTTCAACAGCACTATAAATTCCAATCGGTACCTTACTGACATTCTGGAACCTTTGTTAGAACAGCTGAATGAACTTGAAATTGAAGACGCGTCATCCAGCTGCACACACTGCTAGAGCATCACTCCGTTTTTTGGAAGACATTTTTGCAAATGGCATATCACATGGAATTTGGTCCATCATTCTCCAGATCTAACTTCATTAGATTATTATCTATGGGGTTGTCTTGAAAGGAACTGTTTACAAACATAATGTACACACAATTGAGAACCTAACAGAAGCAATCAGAATTACTATTCAAGAAATAACAGACACGTTGCAGAAGATATTTAACAATATGAAGAGACGTGTACAATCATGTCTTGAAGCCCGTGGTGGACGTTTCAAACACCTGTTATAATCAATACTTCATTGGTACTTTCCAGCTTCCCCAAAACAGTGTTAGACCATAGCAGCCACTATTGTAATTAATTTAATGAATTTGTTAGCACCAGGGGGGACGGACTACCTTTGGTAAGATTTTTGTCCTAAACCTGCGATTGGCCTAGCAAGCCGGTAGGGGATTTTCATATTGCTCGTAGAAAAACTAAGATGTAAATGGACTGCCTACCAACTCTATGCTACCAATGCCAAACCTGAACAATGACAGAAAAAGAGAAAAGAAAAATCACAATAGAAATGAGATTCCTGAAAGAATACTCAATGTATCAAGAAGAGAGAAGATCAGAAATGAAGAATTCAGGACCAAGTGGGGTTATAGCAGTGCTAAATTTTATTCGAAGGCAGAAAATCAAATGGTTTGGCCATGCAATTAGGTTACCAACTAACAGTATACCATAACAAGCAATGATGTACAGACCAGAGGGAAGCAGAGGAAGAGGCCGACCACGTAAACGATGGACGGAGGGAATAGCAGAGTCCATGAGAATATCTATACATGATGCCCATAAGCGAGCACTTTCCCGCTGTATATACTTCACCTCGACACCGCAAGGTACAAGAGGAACAAGATGAGCTGAAATTAGCAGTTTTTGATGACATCATGTACTTCATTTTTCAAATTTGTTCTACTTACAAAGTGGAGTGAGACTTTACTACACCCTGTAGTGTTTGTTTATCTCACTATCCTGTTGGTTGAATTGACTTTTCCATTGGTTGAGTCAACTATTCTATTGGTTGGGTTACTTCTCCAGTTTGTTGAACTAACTTTTCTATTGGTTGGATTAATTCTCCAGTTTGTTGAGCTAACTATTCTGTTGGTTGGATTACCTCTCCAGTTTGTTGAGCTAATTATTCTATTGGCTGGATTACCTCTCAAGTTTGTTGAGCTAACAATTCTATTGGTTAGATTACCTCTCCAGTTTGTTGAGCTAACAATTCTATTGGCTGGATTACCTCTCAAGTTTGTTGAGCTAACTATTCTATTGGTTAGATTACCTCTCTAGTTTGTTGAGCTAACTATTCTATAGGTTGAACTATCTCTCAAGTTTGTTGAGCTAACTATTCTATTGGTTGGATTACTTCTCCAGTTTGTTGAACTAACAATTCTATTGGTTGGATTACCTCTCCAGTTTGTTGAGCTAACTATTCTATTGGTTGGATCACCTCTCCAGTTTGTTGAGCTAACTATTCTATTGGTTGGATTACCTCTCCAGTTTGTTGAGCTAACTATTCTATTGGTTGGATTACCTCTCCAGTTTGTTGAGCTAACTATTCTATTGGTTGGATTACCTCTCCAGTTTGTTGAACTAACAATTCTATTGGTGCAACTAAATTCCCCATTATTTGAATGGCCTATTCATAGGTTGAACTTTCCTGAAGTTGAAGTCATGGACACAGAACAGTAATAAATACACTTATCTGAATTTCTCATCAGGAATATGAGTTGTGTGTGCTGGAAAGCAAGCCAGGTACCGCGGTCTCCATTATTGAATGTGATATGAGGGTGAGTTGACAGGTGTCACCATGTTATAGTGCTAGTGTATCCAATGTTGACTTTGCTGTGTCACAAGAAAAGTGTTCTGTTTCTCTGTTTTGTGTTTCTGTGTTATATTTCATGTTTGAGTTCTGTATTTCTGTGTGTAATTATTTTATGTTTCTGTACTCGACGTTTCTGTGTTCCATGTGTTTATGTTTCGTGTTTCTTTGCTCCCATTTTCTGTGTTCCATTTGACTATATACTATATTCCATATTCTATGTTTCTGTGTTATTACCTTCTGTGATCTTTGTATGTTTTGGTTTTCTGTGTCCCAGGTTCCTTTATTTTGTTGATCTGTTTATGTGTTCTACACTTCTGTGATCTTTGTTTCTCTGTTTTAGTTTTATGTGTCCCATGTTTCTGTGTTTTGTTGTTCTTATGTTTCTGTGTTCTACACTTATGTGATCTTTGTTTCTATTTTAATATTATGTGTTTTATTCTATGTTTCTGTGTTCTATGCTTGTGTGATCTTTGTTTCTCTGTTTTGTTGTTCTATGCTTCTGTGTTCTACACTTCTGTAATCTTTGTTTCTCCGTTCCAGTCTTTTATTTTTATTGTCTTGTTTTGTTCCATGTTTATATGTTTTATTTTTCTTCTGTTTAAAGTTTCTGCGCTCCATGTTTCTGCTGTTTATGTTTCTGTATTTCTGTATCTCTATATTCCATGTGACTTTTTTGTAACATGTCGTAGACATGTTTCTATAAGATATCTGCAGTTATTTTTACATTTGTAGACAACTGCTTAATAACATTTTCCTTGGATAAGTGGAAAGTGCATGCAGTTGCTCATAACTTGACTGCGAATCAGTGCTGGCCAGACATCTACTCCACCTTGAAGTGATGATCCTTAAGCAGGTTTCTTCTTCTGCTGCAGTGTGTCTCGTTATGCACCCTTGGGCCAAAACCCTAAGACCAACACATCCGACTTTTGTGGGCATGTTTTAAAACCAGGTTAGCTGTCCTGGGGGACTCTCACTGTTGTGGTGCCGGATGTGTATGCCAAAACAACAGTCCTCCATGAAAGCACGGTTCATCGTCAAAAGAAGCAGCAGTCAACCTGAAGACCAGCAGCCACACATTTCTGCATAAGGCACAAAAACCGGTCAATTCTGGGACATAGCCATCCGCCATTGCTCTGAACATGCAGATCATGCTCCACAACCTCGGGCAGATTTAAAAGCATTTCACACAAAATTCACAGCTCACTGCGTCGCGCCACTCACTCAACTTAGCAGCAGTAAACTAACATGCCATTTTTTATCTGACAGGTTGATTTTGCACCTCCTATTGGATACAAGGAGCCAGGAAGGATGCCAAAACCCACGGAGCAGATGGAGAGTGCTGTAAGTTTTTTTTGTTTTTTGTTTTGTTTTTTTGTGCTGTTTAATTGTAGAAGAAGGTAAGAGTGTGCTGTCTTGTACGTTTGTATAATTAGGTTAGTTAGTTATCTGTTGGGATATCATTCTTGCACATGTCCATAGGTGCTCAGATTACACATCCCCCCCTTACAACATTTGCATCAGTGTCCAGGGCTATTAGTTCCAATTCTGTGTTGGTTGAAGAGGCCCCTGGTTGTCCTGACGTGCCTCTTGTGCCTGGCCATGCCAATTCTTACTCCTATGTCTTTCGCCATTTCATGCGATCACCAGTCGTGGATCAGCTCTGTGTTCTTGTCTTGACCATGATATATGCCCCACCCACACATCCACCACCCACACACACATTCCCCCACCAATCCCATAACCCACACACACCCACCCACATAACCTCATCACCCAACCACCCAGCCAAACACACATCCCCCAAACATACATCCCCCACCCACACACACATTCCCCCGCCAATCCAATCATCCTGCACCTACCCATACACATCCCACACCCACCCACACATCCCGCACCCAGCCACACATCCCTCCGCCAATCCAATCATCCCGCACCTACCCATACACATCCCACACCCACCCACACATCCCGCACCCAGCCACACATCCCCAACTTACACACATCCTCCACCCACACAATGTCTGTTGCTTTTGTTTGAGCTATTTTACATTTAACTTTTTTCACTGCATATTCCATCTGCTGTTTGCTGTTCTTAAAGTACCCAAATACTTAAATACAATTGAAGCAATTATTAATGAGATTTGTGTTGTGTTTCTTCTTGATTCCAAGGTCACTGAAACAGATGAACCAGACGATCAGCAAACTTTCAGGGTATGATCATTTTACTTATATTAGACATCAGATTATCCTGCTGGCACATCGAACCATTTAGTGTGTAAATGCTTGGATCCCCCTCCTCAGTATCTCCCTCAGTGTGTAGCGGCAGATGACACTAGTTCTGTGTTGGTTGACTACTCTTCTTTTGGCCCCCTGCACAGCACTCCTGTCTGACTTCACCCCTTTTCACTTGATGTTCTTGCAGTGGTCAAGGTTGCAGATTCATTGTCATTTCATGGTTTGTTTTATCACCCTTCCTCTCTGACATCATTCAGTATATCAGCCCGGTCCATTGCTCATCCACTTTGTACAGTATTCACCACGTTAACCTTGTCATAAAGAAACTGACCACTGAAAGGAGCGCAGCAGCAAGTCTATCAGCCTGTTAATTCCCTCGCACAACTGCTACCCCTGGGCAGAGTATCCATGATATGCTCTTGACACTCATCTGGCCGAGTGATGCAAGCCACCCCACAAGCCGATCAGTTTTGCTTATGTATTTGATCATTCTGGAGTCTCTGTGGCAAAATGATCAAGCTGTCTGCCTCGCGCTCTGAAGGTTATGGGTTCAATTCCAGGTTATGTCTTTCAGTTCACGAGTGCATTTTTCTCCACTCCTGGGGGTTGTCGCTGGAGCTACAGAGTTTGTGCTTTGTGTGATGCTTTTGGCAGGCCACCCAGCAGAAAGAAACCGAACCATATGGGATAAAACCCAGTGCATTGAAGTCGATCCTCTTGACTTTTAAGACTTTTATTTGATCATAAAACTGCATGTCAGAAAATGAAAAGTATCTGATGCAATAAGTCACTGTCACTGAATGTCAGTTAGAGCGTACTGACATATTATATAGAACCGAGTCTGATGTATGGCAGTGAATCATGGAACATGAACGAACGAATTAGGAAGAACTTGGAGGCAATGGCGATGTGACTACTGAGTTGTGTGTTGTAAATAACTCAGACTGTCAGAGTAACTAACAATGAGTGCCAGGAAAAAGGCCAATGAAAGGAGAACATTATAAGCAAATATAAAAAGGATAAGGACAGTGTCTTTGGTCATGTAATGAGAAAAGAAGCATAAGAAAACATAGTGACAACTGGGAAAAAAGCAGTAGAAGAGGCAGATGACAGACAGAAACGATGCTGGATCAACTAGGATGGTGGCATGGAGGATTGTCATCAACAGAATTGATCCACAACACCCAAGACCTAGATCTGTGGAAGTGCATGATCGTCTTTGTCAGTTGGCAGGGCACGTGATGCTGTTGTGGATCAGTTTCCGAGGTCTTCTCTTGTCCCGTATTAAGACAGTGCTGTCATGTAGATGTGCTGGGTTTGATCTATTGCTGTCCTGTCTCAACTATTGTTCCATTGAATATAGTCAGAGTGTTTCAGTTTCTCAGACGTGCTACTGTTTATGAGACTGGTTTCTTCCATGTTCACATCTTGTTACATGTCATTATTTTATATTCTTCTCAAATATAACAAGTGAGGTCAGCATGGCTGAATGGGTAAAAGTGCTCGTTCTTAAACACCCGATGTGCTGATGCTGAGGTAGGGGGTTCAACCCCCTGCACCCCAGGAAGGTTAACCCAGTCAACAAATGCCCGCAGAAGTCGGATGTGTCAGCCTAACGACGCAAGAACGCAGCTCTGCTGTAAACAGGCACAACGCAATCACATCCGGAAAAAAAAACTCCGGATGGAAGAAGAAGAAGAAGAAGAACCCCCTACACTAGTCATTTGGACTAAAATGTTGACTTCTCATCCTTGACTTGGGGAAGTAAATTACAAGTACCTCTGAAGTCAGAGTGGGTTTGCTTGATGGCTAGGGACACTGGTAATAGGTAAAGCTAATCATCACGCAAAATTAAGTCCAGTGTTACTAGAAGTAGTGTGTATGGACTATGGTCGAGTTCAATTAAGTTTTAAGAATGTATATATAACAGGGTTAAGTGGATAAGGAACCTATGACAGGTCTAAGGAACTTACTTGATCCTAGAAAAATACTGTTAATGAACCATGGAGGAAATTGGAGGAAAGGCGGTAGTCACAGGTGCTGGAACTTAAATTGCCCCTCCCCATGACATCTTAGGACATAAGTGGAGACAACAACAACAGTTTAAAAAAAACATGAATGGCTATACATTTCAGTAGCCAAGTACTTCCTCTTCTGTCTTTCATCTCCCAATGGAGTTTAGGTACTCAACCAGCTCATGCCCTATCCTTCGTAGACCGTGCTTCATTTGTCTTGGAGACATGTTCATTATTGGTTGGGGTTTTGCAGTCAGGTCTGCCAGTCTCACGCCAACCTTCCTTAGTCATCTCTTAAGACATGCATGGTAGGTTGCAGTGTTATTATTCTTTGCTTCCCTTAATAGTCCTAGTTAAACACGGGACTTGACCCCTTGAGGCGCCAAACCTGACCCTCGGTTCCGGGCAGAGAATTCAATTGTCTTATCCTTGTGCAGAAAATGCAACCTAAAGACTAAATGTCATGGCAGGGCAGATCATACCCTAAGCCTTGGTCGGCAACTGGTTTAGGGTGGAAGCTCAGACAGGCAAACAGTTAGAGCATCCAGCAGCTTCTGCAGCTTGTCTTGTTCCAGATGTATTGGTGTGACTTTTTCTCAAACCCTTGTCTGACTGCGCTCATACCATTGTTAATATGACATCCCAGTAAATAAATTAATGCCATTGCTAAGTGGCTATCATTAAATAAATATATGATAAGAGTGCCTGTACTTGATTTATTTGCTGACTCTGTGGCCAAGGTGTTACGGACACAGTTCGTAATCCCGCATACCACATTCGAAACACAGCTGCGGGTGATTTGCCAGCAGACTGCCTTGTGTTGGGTTTTTGATAAAATGGTATGGGTGCCAGTTGTTCAGACACCAATGGCAAACTACTGAACATAAACTTGTAAGAGATCATGAACAGCCAAAAAATGTAGGGGTTGACTGCTACGTCCTGTAAAGGATATGCAACTAACTTTAACTTGATTATTTGGGTGGGTGCCTGTTACTCTGAGAACATCATGGCCATTCTGTTCCCTGTAATCAATCTGTCTTTCTTAACTTTTGTCTGTTTTAACCATTTCTTCTTCAGGCATTTGGAGGAGAAGGAAACAGATTAGACGGCAAAAAGAGAAGCATAGAACCTTCTATGACTTTAACAGCACAAACAGAGCCTGCCAGAAGGTAATGGAGACATGGTCTAGAATTGTCTGGGCTGTTAGAGCCTGCCAGAAGGTAATGGAGACATGGTCTAGAATTGTCTGGGCTGTTAGAGCCTGCCAGAAGGTAATGGAGGCGTGGTCTAGAATTGTCTGGGCTGTTAGAGCCTGCCAGAAGGTAATGGAGACGTGGTCTAGAATTGTCTGGGCTGTTAGAGCCTGCCAGAAGGTAATGGAGACGTGGTCTAGAATTGTCTGGGCTGTTAGAGCCTGCCAGAAGGTAATGGAGACGTGGTCTAGAATTGTCTGGGCTGTTAGAGCCTGCCAGAAGGTAATGGAGACGTGGTCTAGAATTGTCTGGGCTGTTAGAGCCTGCCAGAAGGTAATGGAGACGTGGTCTAGAATTGTCTGGGCTGTTAGAGCCTGCCAGAAGGTAATGGAGACGTGGATCTAGAATTGTCTGGGCTGTTAGAGCCTGCCAGAAGGTAATGGAGACGTGGTCTAGAATTGTCTGGGCTGTTAGAGCCTGCCAGAAGGTAATGGAGACGTGATCTAGAATTGTCTGGGCTGTTAGAGCCTGCCAGAAGGTAATGGAGAACGTGGTCTAGAATTGTCTGGGCTGTTAGAGCCTGCCAGAAGGTAATGGAGACGTGGTCTAGAATTGTCTGGGCTGTTAGAGCCTGCCAGAAGGTAATGGAGACGTGGTCTAGAATTGTCTGGGCTGTTAGAGCCTGCCAGAAGGTAATGGAGACGTGGTCTAGAATTGTCTGGGCTGTTAGAGCCTGCCAGAAGGTAATGGAGACGTGGTCTAGAATTGTCTGGGCTGTTAGAGCCTGCCAGAAGGTAATGGAGACGTGGTCTAGAATTGTCTGGGCTGTTAGAGCCTGCCAGAAGGTAATGGAGACGTGGTCTAGAATTGTCTGGGCTGTTAGAGCCTGCCAGAAGGTAATGGAGACGTGGTCTAGAATTGTCTGGGCTGTTAGAGCCTGCCAGAAGGTAATGGAGACGTGGTCTAGAATTGTCTGGGCTGTTAGAGCCTGCCAGAAGGTAATGGAGACGTGGTCTAGAATTGTCTGGGCTGTTAGAGCCTGCCAGAAGGTAATGGAGACGTGGTCTAGAATTGTCTGGGCTGTTAGAGCCTGCCAGAAGGTAATGGAGACGTGGTCTAGAATTGTCTGGGCTGTTAGAGCCTGCCAGAAGGTAATGGAGACGTGGTCTAGAATTGATCTGGGCTGTTAGAGCCTGCCAGAAGGTAATGGAGACGTGGTCTAGAATTGTCTGGGCTGTTAGAGCCTGCCAGAAGGTAATGGAGACGTGGTCTAGAATTGTCTGGGCTGTTAGAGCCTGCCAGAAGGTAATGGAGACGTGGTCTAGAATTGTCTGGGCTGTTAGAGCCTGCCAGAAGGTAATGGAAACGTGGTCTAGAATTGTCTGGGCTGTTAGAGCCTGCCAGAAGGTAATGGAGACGTGGTCTAGAATTGTCTGGGCTGTTAGAGCCTGCCAGAAGGTAATGGAGACGTGGTCTAGAATTATCTGGGCTGTTAGAGCCTGCCAGAAGGTAATGGAGACGTGGTCTAGAATTGTCTGGGCTGTTAGAGCCTGCCAGAAGGTAATGGAGACGTGGTCTAGAATTGTCTGGGCTGTTAGAGCCTGCCAGAAGGTAATGGAGACGTGGTCTAGAATTGTCTGGGCTGTTAGAGCCTGCCAGAAGGTAATGGAGACGTGGTCTAGAATTGTCTGGGCTGTTAGAGCCTGCCAGAAGGTAATGGAGACGTGGTCTAGAATTGTCTGGGCTGTTAGAGCCTGCCAGAAGGTAATGGAGACGTGGTCTAGAATTGTCTGGGCTGTTAGAGCCTGCCAGAAGGTAATGGAGACATGATCTAGAATTGTCTGGGCTGTTAGAGCCTGCCAGAAGGTAATGGAGACATGGTCTAGAATTAGTCTGGGCTGTTAGAGCCTGCCAGAAGGTAATGGGAGACGTGGTCTAGAATTGTCTGGCTGTTAGAGCCTGCCAGAAGGTAATGGAGACGTGGTCCTAGAATTGTCTGGGCTGTTAGAGCCTGCCAGAAGGTAATGGAGACGTGGTCTAGAATTGTCCTGGCTGTTTAGAGCCTGCCAAGAAGGTAAATGGAGACGTGGTCTAGAATTGTCTGGGCTGTTAGAGCCTGCCAGAAGGTAATGGAGACATGGTCCTAGAATTGTCTGGGCTGTTAGAGCCTGCCAGAAGGTAATGGAGACGTGGTCTAGAATTGTCTGGGCTGTTAGAGCCTGCCAGAAGGTAATGGAGACGTGGTCTAGAATTGTCTGGGCTGTTTAGAGAAATTCAGTTTAGTGCCACAGAAATAATGTTGAAAATAATGTTCAGTTAGGAGGGTTGTGCCTAACCATTTTCAGATGCCTACCTTTGTAATACCTACTTGTCTGCCTGCATGCTGACCTACCTAACTACAAGTACATACCATTATACATACTTTATATCCAACTTGCCTATTTACCTGCTTCCCTACCTACATACATCCCTCTCACGTACATATTCTTAACCCTTTCTACCTGCTTACCTTGTTCCACATTCTCATACATCCCTATGTGCAACAGTAACATCAACAAACATAGATTCTTGATCTATTTTATACCAAGCAATTCATAAAAATGCAACAAAATGTCAACAAACATATAGATTCTTGATCTATTTTATACCAAACAATTCATAAAAAATGCAACAGTAACATCAACAAACACGTTCATATTCTCGGTAAATTTTATACCAAACAATTCACAATACACGCAACAGTAGCATCAACAAACACATACATGTTCTTGATCTATTTTATACCAAACAGTGCACCATACATGCAGTAGTAACAAACACATACATATTCTTGATCTTCTTCTTCTGTGTTCATCCGAGTGTTTTTTTTTTCTCACTGTTGTGGTGTCATCCACATCCCAGCTGGTCAATTTAGAATGGCCAAAGACACCACAGTCTACCTTCAAGGGAAGGCAGGGGCAGAACATGGGCATTCCCCACCATCCAAGGACACTTCCGTAATTACAGAGCCGACACACAGCGCTCTGGTACTGGGCTCACACCCAAGGAATCGTCACGTCCTGCGCATGGCTGCTTCACTTCCTCACTTCAGGGTATTGGGCATTTTGTTTGCTACTGGCCGCTCCCCATGCAAACCAGGAACGGTCAGTCTGCAGCCGTCATCCACTCAGCGAGCTTTTGCTTTGGACCTTCTGTGGGTGTTTGTTGACCGGGTAACCTTCCCGGGTGCTTCGAAGGACATTACACTTCCACTCGGACATTTTTGCTTTGTGTCTGTTTTATTTGCTCCCTTAGACCAGAACATCTAACTTTAGTGGGCGTTTGTTGATAGGGTTAGCCTTCCCGGATATATTCTTGTTCTATTTATACCAAACAATTCACCATTCATGCGGCAGTAACATCAGCAAACATACATATTCTTTATATATTTTTATACTAAACAATTCACGATACATGCAGCAGTAACATCAACACGCACTTATATAGTCTTGATATTTTATACCAAGCAGTTCACAGATGCAACATCAATAAAAAAAAAGTTAGTTGGATATCCTTTACTGGATGTCGCACTCAACAACCCTAGCATATTTTGGCTGTGTGTAATCCCATGGCAACTTTATGTTCAGTAGTTTGCCATTGCTTTCTGAACGACTGACACTCATACCATTTTTATAAAAACCAACGCCATGCCAAATCGCCCGCAGCTGTGTTTGGAATGCTTTATGCTGGATTAAGATTTGTGCCACATACATAATATTGCTAGAGCTGTAGAGCTTGTGGTATGTGCTGTGCTCTAGGTCGGGTGCTTACCGTTCTGCACTGACTGAGCTTGGTGGGGTACAACCCAGTGCATTGTAGTCAATCCTCCTGTTGATTTATTGTTTTACACACACCCACCTCCCTCCCTCCGACATTTTTTTGGTTGCTTGATGTAGAAAGACTTAAAAATAATTTTTCAGATATGATAATGATTTGCTAATCAGAGTTTTCTCATCTCTTACAGGGGTATTCCAAATTATAACTTCAAACGTGGGACTATCACATTTATCCGCAATGTCCGTCCTGTTACCAATGGAAACACAGAGGAAGAGGAAGCCAAGAACTTTGAAGCCTTCTCCGGGCAGGGACAGACTTTGAAGACAAAAAGCAGAAAGTGATCTGAACATGGGGACCGGAAGGGAGGCTTTCTTATGAAAGCAGGTACACGGGGCTAGCCTTAAGTTTTTACCCTGGCTGTGGAGGAAATTTCATCAACATGTGGCAGGTTGTTTGCAGAATGTTGCTCTCATAACATCACGCCAAAAAGCCTCTCTGTCTCTGGCCATTCCTCATGCACCCTCATGCCCCAGGCGTCTGCAATATCTTGTGTCCATCTTTGTGCTAGTCAACCTCTGCCTATTCTACCAGGAACCATGACATCCATCGCTGTTCTCTCCATGCCTCTGTGAACATTAATATGGCCAAAGAATTTCAGTTTACGAGTGATACCGTTTATGAGCCAGGTTTCTTCGATATTCAGGTCTGGTAGAATTTCAATGTTTTCTTTATTCTTGGTTCATGATATTCTACAAACTTTTTTGTAGCATTTGAGCTCTAAAGCCCCAATTTTCTTCTGTGGTGATTGGGAAATTGTCCATGACTCTAATCCATATGTTGCCACAGGAAAGATACATGTCCTCAAACATTTTATTTTAACTTGTTTGCTGGTCTAGTGCCAGAGGTTCTTAATACTGTTTAATATCTACACTGCTATGGACAGCCTTCTTCTAATTTCCCTTGAATAGTCCTCTATTGATTCTAGAGCCAAGATATTCCAAGTTTGTTACGTTTTTGTAATTTCTTTATTGTTAATTGTGATCTTTGGTTGGAGTGTGGTTTTGTCTGTGAACATTATTTTTGTCCTGCCCAAGTTCAGGACAAGATTTTGACTTTCACTGTACCTCTTCACAGACAGGATCAGCATTTCTAATCCTTTAGCTTTATTTGAGTTGAGAACTGTGTCATCTGCATGTCTAAGTTCTGGGAATTTATTTCCACCAATTACATATGGTTTTTGAGATTTCTCATTACATTTTCTGCATATATGTTGAATAAGTATGTAGAAAGTATGTAGCTATATCTTACTCCCTTTTGCACCCCAAACCACCAGCTACTCTGACAGCTGATTGCTGATCACGATATAATGAATGAAGTAGGTGTATCAGATGTGCTGGACACACTTAAACTCTCCACACCAGTTTTTGTATTAAACTGAAAATACAGCAGGCAGGTATCATGAAACTATTGTACCAGCTCTTGTGTATTTCTGTAGGTTTTTTTCCTGTAGCATATGGCCTGGCCTGTGTCTTCTCTATTATTCTGACAAATCATTGGAGCAACAGTTCTGGTTAATAGGATATGTTTCACCGCGCACCACAGTGTGAAAATTCAGTGAGGAAACAATTGCATACTTCACATGTTCAGTGCAAGTATGAGTAGCTTTGAATGCACGTAGCTTCAGCTTTCTCCTCTTCTGCCTTCAAGGTCAGGATAAAGTCTTATGGTCAGCCCATTGTGTTTATAAAATCACGGGTTTGGGATATTTGACTGATGGCACATAATGTTGATGGTGTTCGGTTCATTGATAGATTTTTCTTGTTCTTGATTATGTGCATGTGTCCAGTGTATGTTGTGGAATGAATGTTTGGAAGAAATTTAGCTTGGCTTTTATGTAAAAATGTCTGTTGATGGACACAATCTTAGAATATGTTATGCTCATGACACAGTTGTGAAAGCAAAGAAATAGAAAACTGCAGTCCATCATTGATGGGTGTAGAAAGATACAAGGAAGCTTCAAATGAAAACCTTAAAAGTGTAATAGAAATTACAATAACCATGCCATTGTCTTGTAACCTGTAAATATTGTTTTTAGGATGTGAGCACATGACATCACGGTGCAGACAAACACGGTGACGTCATATGGTCAGTTTAAAGATGGCCGCCTCACTTTTGACATGCACCAAAGAGGAGCAGCGTTCTTTTATCCTTTTTTTGATCAGTGAAGGGCTGAAACCTTTAGAAATTCATCAGCAAATGAAGATCCAGTATTGTGATGCATGCCTGTCAGTCCAGCAAGTATATGAGTGCAGCAGGAAGTTTCAACCCACAGTCAAATCTAAGGGACGTGGACTTCTGAGTAAAGGTGTCTTTTTGTAACATGACAGTGCTCAACCCCATAGTGCATGTGCAAAGATTGAAACCATCGAAGACCTCCACTTTCAGTGTATACCACATTCCCCAACTCGCCAGACCTAGCCCCAAGTGATTTCAGCTTGCTTTGACAACTCAAAGAGAAAAAAAAACATTTAAAGTTTTCATTTGAAGCCCCCTCATAAAATTAGCTTAGCTAGCAAGAAGAAAGAAGTAATGGTAATATTACAGAAACAGATTGCGCCCAAACGTCAATTATATTCAGTTATATAATTTTAGGACAGTAACAAAATTCAAGTACTTGGGTACATGGATAATGTATCACAGAAGTAAATAACATAATAGCACAAGCAAATGTGTGTTTCACCCATTGAAGAATGCAAAATTAGAAGTTAGAAAAAGAATTGTGCATGTTACACAGGACCTGTGTTAATTTATGGCTATGAATTCTGAAACGGTTAGTAAACAAGAAAGAAAATACAGTGTGTAGTTTTAATGACTGTGCAGTGTTTGAAAATATTGCCGGTCCAAATTTTGTATTTACCTATTATGTTGCATGAACTTTACAGATGGTGAATGCAAAACTTGGACCGGCATTATTTTCAAACACTGCACAGTCATTAAAAATACACCCTGCAGAAGGTTAATATGGCCGAATGGATAAGAGCACTTGCACTTAAACTTAGTTTGCTGAAGCTGAGGTAGCGGGTTCAACCCCTACACCGGTCATTTGTACTAAACTGTTGACTTCTCGTCCTTGTCTTCGGGGCATAAATTACAAGTGCCTCAGAAGTGGAGTGGGTTCACCTGATGGTGAGGGTCACTGGTAATAGGCAAAGCTAATCCACATGCAAAAATCAGTCCAGTGCACGAGAAGTAAGACTTTTGCGAGAACCAAGTGATGACTGCGAATCTACAACTATGGTTAGATTGCGAGACCAGCAAAGTAAAAGAGATATGGCCAAACAAGAACACTACGCAGGAAGCCAAAAGAAGATTGATAAACTAGCACAGAACTGGTGTCGTTAGCCGCTACACACTGCGGGATTTGCTGAGGATGGGATCAGAGCACTTATGGACTGAATGGTTTGATGTGCAGTGAGGATGATCTGTCAACTAACTAACTAAGAAGAAGTAGCATGTTTATGGACTACACTTTAGTTAACAGCAAGCCAACACAATATATATATATATATATATATATATATATATATATATATATATATATATATATATATATATATATAGTTTTTAATTGTTATTATTACTGAATTGGCCAGATTTTCTACCTATGCGAATGAAACAGTCATTGAGCTGTCTCTAATCCTAGTCTCTGATATTTTTTCCCCCTACTTCTATGAGCGCCTAACAATACGTCTGTATTTATTTATGAACTGTCTTAGTGGCCTCAGTTCCCTAATTGATATTTATGTGTAATACATATACAACATTGGAACTGACCAATCATGTCTCTTCTTTACATGTTTGTTGCTATACTGGACACGCATTATGGTCTAGTGTGTTTGTGTGTCTTTCATTTGACCTATGCTGGTTAAATATAAAATTCTGTGACATATGGTGCTATCTCAGTGGTTAGATTAGAATTCTGTCCATATTCCATAGTTGTGGGTTCATGTGGATGATAGATCTGACTAATGAAGACACCTTGTTTAGGGGTGTCTAGTTGGTCATGCGTCAAAGTATACTTGTTCCTGCAGCGAGGCGCTGTCATAATTTGGAGGTGACAGGTTTGAATCCCAGTCGGTAACTGTAGCTTTCAATTGTTATGTTTAGTGCGTCCTCTAGTCTCTAAGTCATCCCCCTACTTCAATGAACACTGAAGAATATGGGTGTATTTATTTATGAACTGTCTTAGAGACCTCAAAGGGTTCCCCTATTGATATTTGTGTGTGAAACGAGCTTGCCATGTCACATCAGTCCGCTCTATTGCTATTTGACCCTGTTTTAAAAGTAGTACAGGTTTGCAATTGCAATAATAATGCATATCCTTTCCATCAACAAGAAACTAGTTATAGATTAGAACAGGTCTCCATATCACAAGTTGAGAATCACTGCTGAGAATAATGAACTTCAGAAATAAAGACTGTTTGCTGAAGAATACATGGTGCTGCTGTGTTTCATGAAATGTCATCATCATCAAGTGCCTTGTTGGCTGGCATGGGCGATTTCGTCTCCACAAAATGTGCTTTCTGACTGCATGAGTCGAGTCATGTGATGACTCCCTCCCGTGCCATGGAACACAAGACTGTCAAGAATTTTATCTTGCTGTCTTCCTCTGTCTCTCTTTCCACAAATAGTTTAAGTTGTCACAACATGTTCCAGTTTTTGTCTTCTCATAATGTGGCTAAAAATTATGTCTGCTTCTTTCTGATGTTTGTGATAAGTTGTCTTTGCAGCTTACCCTCCTTCAAAATGTCCAGATTGCTCATTTTGCTATCCAGTGAATTTTCAGCATTCTTCTATAAAACTGCATCTCCAAGGCTTCTAAGGATGTTTTTTACGTCATTCATGAAATACATCTGTGTTAACTGACTTATTTAAATGTCACTGCTGTACGCCTATGTACACACAACTTCAGTCTAGAGTAGGGGCTCGGTAGGGATATACATTTTACCATTGTCACATAAATATCCAGTTGAGGACAATGTTTCCTGGACTATAGGTTTCAGAGGAACCTGGTACTGTTTTAAGGAAAACCTGATATTGTTTTTAGAGGAAATGAATATATTTTAAGGAGAACTTGATATAGTTTTCATACGAACAAGATATAGTTTTAAGGAGAACCTGATATAGATTTCAATGGTACCTCTATACCCCAGGGTAGAAGAGGTAAGACTAAATAAGACTCTATGGTACCTCTATACCCTAGGATAGAAGAGGTAACACTAAATAAGACTATGTTACCTAAGTACCCCAGGGTAGAAGAGGTAAGACTAAATAAGCCTGTAAGGTACCTAAGTACCGGTCTCCGTTGCGGAGGAGTTATGGACACGATTTGTAATCCCATATACCCAGGTTTGAAACAGCGGTGCTGGATTTTTTCGAAAAAGGTATAAATGCTGGTCATTCAGAAATCAATGGCAAACTGCTGAACGTAAAACTTGCCCAGGAATCCTGTCCTGTGAAGGACATGCAACTAAATTTTTTTAAGGAACCTAAGTACCCCAGGATAGAAGAGTAAAGAATAAATAAGACTGTAAGGTCCCTTTATACCCCAGGTATGAATTATAATGAACAGATTATATATGTTTATGGATAGACAATTAAAAGGAGAAAATGAATTGTCTACTCTTCTTTGTCTTTAGAAACAAATGTGAAGTCTTTTCAGATTCAAACTACATTCACATGGTCAAAAGTTCTGTGTAAAAGAGGCTGTGCTTCATGGGGCAGTCACGTGGTCAAAAGTTCCATGTTAAAGAGGTTGATCTTCATGGGGCAAAATGTCTGGCTAAGAGTAGGTGAGACAGCACCACAGATGAACCAGAATCATGGTTGCAAAGTGGTTAGATGCCTGCTTGCCAGGACCGTGGGCTGGGGGTTCATTCAGCCGACAGTGAGACAGTTGTTGCTTTTATGATCAAGTGTGGCATGTAATGCTGTTCCCTGTCAGAACAGACTAAACACTCACACATACAGACTGGTATCACCCATGTGGTTGTGTATTACAGATTAAACAATCACACAGACAGACTGGTATCACCATGTGGTTGTGTAGTACAGATTAAACAATCACACAGACAGACTGGTATCACCATATGATTGTGTAGTACAGATTAAACAATCACATACACAGACTGGTATCACCCATGTGGTTGTGTAGTACAGATTAAACAATCACACTCAGACTGGTATTGCCCATGTGGTTGTGTAGTACAGATTAAACAATCACACTCAGACTAGTATTGCCCATGTGGTTGTGTAGTACAGATTAAACAATCACACAGACAGACTGGTATTGCCCATGTGGTTGTGTAGTACAGATTAAACAATCACACAGACAGACTGGTATTGCCCATGTGGTTGTGTAGTACAGATTAAACAATCACACAGACAGACTAGTATTGCCCATGTGGTTGTGTAGTACAGATTAAACAATCACACAGACAGACTGGTATTGCCCATGTGGTTGTGTAGTACAGATTAAACAATCACACTCAGACTGGTATCACCCATGTGATTGTGTAGTACAGATTAAGCAATCACACAGACAGACTGGTATCACCCATGTCAATGTGCTGAATAGACAGCTGTAGAATGTCCTGTACAACTCCTATACCTCATCACGAGTGCATCTATAGCATAGGACCCCAAATGAACTCTAGGGTTCGTGCTTTGTGTAATGCTGCGACAGGCAGGTTGCCAGTTTGTAACGAGAAACTGAGCCAGAGGAGGTAAAACCCGGTGCTGTGAAGTAGATTCTCAACCTTTAACCGTTGTTTTTTCCCTTTGCTTTCCTTATGTGCTCTGGTAACATGAGTGACTTCCCTTGAGCAATTGTTCTGAAAACGAAGCGATGTATTTCTGCTGGGTCTTTATAGCCCATCCCCGATTTTCCACCTTTGCCTACAAGCTTAACTCTCTTGATCCCCAATGGAGGATGCTGTGTGAGAGGAGAAAAGCTGACGATCGATATTCCTTGCAGTTTTCTGTACATCTAATCATACTTCTTATGTAGGGAAACTTCTTGAGGATCACCCACTGCATGCAGCAATGGATATGGTCAAGGGTCATATACTAAGACGAGGCAGGTCCTGGATGGCACAGGCGGAACTTTCTATACGTCAAGTGTGTGATCTAGAGACCATCAATCGTGAAAGAGATTGAGTTGAAGGTCTGGAAGACATCACGGACTGGCACAATTTAATAACACTGGGTTGTGAGTGCAGAGAATGGGCAGTGGGCCGCTGCCCATTTAGGAGTTTGAAGTGCAACAGCTGATCCAGAGCAACACACATCAAGGTGACATTGTCATCTACACCGATGGGTCAGTAGTGAGAAACAAGACGTAGTGGCTGGGGCTTTTTTACAAAGGCTAATGGACGAGTCTTGAAAAAGGAGAGTCTGGCATATGAAACTACGACCTCCAGCATGAGAATGGAGGTGGAGGCAGTAACAGCGGCATTCCTGTAGCTAGAGGAGACGACTGCAACACGTTGTATTCATTACAGATTCAAAGAGTATGCTTAGTAAGGTGGAGAAAGAAATGTTTCGTGTGGAATGGCTCTCGTCGCTTCAGAGGTCACAGATTGTGAGAATTGTATGGATATTTTGCCTTGGCCATGCGGGGGTACGGGGAAATGAACAGGTTGATAGGCTAGCAGGGAATGCACTTCTTGGTGGTAGTATGACTCTTGGCTGGCTGTTGAACGAGGGAAAGGAGCACGTATGGGAATGTCCTAAGTGCAGTGATGTCGGTTCTTAACTTGACTCAACTCAACTCCGCGCCGAGTCATACTTCTGTAGGAAAACTCCATGCGGCTTTCTCCACGTCAAGTCATACTTCTCTTGTAGGAAAACTCCATGCGGCTTTTTCCACTTCGAGTCATACTTCTTCTATAGGAAAATTCATTGAGGCTTTTTCCATGTTGAGTCATACCTTTGTATTAAAACTCATTGCTCCCCCTATATGTCTCCACCTTGCCGTGGTGGGGGAGCTTGAGTGTCCCACCGACCCCAAGCGCTATGCGATGGATATTAACTACATATTGGACAGCTATTGGGATAGGGACCAGACTAAGAGAGACACAACCTGCTGCTCTGCAGGTAGACTGAGGATAGCAGTCTAAATCAGGCAAATGATGCCAATAATCTCAGTCCGGACATAACCTCTAAGGCTCTCAGCCGAGGTGTATGGCTGAACGTCTCTAAGCCATAAACCTTCGGAAGTGAGAGCCTGGCCGACACAAACCTACATCAAAATTGAGGTGAGGTGCTGAGCACGCTACATGCTTGGCGCAGATACTCGTTAGATGGCTCTTAGCTGGGGGATATGAGGGATCCCCGGATGAAAGAGCCTGGCCGTTACTCACCCACAGACGCAGGAGCTACGAGGCTCGTGCTTTGTATAGGGTGTGATTTTAATGACTGCGGTTTTTGAGAATATTGCCGGTCCAAGTTTTGTATTCACCCACTGTGGAGTTCATGCAACATAATAGGTACAAAACTTGGAACGGAAATATTTTCAAAACCTCCACTCATTAAAAATATACCCTGTAAATCTTTATGTAGATTGCATAGCGACCGAGTCAGGTGAGGTAAAACTCGGTGCAATGAAGTCGATACTCTCACGTATTTGTAAACGTTTTGTTTTCTTTGCTTGCATTATTGGTTCCGGTAACAAACGAACTTCTTTTGAGCAATTGTTCGGAAAACGAAGCGATGTTCTTCTTCTTTCGTTCGCTTGAAATATGTCTATAACTGCAATGTTGAATCTTGTATAAATTTAACTGTCTTTTTTAGTTCAAACAGCAGTTCATAGAGTTTATATGAAGCGATGTATTATTCCTGTTGCGGTCTTAACACCCCATCCCCGATTTTTCGCCTTTGTCCACAAATTTACTTCCCTTGTATAAATATATGAAAATAACAGCACTTTGTGCCTGTTATGGTCTTTATGCCCTATCACCGATTTTCCAGCTTTACCTACAGACTTATTTCCCTTGTGAAATTAAAATGACCACCCCCCCCCCCCCCCCCCCCCAAAAAAAAAATAATCAAGAAATAGAATAGGTTGTGAGCTTCACTAGAACACGATTACAAAAAACAAAATAGACATTGTGGCTAAGCCTTCGTCAACACAGAGCAAACAAAAAGAGACACAACTACACGAAAAACACTACATGAAAATACAAAGGTTACTTATCTAAATCCTTGTTTGGTTGAATGTGCCGCGCTTACCGTTTGATGTAGATGGAAAGAACCTTGTGCTGTTTTCAAAGCCTATCCCCGATTTTCTACGTTTGCCTACAAATTTACTTCCCTTGTATAATAATTATACGAAAATGACAGCATTTTGTGTCAGTTACGATCTTTATGGCCCATCACTGATTATCCAGTTTTGCCTACAGTCTTACCTCCGTTGTTAAATTATACAAAATCTAAAAATGGTACACTGGAGCTGTGGAGCAGCCGGACATATGGTTATTGGTTACGGTTTCATGTTTCACGATGGTAGGCAGAGGATCTGTTTATAGAGATAATGGCTACGGTCAACGGACACTTTGGTTCACGCCAAGAAGGAAATCAATGACAAACTAGCTTTGTAAAGATGCCTTGCACATCATGTCTTTACACAAGGAAAATAGTTGTTATGAGCTGAGCCAATCCTGATGTGCGGAAGCGAATCGTGGACAGTTAGCAGACAATGAGGAAGACATGAATATGTTGTGTTATGGAAGAACGGTGTGGAGGCGAATTGTGGACAATTAGCAGACAAGTGTGGAATGATGAGGAAGCTATGGAAATACGATGTTAAAGAAGAATGGCGAGAATACCATGAATGGATAGAAAGAGTAATGAAAATCTCTTAAAAGAGGTTATTATTGTTTTTAGAAGGACTCGCGGACACCCCCCAAAGGTTGGAGCCGCCCCATAAGGTCCCCATGTCCTTGTGTGTCATTCGGATTACCGCCTCTGCTGGTGGTCCTTGGAAGATCAAGTGCGGATAAGAGAACTGGGCACTTGCACCAGAAGAGGACAATCCACATTCTTTGGGCATGTCATGAAAAGGGGGAAAGCTGAAGTATGTCATCACAACGGGAAAGTTGGAGGTAAAGAGAGGCAGGGGGAGACTAAGAGAGAAGATGCTGAACAGTTTCACATCATGGCATGGAGGAACATCAGTATCAGCATCAGAAATGATTGGCAGCATCCGATAAAGAGGGTTATGGAAAGACATGATCACCATGTTCTCTTGTTTAATTGCTCGAAAAGATATATTCATGTTGCGGTGGTAACGTCCCACCCCGATATTCCATCTTTGCCTACAAACTTAATTCCCTAATGTCAACATCGACAAAAACAGACATGTCGTATAACAGTTACGGTCTTTATGGCCCATCTCCGATTTTTCACTTTGTTGACAAAATTACCTCCCATGTTTTTCTTCCTACATCCCAGAATTTCGCCCCATACTCCCAGATTGATCCCCCCTACTGGGTATTTCTGTAACGGTTTTGAATATAGAAATGTTCGACATGCTGTATCTTTTTGTTCTTGAGGTAATCATAGTTCGGAGATTTTGATTCTGTGTTTTATAGTAGAATTACAATTACATCATTATTTACTGGCGTCTTCATTGTGAAATAGGTCTATGATTATAGTAGTAATTATACGTATTTGCAAAGTTAATACTAATAACCAAACTATAACTGATAGCTGTCACTGAAAACTGAATATAAGAAAGAGAGTGCTGAAATGCTATGTAGAACAAGTTTTGCTGTGATGGCAGTGAATCGTGAAATGTAAATGAACAAATTTGGAAGAAATTAGAAGCAAGAGAGATGTGGTTCCTGCGACGAATGTTGTGAATTCCTTGGACTGCCAGAGTAACTAACGACTGCCTGAAACAGGTTAATGAAACTAGAACTTTATATACAACAATAAGAAAGAGACAAACAGCTTTCTTCGGTCATGTGATGAGAAGAGAGGCATTGGAGAACATCGTGACAACTGGAAAGATCGAGGGGAAGAGAGGCAGAGGCAGACCAAGAGAAATGATGCCGGATGGACTGAGAGTGGCATGGAGGGATATCATCAGCAGAGTTGATCCAGAACACCAAAGACCGAGATCTGTAGAGAGCCATGAACGCCTATGCCAGCTGGCAGGGCACGTGATGATGATGATGATACTATAACTGATTCACTTATCTATGGCTCGTTTTTGGATCTGACATGGAACACGATGACAATGAATGAATGTCATATATTTCAGCTGTCCCCTCCCAAGAATGTTATTTTCACTCATCCAGTCTCACTTACAAAGAAGAAGTCCCTAAATGCATCACTTACAGTGAAGAAGTCCCTAAATGCATCACTTAAAAAGAAGAATAAGTCCTTAAACACATTTGAAGAAGAAGAAGACATTGTAACACATCTTGTTGTTGATGAATCCTCTGAAAGCCCATTGTCCTCCTGTGCGAACAACATTCGTTTTGCATCTATTCCAGTTTGGGTCACAATTAGCATGGTGCATATCATCCATTGTAGTGCATAGATGTCTGCTTTCTAGCCATGTGCCAATAGGATTTACATCTTCCATTTTCGACGTTTAAGATTTCTTTTCTGGATTCCTCCTCCCATAGGCTTCTTGGGCTGGTGGTCTCTGCCTGCCCACTCCAGAAGACAAGAGTTTTAACTCTTAAGTAAATGTACATGGCCGAATAGATAAGAGCACTTGCTCTTAAACATCCGGTGTGCTGATGCTGAGGTAGCGGGTCCAACCCCTACACCGGACAGTTGGACTAAAATGTTGACTTCTTGTCCTTGACTTGGGGATGTAAACTACAAGTACCTCAGAAGTCGGAGTAGGTTCGTCTGATGGCGCGGGACACTGGTAACAGGGAAAGCTAAGCCACACGCAAACACCAGTCCAGTGCACTCTCCAGTAGTAGCAGCTAGTAGAAGTAGTAGCGTGTTTGTGGACTACGCTTGAGTTCAATGCAAGTGAACACACACAAAAACAAACAATACAATTCTTCAGTCTGAAGCACTGATGGTCTGGTCAATAACAAACACAAAAACAAACAATACAATTCTTTAGTCTGAAGCACTGATGGTCTGGTCAATAACACACACAAAAACAAACAATACAATTCTTCAGTCTGAAGCACTGATGGTCTGGTCAATAACAAACACAAAAACAACACTGAAGTTGAGCATATTTCAATGAATGTATTGTAGCTTTTTTTTCAGTGCATGACACTCCATAAAAATGTAAATTAACAAACAGAATGAAATATAACATCCAGCAAGAACTACATAAATCACTATTACTGTAAAACAATAGCAGACAGCCAGCCAGTCAGCCACTCAATGTAACAGACATAACATGGTCAAATCCAGTGAAACAATCAATGCATCAAATACGAAATGATCAGATCCAGTGAAAATTAATGTAACAATTATGAAATCATCAGATCCACTGAATCAATGAAAATAACAAACATGAAATGATCAGATCCACCAAAACAATACAGTAACAAATATGAAATGATCAGAATCGGTGAAATATTGAATGTAACAAATATGAAATGATCAGATCCACCGAAATAATAAAAGTAACAAATATGAAATTATCAGGATCAGTGAAACAACAAACTACTTATTTAGAAACATGACAATCCAAACGTTTCAGTCTAATAATTAAAGCCGATAGTTGTTAACTAGTGCAACCTCGGGAGCTATGACTGATGATCAGGGATGCCAAGAGCACTACTTTGGTATTTAGATGTTAATTGAAAACTACATTCTCTGTTAATTTTGTTTGTTTGACAGCAAATGTTTTCAAGGGCAATTTGTGATAACTTATTCTTGTAAATGCAATTTGTTCACAGACTATTTCTGTGACGAAGTGTTCTATTTATGAGGACAACCATTACAACTAAGCCTGCCTCCACAGCCTTACCGTCACACTAACGTCAATGTGTGTCCAATGCTACTTGTACCACAGCAGTCCCAAGAACATGAACAAAGAGAAGGAGAGGAAAAGGAGGAAGAAGAGACATGGAAGAAGAGAAGAAAACAAAGAACCCTCCTGACACACACTAGCAAACGTGCTATCTGCTTAAGAATAGTTTCTGTAATGACAACAATTACAAAAATAACATCGGAATGGACATGATTATAGAAATAACATTATCTTTATGTCATGAATATATTGATCCTGTCTTGACATGCAGACATGAACTTGTCTTTAGAAAATACAACAATATAATCAGACACTAGCCATTCTTTGAAAAGCCACACTTACATGATCAGCACTGTTGAAAACGGCAACATCAACAAGTGAAGCAAAATCTGAGCAAAAATGCAATATGAAAGTAAATCAACTACAATGGCACTATATACAAACTTACTCAGAACTAAAGACAGTGAGACAACACTTCAGGTTTCCATCATTCATGTAGGCACAAGTGAGCTGTAACTGCAAAAACACAAGTGAATCCATCTGTGTCTATCTGAACCTGTGAGTTAGTTCACTTGTCTCATGTTTTCATTTACCAGCCAGGGGACACACTTGTGCTCACAAAGATATGGAGCATGTGATATATATAATGCAATCTAAGGAAGGCACTGCTACAGTGTGGTAGGGTGGCAGGACTTCACACAGACTTGATAGTTACAGGATGAGTGAACTGACCAGTTCTCTTCCATTCATACCTTCAGTTTCAGAGCTGGATCAACTCATAAAACTATAAGTTGGGTCAACTCATAGAACTGTTAAGTTGGATCAAGCCATAGAACTAAAAACTGGGTCAACTCATAGAACTAAAAACTGGGTCAACTCATAGAATTAAAAATGAGTCAACTCATAGAACTATTAGGGACGTTCATTTGAAACCTGTTCCAATGGCTTTATTACAAAAGCATGAAAGAAACATTAACAGGTGTGGTAGAATTAAACAAAGCATTCATTTTGAATGAATTATGCACCATGGGTTGGTCAGAAGAAGTCACCGTAGGCATTCAGGCAAGCATCCCATTGCTTCCATAGGCGGCTAATGCCGTCCGCAAAAAAGGATTGTGGTTGCTCACTGAACCAAGTGTTTACCGCTTCATTACGTCTGCATCTGTGTGAAATTATTGCCCCTTGAGAGCTTGATTTAGAGGTCCGAACAAATAAAAATCACATGGTGACAAATCAGGACTATAGGCTGGATGTTGCAGAAATTCCCAATTCTTCCTGCACAATCTTTGCGACATACGGACGAGCATTATCGTACAACCAAATCACACCGCGAGAAAGCATGTCGGGTCGTTTATTCTTGATGGATTTTTGCAGCTTGTCTAGCGTTTGCAAGTAGTGGGTAGAGTTGTTGACACCAGGTTCTTTAAAGTTGGCCAACAATAGCCCTTCATGGTAAAAAAATGCGCTCAGCATAACCTTACCAGCAGAAACCTGTAACTTGAATTTTTTGGCTTTTGGTGATCCATTGCATGCTCTCTCTTTTGCTGCTCGGCTCAAAGTGGTGACACCTTGATTCCTCGCCTGCCACTATGCGGAAGAGAAATGCATCACCCTCCACCCTGTAACGCAGCAAGTGGTCCAAACACCATCCCATGCATTCCTCTTTTTGGTGGTCGGTCAACATCTGTGATACCCACTGTGAACACACCTTTCGATATTGCAGTTTCTTACGAACGACCTTTTGAATTTGCCCAGTTAACACATCAAATTCTTTCGCTAGCGAACGTATGCTTCGACAATGGTTCATCTGTACTGCTACATCAATTTTGGTGATGGTGTTTCTCTGTTGCAACAATATGCGCTTGACCCGGCCGTCGAAGATCTGTCGTGAACTGACGTCCTTTCAGAAACATTTTCGCCCAGTCTGTCACTGTTGTCTTTGACACACATTTGTTATCGTACGCTGCCTGCATTCTTCGATGAATGTCCACTGGTCGACATCCTTCAAATGAAAAAAACTGAATCACCGATCTTTGAGCTTCTTTGGACGGATTTTGGATCAACCCGGCCATTTTCTCAACGGTCAGAAACAGAACCTATGCATCATGGGATGATAAGCACGTGCTCTTTTATTCATTGGTCAGTACTTATCACATGACTATGACATGATTATGTTCAACGTACGCAATTACACGCAGTGTGGCATGAACGGATTTCAAATGAACACCCCTTATATAAGCTGGGTTAACTCACAGAGCTATAAGCTGGGTCAACTCATCGAACCATAAACTGGATCAAATCATAGAACTATAAGTTGGATCAACTCATAGAACTGTAAGTTGGGTCATCCCCCAGAGTTATAAGCTGGATCAACTCATAGAACTGTAAGTTGGGTCATCCCCCAGAGTTATAAGCTGGATCAACTCATAGAACTGTAAGTTGGATCAACTCATAGAACTGTAAGTTGGGTCATCCCCCAGAGTTATAAGCTGGATCAACTCATAGAACTATAAACTGGATCAAATCATAGAACTATAAGTTGGATCAACTCATAGAACTGTAAGTTGGGTCATCCCCCAGAGTTATAAGCTGGATCAACTCATAGAACTATAAACTGGATCAAATCATAGAACTATAAGTTGGATCAACTCATAGAACTGTAAGTTGGGTCATCCCCCAGAGTTATAAGCTGGATCAACTCATAGAACTATAAACTGGATCAAATCATAGAACTATAAGCTGGATCAACTCATAGAACTGTAAGTTGGGTCATCCCCCAGAGTTATAAGCTGGATCAACTCATAGAACTATAAGTTGGGTCATCCCCCAGAGTTATAAGCTGGATCAACTCATAGAACTATAAACTGGATCAAATCATAGAACTATAAGCTGGATCAACTCATAGAACTGTAAGTTGGGTCATCCCCCAGAGTTATAAGCTGGATCAACTCATAGAACTATAAACTGGATCAAATCATAGAACTATAAGCTGGATCAACTCATAGAACTATAAGTTGGGTCATCCCCCAGAGTTATAAGCTGGATCAACTCATAGAACTATAAACTGGATCAAATCATAGAACTATAAGCTGGATCAACTCATAGAACTGTAAGTTGGGTCATCCCCCAGAGTTATAAGCTGGATCAACTCATAGAACTATAAACTGGATCAAATCATAGAACTATAAGTTGGATCAACTCATAGAACTGTAAGTTGGGTCATCCCCCAGAGTTATAAGCTGGATCAACTCATAGAACTATAAGTTGGGTCATCCCCCAGAGTTATAAGCTGGATCAACTCATAGAACTATAAACTGGATCAAATCATAGAACTATAAGTTGGATCAACTCATAGAACTATAAGTTGGGTCATCCCCCAGAGTTATAAGCTGGATCAACTCATAGAACTATAAGTTGGATCAACTCATTGGATTGTAAGCAGGGTCAACCCCCAGAGCTGTAACTGGGTCAACCTGAAGAGCTATTGGAAGTTGGGAAACAAATCTATCTTTATCCAGGGATTGACCCAGGGCTGTTGGGCAAGTAAGTTATTGCTCTAACAGGAGCTATGATATAAAACAAGAGCATCCATACAACATCAAAGTCCTACCTATGAAGTCGGAGTGGGTTCACCTGATGGCGAGGGACACTGGTAATAGGGAAAGCTAACCCACATGCAAAATTCAGGCCAGTGCAACTAGAAGTAGTGTGTATGGACTACGCTCATGTTCAAAAAGAGCGAGCATAAAAAAAAATCGGTGCCAGACAAATTCAGAATTTTCAGGGAACTGTTTGGTGACGAGAAAGAGAACTGAACACCCACCTCATATGTCACGGCCTAGAGTGTATAAAGGTGTTATTTTCACACCCCAAAGGCAACATCCGCAGTGGAACTACCTTGACATTTGTTTCTTCATGTTTCCTTTTCTTTCCATGAAATGCAAATGCAGTGATACCATGTGACAAACAGAAGCAAAAAACCCAAACAGAAACAGTGACTACATTGTCAGCCCATTTCTCATATCTAAATTCAACCTCTAAAGGCTGGCGAAGTTGGTCAACAAAAAAAGACAACACAAACTAAAACAAAGATGGCTACAAAATAAAATGCATTAATGAATAATACAAATTAACAAAATCCAAACAGAAAAAGACTATATTAACTGAACATATACCAGTGTGGGTGGAAAAGAGAGTTAATCACTCTTCAGGAATCCATGTGCAGTGGACGGGTCATAACACGCTGAAGTCGGCCATTTGAAAAATTGGAGCATTTGCTTATTAGCAATCAGAGAGTTAATAAACAAAACACATTTGATATACTGTATTTGATGAACAATAATCAACTGCTTATATATGTCAAATCATTATATCTGTTAGGGTATTCCAGCTGTTGCTATGCAAATAGAAGGACTTCCTTTTAAATCTTAGACTACCCTAGGGATAGCACATCTCACATTCAAACAATGTCAGTGACTATTTAGTATTTAGCATTTCAACTGAAGTATTATTCATTTATTCACTCCATATGATATATAACTGCAGTATGTACCTGATGGCGTCCTCCATGGCGAAGGAGTTACGGACACTGTGTAATCCTGCATACCCGCATTCGAAACACAGCTGCGGCCATTTGGCAGCAGACCACCTTGTATTGTTTTTTTAACGAAATGGTGTGGGTGCTGGTTGTTCAGAAATTAATGGCAAACTACTGAACATAAACTTGCCAAGAGATCATAACAGCGAAAAATGCTGGTGTTGACTGCGACATCCTGTAAAGGATATGCAACTAACTTAACTTTTTATGTACTTCATGAGATGCAGCGAAATATGTCAGGCAATAAATCATGTAATCTATAGTTTATGGCTTCTGTGTTTACAGACTACACTACTGGCCCATGTCCCTCATCTAAAAGTCGGAAGTCTGGCACGGGTGATCAACAACAAAAAGAAATCACAAACTAAAACAAAGATGGCTGCATAATAAAAGGCATTCATTAACTATAAAAATGAACAAAGGGCATTCAAAAAGAATTTAAAAAAAAAACATCAGATCTGAGAAATCGTAAGAGAAAACACAATGTGCACGAACAGAAAAATGTGACATGCCGTGACCTGCTTGCGCTACTAGCATTATTTGACATTACTATACAATACAGACTGGAAAAATCACACGAAAACAGAGGCGTACATGCTGCAATGACAAGAAACAAATATCATTAAATGCATATCATCTAAACAAAATCTTTAAAAATTTCTTGCACTAATTCTCCTTATAGTATGTGCCATGTTGCATTGGTTAAAATGTCCATTCACAGCTTCTATCTTGTGTACTGCTAGCCATTTCTGATACAACAGTTCCTCCAGGACATGATGTCAAACTGTCTAGTATCTTCTCTGTTTCCCCCACCTCTCTTCCCCTGCAATTTTCCCATTGTCATACCGTACTCCAACATTCACCTTCTCATGATGGGCAACAATAATGTGAGCTGCCTTCTTCTGATGTGAGTAATCAGTTCTCTTTGAGAGTTAACTTCTTTCAAGACATCATACAACTATCATCACATCCTGAACAATCAACCCAATAACAGAACATCACATCCTGAACAATCAACCCAATCACAGGACATCACATCCTGAACAATCAACCCAATCACAGGACATCACATCCTGAACGATTCAAACCAACCACAGGACATCACATCCTGAACAATTCAACCCAATCACAGGACATCACATCCTGAACAATTTAACCCAATCATAGGACATCACATCCTGAACAATTCAACCCAATCACAGGACATCACATCCTGAACAATTAACCCAATCACAGGACATCACATCCTGAACAATTTAACCCAATCACAGGACATCACATCCTGTACAATCAACTGGGTCCCAGGACATCACATCCTGTACAATCAACTGGGTCCTGGGACATCCTATCCTGTACAATCAACCGGGTCCCAGGACATCATTTCCTCTGTAAGGGACCCACTTACACACCTTCGTTGATCATATGAAGCTGGACCCATATTTGTATAGACTAATGGACACTCAGCGGGTCATGTGGTCATTATCATGCCGGACCTCATGACCACATACGGCAGCCACAGGCAGTTCCCAGCACAATGTGCCAGATAGTAAGCCCACACAATGTGCCAGATAATCAGCCCACACAATGTGCCAGATAGTAAGCCCACACAATGTGCCAGATAATCAGCCCACACAATGTGCCAGATAGTAAGCCCACACAATGTGCCAGATAATCAGCCCACACAATGTGCCAGATAGTAAGCCCACACAATGTGCCAGATAATCAGCCCACACAATGTGCCAGATAGTAAGCCCACACAATGTGCCAGATAATCAGCCCACACAATGTGCCAGATAGTCAGCTTACACAATGTGCCAACTAATCAGCCCACACAATGTGCCAACTAATCAGTCCACACAATGTGCCAGATAGTCAGCCCACAGAATGTGCCAGATAATCAGCCCACACAATGTGCCAGATAATCAGCCCACACAATGTGCCAGATAGTCAGCCCACACAATGTGCCAGATAATCAGCCCACACAATGTGCCAGATAGTCAGCTTACACAATGTGCCAACTAATCAGCCCACACAATGTGCCAACTAATCAGTCCACACAATGTGCCAGATAGTCAGCCCACACAATGTGCCAGATAATCAGTCCACACAATGTGCCAGATAGTCAGCTTACACAATGTGCCAACTAATCAGCCCACACAATGTGCCAACTAATCAGCCCACACAATGTGCCAGATAGTCAGCCCACACAATGTGCCAGATAATCAGCCCACACAATGTGCCAGATAGTCAGCTTACACAATGTGCCAACTAATCAGCCCACACAATGTGCCAACTAATCAGCCCACACAATGTGCCAGATAGTCAGCCCACACAATGTGCCAGATAATCAGCCTACACAATGTGCCAGATAGTCAGCTTACACAATGTGCCAACTAATCAGCCCACACAATGTGCCAACTAATCAGCCCACACAATGTGCCAGATAGTCAGCCCACACAATGTGCCAGATAATCAGCCCACACAATGTGCCAGATAGTCAGCTTACACAATGTGCCAACTAATCAGCCCACACAATGTGCCAACTAATCAGCCCACACAATGTGCCAGATAGTCAGCCCACACAATGTGCCAGATAATCAGCCCACACAATGTGCCAGATAGTCAGCTTACACAATGTGCCAACTAATCAGCCCACACAATGTGCCAACTAATCAGCCCACACAATGTGTCAGATTGTCAGCCCACACAACATGCCAGATAGTCAGCCCACACAATGTGCCAGATAGTGAGCACACACAATGTGACAGATTGTCAGCCCACACAATGTGCCAGATAGTCAGCCCACACAATGTGCCAGATTGTCAGCCCACACAACAAACACACACACTAGGGATACCATACACCCATTCCATATATTTTTGTCACAAAGCTGTACAGATACAACACAAACATATTGTAAACTGGAGATAGACCACAGAAGCACCAACATTATATTACAAAATGCAGAACACCAAGGAACCCCGCAAGGCCATCTAAGTTCATCCATCCATCATGTGCCATGCCGATAAGCATGGGCGGTCATGTTCTGCCATCTCACTCGATCACCAGAGTCGTGGATCAGCTCCGTGTTTCTGTCTCGACCATGCCATGTGGCCAAACCATCCAGTTCATAAGAGGAATACATTTTTTGTCACCGACACTTGAGGCATTGAGGGAACGAAGAAGGTCTAGGACTCACTGCTCTGTCTTGTAACCCACCAATGGAGCACAGTCACTCAGCCAACACATGCCAGGCCCTTCCATCTTTGCCCATCTCCTGCCGCTCCCTCTATGTAGTCCCTATATGCAGTGTCTATCTCTAGCTCTTTTTTCCATCTGTTTTTAGGTTTGACTCTTTATTTTGCCCTGTAGGTTCCAGTGAGAGGACTTGTTAGTTAAGCTATTATCTTTGCTGCTACACCAGAGGATGTGGCAGACACTCAGTTCTCAGAGGAACTATTATCTAGGCTTCTAGACCAGAGGATGTGGCCGATACTCAGTTCTCCAGAGAACTATTATCTAGGCTTCTAGACCAGAGGATGTGGCCGACACTCAGTTCTCCGGAGAACTATTATCTAGGCTTCTAGACCAGAGGATGTGGCCGACACTCAGTTCTCCGGAGAACTATTATCTAGGCTTCTAGACCAGAGGATGTGGCCGACACTCAGTTCTCCGGAGAACTATTATCTAGGCTTCTAGACCAGAGGATGTGGCTGACACTCAGTTCTCAGGGGAACTATTATCTAGGCTTCTAGACCAGAGGATGTGGCCGACACTTAGTTCTCAGGGGAACTATTATCTAGACTTCTAGACCAGAGGATGTGGCCGACACTCAGTTCTCAGGGGAACTATTATCTAGGCTTCTAGACCAGAGGATGTGGCCGACACTCAGTTCTCAGGGGAACTATTATCTAGGCTTCTAAACCAGAGGATGTGGCCGACACTCAGTTCTCAGGGGAACTATTATCTAGGCTTCTAAACCAGAGGATGTGGCCGACACTTAGTTCTCTGGGGAACTATTAACTAAACTTCTAGACCAAAGGATGTGGCCGACGCTCAGTTCTCTGGGGAATGGCAGGACGGACACATAATCTGATGGCTACTGGTACCATTAGTATTGGGACTCTTCGCTGGCTGTTGAGGATGAGGACAGAGCATGTATGGGAATGTCCCGAGTGCTATGATGTCTGTTCTTGACTGAAACTCAATGTTTCTAAATTTTTTGGGGATCTGTTTTATGTTGCTTTGTTTCTGTTTTCATTGATAAGAAAAATGTTGGCAGAAACTTTCACCTGTATCTTTTATTGGGCTTCCTAGTTACATGCTGTGTTTATGTCACTCCAGTCGCCAACCCCCATTTTTGATACCAATTTGGACAATTTTTATATCACAAACAGGAGGTTAGCATGGGCTGAATAGATAAGACCACTTGCTCTTAAAACTTCCAATGCACTGATACCGAGGCAGTGGGCTCAACCTTGACACCGGCCAGTGGGACTGAAAATGTTGACTTCTTCTTGTCCTTGGCTTGGGGACATAAATTACAAGTACCTCAGAATTCGGAGTGGGTTCACCTGATGGTGATAAATTACAAGTACCTCAGAATCTGGAGTGGGTTCACCTGATGGTGAGGGGCACTGGAATAAGATAATCCACATGCAAGAATCAGTCCAGTGCACTAAAAGTAGCAGCAAACGCAAAAAATAATATCACAAAGACTAATGAGGCACCTCATGGAGAATTGAACCAAAGACCACAGCTGCTTTAGGAAAGCAGTGTTACTTTCTGCCACAGAAGCACGTTGTTTTGATGTTATAAACACAAATACATAAACTCTGATGGCATTCAGAGGTCAAATGAATGAACAAAGACGTCACATTTGTTGTCATACCACATTAGCTATCACGTCACATTTTCTGTCATGTCATATTTGCCATCACATTTGCTATCACGTCACATTTGCTGTCATGTCAGATTCTGTGGAAACACACAAGTAAATCTTGAGATCAACACTTGCAGGGAAACATTTGAAAACAAAAGATCTAATTTCTTGACAAAACATGAACAGACAGATCTTTTATCTTCTTCTTTCCTGCCACTGCCCCTTTTATATCAACCATTGGCAGGTTAAAAATAGCCCATCTTTAATCAACCATTTGTAAACACATACTGAAATTAAACAAAATCGACATAAACAATATATTGCAATTGAGCAATATATTGTTTATGGTGAATTTGTTTCAATTCACTAAATGAATACATTGTTTTGAGCACAATGAAATCCATCTGAAAATCAAGACACAATCATAAATAAAACGTTGAAAAGAGAAATTAAAACATGGCAGTTAATCAAACATTTGCAAATACAGACCAAAGTTTTTAACTCAATACTGAAAACTAACATCCAAATTGTTTAACAAAACATAATAAGAAAGATTAAGACAAGATATTTCAAAGTTTAGTAACAACATATGAAAATGGAGAATGAAACATTTGCAAAATAAACTTAACTCTTTCTACGGGATGAATCCATGATCAGATTAGATGGGATGAATCCATGATCAGATTAGGTGGGATGAATTCATGATCAGATTAGATGGGATGAATCCATGATCAGATTAGATGGGATGAATTCATGATCAGATTAGATGGGATGAATCCATGATCAGATTAGATGGGATGAATCCATGATCAGATTAGATGGGATGAATCCATGATCAGGTTAGATGGGATGAATCCATGATCAGGTTAGATGGGATGAATCCATGATCAGATTAGATGGGATGAATTCATGATCGCAATAAATGGGATGAATCCATGATCAGATTAGATGGGATGAATCCATGATAGGATTAAATGAGGAGCTGAGGTGGCATAGTGGCTAGACACTTACATGTCATCCTGGCGGTTACGAGTTCGAAATTACTTCTAGAAAGATTGAAAAAATTGACCCCGGCTGCCAACTCAACCCAGCTCAAAATTAGTGCCAGGAAATATCTGGGAAATGTAGACGGCAAGTGGAATAATGACCCCATCATATATCGAGTAATGGCACCAATACTAAAGAACGAACATGTATGAACTGTCACTAAGAAAGCACTCTACAACACAATCTTCCTACCAACTCTATGTTACCAATGCAAAACCTGGACAATGACAGAAAAAGAGAAAAGAAACATCACAACAGAAATCAGATTCCTGAGAAGAATACTCAGTGTATCATGGAAAGAGAAAATCAGAAATGAAGAAATCAGGACTAAATTGGGGGTTATAGCAGCGCTAGATTTTATTAGAAGGCAGCAAGTCAAATGGTTTGGTCATGTAACTAGATTACCAACTAACAGGATCATAGACCAATCAGCACGCCAGGGGTGGTCATGTAGTCAACATCACACCAGCCACCATTACCTCGCCAGATATTTCTTGGTACCCATTTAAGGCTGAACTGACCTAGGAGTAGGTCAGTTGCATATTCTTTACAGAATGTCACAGCCAAATCCAGATTTTTTTGGGGCTGTTTGTGATTTCTTGGCAAGTTTACATTCACTAGTTTGTTATTGCTTTCTGAACGACTGGTACTCATAGCATTGTATGAAAACCAGCGCAAGATGATCTGCTTCCAAATCGCCCGCAGCTATGTTTCGAACGCGGACATGCGGGATTACGAACAGCATCCGCAACCCCTTGGCCACGTCGCCAGCCAGGGAGGCCTGGTTAATTTTGCAAATCCGCCTCAATTCAGATTTGAACCTACGATCACCAGGCAAGGGTCCAGCTACTGAGCTACCGTAGCACCCACATAGTGCTTTGCATGGAATATAATGAGTTAAGAAAACATTCAGCAAAGACAAACACAGCAACGTCAAAGACATGATTTCAACAACTCTGAAGTCATAACAGAAGCTGTTACATGCATGAATTAACCAACTGCACAAAGCTCCATAATTAATGGCATTAATGAGAGACATGTCAATAAATAATCTATAACATTACATTATTACCTAGACCAGTCTATAACATTACACTGTTACCAGGATGAGTCTATAACATTACACTATTACCAGGATGAGTCTATAACAATATACTGTTACCTGGACGAGTCTATAACATTATACTGTTACCTGAACAAGTGTATAACATTATACTGTTACCTGGACAAGTGTATAACATTATACTGTTACCTGGATGAGTCTATAACATTATACTGTTACCTGGACAAGTGTATAACATTATACTGTTACCTGGACAAGTGTATAACATTATACTGTTACCTGGACAAGTGTATAACATTATACTGTTACCTGGACAAGTCTATAACATTATACTGTTACCTGGACAAGTGTATAACATTATACTGCTACCTGGACAAGTGTATAACATTATAGTGTTACCTGAACAAGTGTATAACATTATATTGTTACCTGGACAAGTGTATAACATTATACTGCTACCTGGACAATTGTATAACATTATACTGTTACCTGGATGAGTGTATGACATTATACTATTACCAGGACAAGTCTATAACATTATACTGTTACCAGGAAGCATCTATAACATTAAACTGTTACCTGGACAAGTGTATAACATTATACTGTTACCAGAATGAGTCTATAACATTGTACTGTTACCAAAATGAGCCAATAACATTATACTGTTACCAGAATGAGTCTATAACACGAGCCTGTCACCAGAATGAGTTATACTATTTACACATCACATTGAAAAAGAAACTTTATCCCGGATACTACTCTATATTAAAATAAAAAAATAAAAACAACACATGTTGTTTTCATGCAAGCTGTTAACAGCAATGAGTATTATAGCCAAAAGAAAAATAAAATCTATTCAATCTGTACATTCTATACATCATATGAAACCTGGCCTATTTAGTCACTCCTTCTGCGATCAACATTTGTTATGCGTGTGCATAGCATCCATTGTATTGTGTAGATATCAGCTTTCTGATCCCGTGCTACTTGGACCAACATCTTTTGACTGACTGTTAAGGTTTCCGTTTTGGATTCCTCCTCCCAAAGGCAGACTGCCTTCCCATGTGGCTCTGCCTGTGCACATTTAGTCACAATAAATAGAAAACAATGATCAACTAAACATGGCTTGACTTTATGCATTGAAGTTAAGAAATAAGTTCACTGCCTGATGAAGATGATAGAAACTTCAATAAAAAATTGTAAGTACAATATTGTGTTCAATGTTGATGTGATTGAATAGGCCTGATTTTATATTAACTGTCATTGAATTAGTCAGATTTCTGACTAATTGTGATTGAATTAGCCAAATTTCCTACTAACTGTGATTGAATTAGCCAAATTTCCTACTAACTGTGATTGAATTAGCCAAATTTCCTATTAACTGTCAATGAAATGGCCAGATTTCCTACTAAAGTATGATAATAATGGTCAGGTTTCATACCAATTGTCATTAAATTGGGCCAGATTTCCTACTATATATACATCAAAGAATCATAGAGCTTTTGTAATCAGTCCTATACACTCTACCCAACATACATTAAACACTAAATAACCTACATTACACTCTAATGGCAACACAGACACACACACCCTCATATGGCAGGAGAAACATGCACCACTCTCAGAGCTAAGACAACAGCCTGTCTGTTATCTATGCAGACATTTAATTATCAATTAGCACTGATGAAACAAAATGGCCACTTTCAAAGCCATCACATGTCCAAGACAACAAAGGCTCATCCAGGAAATAAAAGGCAATCTTCTGCACAGAAGATATACAGTGTAAACCAACCCACTGTGGTATCCCTGTGAATTTAAAAGGCAGATAAGCTTGAAAAGGGGGAGAGAAAACCTCAAGCATCACCCCCCCCCCCCCCCCCCCTCAACTCGAAAGATGCAAAGACACTCCTGTCATTACTGTCTCTAATACCTTGCAGTGTAAGACAGAATTAGTAGTACATGTATGGACTACGATAGAGTTCAAAGCAATCAGGGGAAAAATATGGCTTGGGCATAATGACCTGAGGAATTACAACCCCCTGGCTAGCGCAGTTGCCGTGAACTGTGCAGGTTAAGGCGCCCCCCCCCCCCCTCCCCACCCACACAAAGAAGAAAAATCCATCACCTGAGGATTTGAACCTGTGTCTCCCAAATGGAAGCACAGCATTATATCCACTCAGTCAGATGCTCCTCCTACACCCTAACAAGCTATACAAATAAAGCATTTCTCTATGATCTACCCAGCCTCTAGCAACATCTCCAATATTCCCTCTAAGCTATATTAGTGTGCAGTGCAGCATATACGAGGGCCAGTCAATAAGTAAGTCACACAGTTCTGTGGGATGGCAGGTAAATGTAGTTGGTGTTTTCTACAGGTGTCATTAGGTGACAGAAACATCAAACTTTATATTCCCATTCATCAGGTGCGCTAGGTGTCTCATGTGCATGCGCAGCGCATAAACAAAATGGCAACTGTACTTACGGAGTGTACAAACAAAGAGCAACGTGCTGTTGTGCGTTTTTTGTGGGCAAAAGGACTGCCTGCAAAAGACATTCATAAGGAAATGCTTCCTGTTTATGCTGACAAATGTTTGTCCCGTAAAGCGGTGCATAGCTGGGTAGAAAAATTGTCTCAAGGACGCTCTAAAATTGTTGATGAAATCCGATCTGGTCATCCTGTTGAGATTGCAACAGAAGCATCCGTGCAGTGGGTGGAGGAGATAATTAAACATGACAGGCTCTGTAGCATCTGCAATAGAGTGCTCACATGGTTCAGCATAATGCATGGAAGTCATGGCAGTAAGTAAAGCAATAACATGGCTCGAGACACAGACATTCACTACGCCATGTGTCCTTAGCGACTCAAGGAGCATGCTCAAGAGGATAGAGATGGGGGTGGATCCAAAGAGAGTGGTTGCTGTCTCTGGAGCGGTCTCGGCTGGCAAAGATTAGTTTCATCTTCGTGCCAGGGCACACAGGAGTACAAGGAAATGAGCGGGCTGACAAGCTCGCAGGTATGGCTAATGTGCAGGGCGGAAGCGCCATGGGCCAGGCTGACATTCTGAAGGCACTATGAGAAGTAAGACTTGCGAGAACCAAGTGATAACTGTGAATCTTCTTCTTCTTCGTTCATCCGGAGTTTTTTTTCGGACGTGATTGCGTTGTGCCTGTTTACAGCAGAGCTGCGTTCTTGCACCGTTAGGCCGACACATCCGACTTCTGCGGGCATTTGTTGACCGGGTTAACCTTCCCGGTAACTGTGAATCTACAACCATGGTCAGTCTGTGAGAACAGCAAATTAAAAGAGGTGTGGCCAAACAAGAACACTATGCAGGAAGCCAAAGAAGACTGATAAACCAGCACAGAATGGGTGTCGTTAGCCGCTACATGCTGCAGGATTTTCTGAGGAGGGGATCCGAGCACTTATGGACTGAATGGTTCGATGTGCGATGAGGATGATCTGTCGACTAACTAAACTAACTAGCATGATCGATTGACATTTCGTGAATGACGCCGAAGCTGAATGTGAAGTGAAAACAGGGTTTAGAAAACAAAGCATGCAGTTCTATGCAGCCAGTTTGGGAGGACGGATAAAACAATGGGATAAATGCATCAATGTTGGTGGAAATTATGTTGAGAAATAAAGGGACAATGTATGTATAAAAATAAACTGGTTTCAAGTTGTTATCATATTCAGTTATTTTTCTACAGCCATTTGTGACTTACTTATTGACTTCCCTTCATATTTTAATTTTCTAGTGCACACATTATCGGCTCAGTGCACAGGCAGATATTTTAACAATGAAATGTACTCAACAGTGGGGAAAAAATCCAACGCCGATGTCCCTCATTTTAAGAACCACGCAGAAAGACTGGCCAGATCTTTGCCTGAAAATAGACATCTCAGTGGTCAAGCAATACATGTGATATGAAGTTTCTCTTGGTGTTCTTTGCACTTCAAAGGTCATTTTCAGACTGCACTGTTCAGATCATTATCATCATCATCACCACCATCATCATCATCACCACCATTATCATCATCGTCACCATCATCACCATCACATTATCAGGTCCTCTGCAGAATTTTATTGTCATCACAGTGTGCTGAAAAACCTATCCATCTCTGGCCTATTCTCCCACCTCATACACCCACATTCTGCAACATCCTGTGTCCATCTTTGTGCTGGTTGAACCTGGCCTCCCATTACTGTTCTCTCCAAGCCACTGTGACATGAAACATGGCCAAAGTTTTGTAGTTTCCCAGACGTGACACTGCTTATGAGACACAAGTTCAATTTTCCCAGAGATCCCTCAAGGTCATTGCCAGAGCAAGAGCTTTTGTGCTTTGTGAAATGCTCTTCACAGGCAGCTTGCAGTTCTGAGGAGACAGGCTGAGTCATATGGGGGTAAACCCAGTCCAATGAAGTCAACCTCCCCTCGACTGTAACCTGTTTTAATACATTTTCTGCCATGTCTTAATAACAAAGTCTTCCTTTCATGCTGATAGTTATTAGCAAATTTGAATGAAAACAAAGCTAACTAGAATTAATAATAAGCAAATTAAAAAAACACTACTATACATCCCAACAAAAACATATATTGCACTTATCTGAATCAACAAATAATTATATTACCCGAAGACCGCATAAAGCAAAAAAAAAAATAAACATACAGCAACAAGACAAATAATAAACCTCACATTAAAAAAAAAACCCACACAATTTAAATCGTTTTGGATTTCCCTTCTTAAAACTTCTGGCCAAGTTTCTAGAAAGATTACAGTACTGTTTACGGCACCACTTCACATTATACTTTTACTGTTATCACAGAAAAGCTTTGTCTAATTCAACAAGGGAGGTAAGATAAGGGAACGTTATGAATACAATTTTCTCCTGTCTGCCGTTAACATACAACAAATGACAACACCAAACATGTGCCAGTAATTTCATGTAAGAAAACAAGCTGCTACATAAACCAGCTGTAGGTTAGTAAGTCAGTCAACAGATCATCCTCATTGCACATCGAACTATTAGGTCCATAAGTGCTCAGATGCTCTCCTCAGTATGTCCATCAGAGTTCAGCGACTGTCTAGAGTCTAGGAAATACATGTGATATGGAGTTTCTCTTAGTGTCTGTTGATTACGGTCTAGGAAATACATGTGATATGGAGTTTCTCTTAATGTCTGTTGATTGACTGACTGGCACCTTCCCGTCTTGACAGATGATAGTTTTTAAAATGGAGTTATACCTCTCCATAACACAAAGCCTGGACTGAATTTAGAGACCATGTGTTGTCCATCAGCATGATTCCTCTCTCGGCCTGCCTAGTTTACTCCAGAGGAAAGGTAACACCTATACGTCTGGAACAAGACAAGCTGCAGAAGATGCCGTATCAGTAAAGCAATACCCTAACTGTTAACCTGTCTGAGCTTCAATCCTAGACCAGTTGCCGACCAAGACTTAGGGTCTGGTCTGCCCTGCCTTGGCAATTAGTCTTTAGGTTGCATTTCCTCACACTAAGGTAAGGCTTGTGCCCTCCTAATTGCACTCCTCTGCCAAAGCCATTTGCACAATGCAACAAAAGCTTTCAGTGGGATGAGGTAGTGGTCCTCATGCCCAACCCTCCTTAGCTGCCTCTCAGGACACGCATGGCAGGTTACAGTGTTATTGCTCTTTGCTCCCCTTATGGGCCTTGGTAACACAGGGACGAGTTACCATATACTCTTGTAAAATGTGTTGTATTTGCCAGATAATGTACCATTTGTTGTAGTTGCCATATGTTATACCATTTGTTGCAGCTGCCATATAATGTTTTACTGTTTGTTTCAGTTGCCATATAATGTTGTAACATTTGTTGTAGTTGCCATATAACATTTTTTTTTTTTTGCATATCCTTTACAGGACATTGCTGTCAACACCAGCATCTTTCAGCTGTATGTTGATTTCTTGGCAAGATTACGTTCAGTAGTTTGCCATTGCTTTCTGAGCGGCCGGCTCACATACCCCGTAAGTTACCGATGCGATTCGAACCACTGCTGATTCTCACCGTCATCACGTTACCCACAAGAGTATATGAGATTACGGAGAAAAGTCATAACCTCTAAGCCACGAAGCATATAACCTTGTACCATTTGTTATATTGGCCAGATAATGTTGTACCATCTGTTGCAGTTGCCATATAATGTTTTAAAATTTGTTGTATTTACCAGTTAATGTTGTACCATTAATTGTAATTGCTATATAATATTTACCATTTGTTGTAATTGTCAGATGTTGTACCATTTGTTGCATTTGCCAGATAATGTTGTACCATTTCTTGTATTTGCCAGATAATATTGTGCCATTTGTAGTAGTTATGTCTCACTGTCTTCCCTATTAATAATACTGCAAAGGGAAATATTCTGCATTAAAAAAATATATCCAACATTTACAAGCTGAAAAATTAAAAAATAGCCACCATGTTTCATTTCATACCCACCCCTACCCCCAACATGCGGAAATACCAAACGATGAAATTACGTATTAATACAATTCAAACATTATCACTCATCAAAACTGATATCACAAACCACAAACACTAAGTCTAGACTACACAATATCACACGCAAACTGGACACACAGAAGCTACATCGGTAGAAAAATGTGTCCATGTAATTCTCCCATCCCCCCAAAACAGTTTAAATATTTAAAAGTGCCCCCAAAAGATCATGTCGAAAATTACTTCAATGCTGTAAATGTTTGCACACGATAATGTTTGACAAAGGTAATGTTTTCAAGTACTCTCAAAATGCGTAACATTTAAAAGTACTCCCGAAGTACTTTTCTGAATTACTGAAAGTACACCAAAACATCCGAAAGAATCCAACAAAACAATGTTTTCAAGTGCTCCAAATATGGCTGACATCTGAAAGCAACACCAAAATACAAGTCAGAAAGCTGTCAGTCACAAAGAAATCTAACTTCCCATATTTTCAACTGTCCATGAAACCTAAAGTTGTCCACCATATCAGTGTCCGTAACGTTAATCTGGCGTGGCTGGAGGATCTGTACTAAAGTATGGAGTTGCGTCTTTTACCAGAATTGTGTGGCATACATCACAGACTTTGGCTGGTCGGAAGTTGGGACCGCTAACCACAGACTTTGTGGTGCAGTCGGCACAGAAGATCCTGCCACAGTGTCGGCAATGGTGCTAGGAAACAGAAAATGTGGAAATGTATTTTAGAAAGCATAGGGAGTAAATACAATATTATGATAACAAAAGAAATATTGTTGCAAACAAGAGATAAAGAAATACTGTCACAAACTAGAGATACAGAAATACTGTCACAAACAAGAGATAAAGAAATGATATCACAAACAAGAGATAAAGAAATGATATCACAAACAAGAAATAAAGAAATGATATCACAAACACGAGATAAAGAAATGATATCACAAACAAGAGATAAAGAAATGATATCACAAACAAGAGATAAAGAAATGATATCACAAACAAGAAATAAAGAAATGATATCACAAACACGAGATAAAGAAATGATATCACAAACAAGAGATAAAGAAATGATATCACAAACAAGAGATAAAGAAATAATATCACAAACTAGAGATAAAGAAATAATGTCACAAACTAGAGATAAAGAAATAATGTCACAAACTAGAGATAAAGAAATACTGTCACAAACTAGAGATAAAGAAACACTGTCACACAAAAAAATAAAGAAATACTGTCACAAACTAGATATAAAGAAACACTGTCACAAACAAGAGATAAAGAAATTATGTCACAAACTAGAGATAAAGAAATAATGTCACAAACTATAGGCAAAGAAATACTGTCACAAACAACAGATAAAGAAACACTGTCACAAACAAGAGATAAAGAAATTTTTTCACGAACTAGAGATAAAGAAATAATGTTACAAACTAAAGATAAAGAAATAATGTTGCAAACAAGAGATAAAGAAATAATGTTACAAACAACGGATAAAGAAATAATGTCACAAACAACGGATAAAGAAATAATGTCACAAACAACGGATAAAGAAATAATGTCACAAAAAGAGATAAAGAAATCATGTCACAAACTAGAGATAAAGAAATACTGTCACAAATAAGAGATAAAGAAACACTATCACACACAAAAAATACTGTCACAAACTAGGGATAAAGAAACACTGTCACAAACTAGAGATAAAGAAATAATGTCACAAACTAGAGGCAAAGAAATACTATAACAAACAAGAGATAAAGAAACACTGTTATCTTGCTTATGAACAGCACTGTCCATAAACTATATAACAATGCTGTCCATAAACAAGATAACAATGCTGTCCTTAAACAAGATAACAGTACTGTCCTTAAACAAGATAACAATGCTGTCCGTAAATAAGACAACAGTGCTGTCCGTAAACAAGATAGCAGTGGCTGTACCACATGGACAATCAGGGCACAATTCAGCACAACACTAGCAGACAGGCTGAGATCAGGCCTAAGTTGTAATGTTTCCGTCACACATTTTAGACATTCCATTTTCAACAGACGTCGACATAATGTCCAGAGAGAGAGATTCCAAGAGCAAACAACAAGACCATGAGAATGATTTTTGCTGGGGGTCACTACAAGGACAAGTTACCAGGGCTCATGACGGAAGCAAAGAACAGTAACAATGTATTCTACCAAGCATTTAATAAGAGGAGGGTTGGCGTTTAAAGGCGTCAAAGGTTTAAACGTGAGAAGATCAATGACATGGCACCGAGTTTTATTCTATATCACTTGGTCTCTTTCAACAGAGTGACATGCCGAAAGTGTCACTCACAACATGAACTCAGTAGCTCCAGCCATGACCACCAGGAGTCTCTGAGAAAACTGCACTCATGACCTGAATGATGAGTCAGAAAACAAATCTATGAACTTTGGAGCATGAGGCAGGCGGCTGACCCCTTCGCTACAGATACCCATGAACATGGTTGGTGTAGGACTGTCTACCTGATCCTGTAAAAAACTTTAGCTGCAAAATCCAGCCAATCATGAACAAGATTACAAAGAGTTTGGTGTGAGTCAGTGAGAGCCCATGCTTCATTGGCAGGTAGAAGGCATGAGAAGAAGTACAAGGAACCAATAGAAACAATAGTTGAGTTGAGCTGAATCAAGAACTGACCTCACAGCACTCAGAACATTCCTATACTGTCTCCATCCCCATCTTCAACAACCAGCGAAGAGTCCCAATACTAATGATACCAGATGCAGTCCGATTATGTGTCTGTCTGGCCTTTCTTCAGAGTATTGAGTGTTGGCCGGAAGTACCCACTGCTTTGAGTTGAATCGAGTCAAAAACCTACATCACAGCACTTAGGACATTCACATATAAGTGCTCCATCCTTATCCACAACAACAAGCGAAGAGTCCCACTACTAATGGTCATTGGAGCTACGGAGTGTGTTCTCTTTGCTCCATGTCATTTTCAACAGCCAGTGAAGAGAAAGTTATTTGAATTATTTGATAGTAAATAAGTACCCAAGACATAACAAAGAAAAATCAACCCGTTTATGAACTGTGAAGAATAAATTTGCTATATTTTTAATGGGTTCAGAATTGGCAGCAGAGGCCCATCTATCAAGCATTAGCTATAATTGTTGTTTATCCCAATGCTTCTAGATTGTCTGTCCTTGGCAAACAGGTTATCAACTATGCAGCAATTACAGGGTGTATTTTTAATGACTGTGCAGTGTTTGAAAATATTGCTGGTCCAAGTTTTGTACTTAATTATGTTGCAAGAACTTTACAAAGGGTGAATACAAAACTTGGACCGGCAATATTTTCAAGAACTGCAAATCATAAAAAATACACCCTGTATAATTGTCTGCCCTTGACAAACATGTCAACAATGCAGAACTATAATTATATTAGCATTGAGCAACAACAACAAAATTAAATAAAAAAGCATAAAATGAAGAAGGAAAGAAGAGAAACAAATCTAAGAGATGTTTACCTTGCGCTTTGTGACAGAAAAAGGCTGTTTGCAGTTATTGCAGTCATCTATATCATCCTCATGCTGCCACCGAACCTCGTTTTCTGCCTGTCGGATTTTCTCCAATTGAATCTGTTGAACAAATACAGACAGGAATGTTTGATTTACTTTCTACCAGAAAAATCACTATTATGCTAAATTCACTAACAGCTAAAAGACAAACATGGTCAAAACACTCACAATATCAAATTATTAGCATAGCTGAGACGAGTTGAGTCAAGAACTGATATCACAGCACTCAGGCTATTCCAATACGTGCTCTGTCCTCATCTGCAACAGCCAGCAAAGAGTTCCAATACTAATGGTACCAGTAGCAGTTTAATTATGTGTCTTTACTTGGAGTTTTGCATGTTGAGCAGATCCTCTGGTCACTCCCTGCAGCACCATTGTCTCCAATCTGTGATGATCTACCCTTTCTTCTGCACTATACATGAGATTCCAAAGTACTATGACCACGTCTGCTGTATCATGTACCAATACCCCACCAAATGGTGCAGACCCAGCCAGTATGTCTGCCTGCTCGTTTCCCATGACACCAGCATGATGTGGGGAGGAAAACCCAACAGTTGCTTTCTTTTTTTGATTGTTGAATGGAAGTCTGCTATTCTGCTTGACTCGTGCCGCTCTACACCTTTCTCATCATATTTTATTTTGAGTCCGTTACAATCACTACATGTGTATGTTATTTGTCCTCCAGCCAGCAGAACACTGCAGTGACTTCCCCCACTTTCATTCTTCAACCAGATGTTGTGGTATCATATGCCAGGCTCTCCTGCACCAAACCCCGTCCACCAACCTTCACCATGAACCTCCAAGCACTAATGGTACTGCTTAGCACAGAGCCATCCAGTTAGATGATTACATCACCAGTTTGTGGATCAATTGTTACACCTCCCGTTCAGTGTAGCCTGCCGGCCAATCCTTGCATTCCCAGTCCAATATTATAACCCTGCACAGGTACTGTAAATAATTTCTGATACAGACATCCCCCCCCCCCCCTTTCATTCCCTCCAGATTTCCCACTGTGATGACATACTCCAACTTTCCCTTTCTCATGATATGCCCAAAGAATGTGGACTGTCTTGTTCTGATGTGAGTAACTAGTTCTTTTTTTTGGGGGTCAACTTCTTTCAAGATAACTTCATTGCTCTTTCGATCTATTCTATATTTCTGTTACATACACATATCTGTTGGTGTTGTTAATGATTTATATACATTCATGTTTGCTGGAGAAATGATCTTTGACTTGAAGTTTTGGTCTATGAAAGGGTTACCAAGATTTCAATAACCATAACAAGACACTGATGAGTTATCATATTTGTCTTAATATTAGGTTGAAGCAAACCTGTTAACATGGTTACATGTTGTGTGGAAGGTAGGCTACATATGTTTGGAAGGCAGGCTAAATATGGTTTGTGGATGACTGGTCAAACCTAGTATTTCCGCAGAAGTCAGATGTGTCGACCTAACGGCGCAAGAACGCAGCTCTGCTGTAAACAGGCACAACGCAATCACGTCTGAAAAAAAACTCCAGATGAACGAAGAAGAAGAAACCTAGTATTTGGAAAGTAGGCTAAATAGGGTGTGTAGAAGGTAGGCTAAGTAGGGTGTGTAGAAGGTAGGCTAAGTAGGGTGTGTAGAAGGTAGGCTAAGTAGGGTGTGTAGAAGGTAGGCTAAGTAGGGTGTGTAGAAAGTAGGCTAAAGTTGGCACGTTACAGGTAGGGTGAACCTTGCTGCTGAAAAGACAAGCCTCAACCTGTTTCTTGGAAGGCATCCCCAAACCTGCTGTCTGCAAGAGGGCTGCAATGTGAACATATATAACATTCCTAGCCCAGGTGAAACCTGACACCAGGTGAAGGTCACCTGTACCTGCAGTGACTGAGACAGCTTCACAAAGTCCCTCTGCACGGCCTCACTGTTGTCCAGGTCTACTTGTAAAGACTGTACTTTAGACCTCAGTATGTGGTTCTCCGACTCCAGCTTACTCTACAAAGAACAAGACACAAAACAAACATCAAAGCAGTGAGTCCTTGTTGTAAATTTAAAGACAATAGATTGCACAATTTATTGTCTGGCATACGTCAGTGTATCTGATCAGCTGTATGGGAGATACGGTGGTGCAGTGGCTAGCACAAATACCTGCTGGCCTGACGGCCCTGAGATTTTATTTTCAACGCTCGCTTTGAACTCAAGCATAGTTCGTTCACGCTACTTCTAGTAGTAGCTGGCCTGAATTTTGCATGTGGTTTAGCTTTCTCTATTAAGTGTCTCTCGCCATCACGCGAACCCACTCTTGACTTCAGAAGTACTTGTAGTTAACATCCCCAAGTCAAGGACGATAAGTCAACATTATAGCATGAATTTCCTTATGAATGTCCTTTGCAGGCACTCCTTTTGCCCACAAAAAATGCACAACAGCACGTTGCTCTTTGGTTGTACACTCCGTAAGTACAGTTGCCATTTTGTTTATGCACTGCGCATGCGCATGAGACACCTGATGAATGGGAATATAAAGTTCAATGTTGCTGTCACCTAATGACACCTGTAGAAAATACCAACTACATTTACCTGCCATCCCACAGAACTGTGTGACTTATTTATTGACTCGCCCTCGTATATGCAAAGACAGAAATCAAATGGTTTGGCATTTCATTAGAATGCAACACCATCAACCACCAGCACTGGCCCTACAATAAAGAATATCTGCTACGAGAGCAAGGACGCCCAAGAAGAAAATGGATTGACGACATCAAAGACATTATACAATCACAAGGAATGACACTATCCAGTGCCACACATCGGGAGCTGGTGCGCCAATTATTCCTCTCCATGATGCTTGACAGCAAAAGTGGAAGATGATGATGATGATGATAATGAATACATCTTCCATCTGCAGTTATTCAAGTATCCAAATACTTAAATACTTGACTCATTTCAGATTGGTTCCATTCTCTTTGATATTCCATTTGGGAAGATATATTCTCATTGTAATTACCATTACTTCTGTTCTTCTGTTATTCAGTCTAAAGCCTTTATTTTGACTTTCTGTTGCAATTATATCTATTATTTTTTGTAACCGCGTTTAATTTTAAGTGACCACAACCATGTCATCATAATCATAACGCAGATTGTTTACATCATGCCCATTAACTGATATTCCTGGCATGTCTTGTATGGATCTTCTTATTATTTCACTGTACAAACTGAACAGATCAGGCGACAGCACACAACCCTGCCTAACTGCTCACTTAGTGTATTTAAAAGTTCCCATTTGTCAGAAAGATTTGCTAGGTTGAGATGAGTTATTGTTGAGTTGAGCTGAGCTAAGAATTGACATTATTGGCACCCAGGACATTCCCATACGCGCTCCGTCCCCTCATTCAACAGCCGCAAAGAGTCACACTAAAAGATCAATCAATTAATCAATCCCATGACTATTTGATTGAAAGTTCTCCTGGTCTTCTCTCTCAGTTTTGAGATTCTATCTGAACCCTTGCCAATCCTCCACAATCTCATCCTTTCCATATACAGGTTCTCAATATGTTCCCCCACCTTCTCCCACAGATGCATGATCACCTTCCCCTTGTCCATAGGTAATTTACCACCAAGAGGTGCATTACCTGCCAGCCTAACAGCCTGTTCATTCCCCCAACTCCCGCATGGCTAGGGCAAAAAATCCATACAATTCTCACAATCTGTGACCTCTGAAGCGAAGTGAGCCATTCCACATGAAACATTCCTTTTTCCACCTTACTAAACACACTCATTGAGTCCATAATGAATACAAGAATTTTTTAAGAATTGTCCATTAGCCTTCGCAATTAAACCCCAACCACTCTGTTTCCCCTACCACTGACCCATCAGTATAGATCACTATGTCACCTTAATGTGTATTACTCTGGATCAGCTGTTGCACCTCAAACTCTGTGTGGCCTGCTGCCCATTCTCTGTACTCACATTCCAGTGTGACTATTACATTGTGGCAGACCATCATGTCTTCTGGTACTTCAACCCACTCTTTTTCATGACTGATGTCACGCAATTGCCATAAAGATATTTCTGCCTGTGCCAGCCAGGACCTGCCTCATCTTAGTCTATGACCCTTGATCATATCCATGGCTTCATGCAGGGGGTGATCCCTATCTGCAGCAACCGTCAGGTACCATTTGGCTTGAAGGACCCTATGCCTATCCGCCATGTTGGTAGTGCCATTCTGTATGCGCTTCAACCTTTCAAGCTGGTATCTGTAAAGAAGATAGTTTGCTATTCTTCCTCTAACACTAACTCTCAAATGTTAAACACAGAATACTCAAGATGAAACAAATTAAAACACATAGTCAGGTATTGTTTGAATGTGGATCCCCAAAGTAATTTGTGATAATAGTTGTTCCCCATTCAAACAACATACATGACTATGTTATTTCATTGTTTCGGCAAAAGTATTATTCAGTTGTGGCTTTTGTTTTAATTCACTAAAGGAATATACTGTTCTGACTCCATTACCAGAAATCTACAAACAGACTACCGTTGCCTCTACACAACTGGCTATACAAAACTGGATCTCATGCTTGAGAGATATATATTATTCACTTGGCCACCTACTCCACAGTACAAGTGATAAGCGAATGAAAGGCCCTATACAACTTCTGTGATACAAACTACACCACCGCAATCACTGAAATCATCACACTTGTTGAAATCTTTATAATCATTGAAATCATCACTAATTGAAATTATTACATTAACTGGAATCATTACACTAATTGAAATCATCACAGTCACTGAAATCATCACAATAATTAGCTTACTTTTTTCTTATCCATCTCTTCCAATCTCTCCTGCATCTTGCTAATCAGCTGCTTGGATTTGGTCTGGATGCTCCTCAAGGAAGACTCTGCCTCTCGGAGCTTGGTCTCTGCTTCAGCCCGCAAAGTGGCCTCCTGTTCTAGATCTTTCTTCAGTACATCTATCTCAGCTGGGGATTTAAAGAACATTGGGGATTAAATAACACTGGGAAAGTAAAGTACAATGGGGATGTAAAGAACACGGGATGTAAAGAACAATAGGGATGTAAAGAACAATGGGGATGTAAAGAACACTGTGGATGTAAAGAACACTGGGGATGTAAAGTACACTGGGGATGTAAAGTACACTGGGGATGTAAAGTACACTGAGGATGTAAAGTACATTGTGGATGTAAAGTACATTGTGGATGTAAAGTACATTGTGGATGTAAAGAACACTGGGGATGTAAAGTACATTGGGGATGTAAAGTACACTGGGGATGTAAAGAACACTGGGGATGTAAAGAACACTGGGGATGTAAAGTACACTGGGGATGTAAAGTACACTGAGGATGTAAAGTACATTGTGGATGTAAAGTACATTGTGGATGTAAAGTACATTGTGGATGTAAAGATGTAAAGAACAATGGGGATGTAAAGAACACTGGGGATGTAAAGAACACTGGGGATGTAAAGAACACTGGGGATGTAAAGAACACTGGGGATGTAAAGAACACTGGGGATGTAAAGAACACTGGGGATGTAAAGAACACTGGGGATGTAAACATTGGGGATGTAAAGAACACTGGGGATGTAAAGAACACTGGGGATGTAAAGTACACTGGGGATGTAAAGTACACTGAGGATGTAAAGTACATTGTGGATGTAAAGTACATTGTGGATGTAAAGAACACTGGGATATGCAAAGACAGAAATCAAATGGTTTGGCATTTCATTAGAATGCAACACCATCAACCACCAGCACTGGCCCTACAATAAAGAATATCTGCTACGAGAGCAAGGACGCCCAAGAAGAAAATGGTGCATATTACACTTGGGATGTAAAGAACACTGGGGATGTAAAGAACATTGGGGATGTAAAGAACATTGGGGATATAAATTACATGCTGAATTACACAGATTGGGATATAGAAAACATACTAGCTATACCATTGGGGATGTGGACAGCATGTTTGTCACAGTTGGCAATGTGGAGAACATGGTAACTACACAGTTGACAATATAGAGACAATAATAGCTATAAATTAAGCATCTGAAGGACAGTTGATTATATCTTTATGATCTGAAAATTAGTTGACGTCTTTATGCATCTGAAGGTAAATTGATCATATCTTCAAGTATATGAACGATTGATCACATTTTTATGTATATGAAGGATATTTGGTCATATCTTTGTATATGAGGATTAGTTCATCATATCGTTATGTATCTGAAGATTAGTTCACATCTTTATGTATCTGAAGATTAGTTCATAATATCTTTATGTATCTGAAAATTAGTTCATAATATCTTTATGTATCTGAAGGATAACTATTATATCTTTATGTATATGAATGATAGTTGATCACATCTTTATGAACAAGGATAGCTGATCATATTTTTACGTATCCGAAGGTAAGTTGATTATATCTTTTTGTATCTACAGGATAATAAATCATATCTTTATGTATCTGAAGATTAGCTGATTATAGCTTTATATATATGAATTACAGCTGATCACATTGTTATGTATGTATATCAGGGATAGTTAATATCTTTATGCATATAAACATTAGAATACATCTTTATGTATCTGAAGATTGAATCATATCTTTATGTATCTGACCACATCTTGATGCATTCATAGACAGTTTGACCATCATGAACTTGGAAGATGTGGTGTTACAGGATGCAAATAGTCAACAGCATGGAGATATTCTACACCACTGACATATGAGGTGGGGTGGCCATTTTCCTTCCTCCTCACATCTCCCATCCCAAACAATTTCCAGAAAATTATGAAACTGATCCGACACCCATGTCTATGAGATTAGGGTGACCCCAGAGGGATGCTGATCCCAGAGAAAACAACCTTGCTTCTGATGGAGATTGAACCCAGACCACTTTCCTTGCAGCCAAGCGCACTACCCATAATGCATTGCAGTTTCCCTTAAAGGTGTTGGGGAAAAACATGCAAAGAGAGTCATCTGTCTTGACTGGTCACATGATGAGAAATGGCGGCCTGCTATGGAAAATACTATGTGAAATTAGTTTTTTTGTTTGCTAGCAAAGACTGGTCTAAACATATCATATTAGTTTGGGCCTATTTTGTTTGTCATGCTTCCCAGTCGCATTTCACGTTTATTGGCAACTGAAAATACTAGAGGGGAAGTATCCAGGTAACAAGTGAAAGAGGAAGTCAAGGAAACAACTACACTACACAGGCATTATAGTTCAGACTTATGCCGTACTGAAGAGAATTGCTGGGAATAGGAGACAATTAAGTGGGATGACTTTTATGCATCTTTGGCCTAATTTGATGATCATGAGTTGACCATAACTTTATATCCTGCAGACCCGGGAAGGTTAACCCGGTCAACAAATGCCTGAAGAAGTCGGATGTGTCAGCCGAAAGGCACAAATATCACAGCTCTGCTGTAAACAGGCACAACGCAATTACGCCCAAAAGCAATCATTCCGGATGAACGCAGAAGAAGAAGAAGATATCCTGCAGAATATTTGAACTGTATGTTTATATATTGTCATTGAATTTGACAATCTGAATAAATCTGACTATATATTTATGTATTTGTCTTTTATTTTAGTGTACTTTGTTATGATGTGGGTGCTTGTGAAGTTAACAACAAAACTCCACTGGTAATATCATGAGTGTGAGCGGACGTGGGTTCAACACCCGAGCTTGTCACTTTGAGGGATCACTTGGCCACCTTGTCAATCTTGCTCTAGGCCTGCAAAATGTGATGTCGCTAATCACATCTCAAACACATAGCAGCAAACTGCCACAGGGGAAACAAATACTTTGTTATATTTGACCATATCTGTGAAGGATATTTGACTATATCATTTTGTATTTGAAGGATATTTGACTATTCATTTTGTATGTGAAGGATATTTGACTACATCATTTTCTATTTGAAGGATTTTGACTACATCATTTGTATTTGAAGGATATTTGATGTCTTTAATTCCTCGACGGATATCCGCCCATAAAATAACAAGAATAGCAAGCAATAAAATGGCTGAGAATAGGGCAAATTAATGATACTCAAGAGTAACAGAAAAATTACTACACAACCGTAAGGAAACTGCATATTTTTGTCAAGATCTATGTATCTCATTCAAAATTTTACGTGTGCATGGGTGAATGGATAAGAGTGTTTGCTCTTAAACTTTTGGTGTGCTGATGCCAAAGGTAGCAGCTTCAAACCTTGCAACAGTCTTGTTTTTTTTATTTTGGCATATCCTATTTACAGGACAATACAGTCAACACCAGCATTTTTCAGCTGCTGTTGTTGTCTTGGCAAGTTTTACGTTCAGTAGTTTGCCATTGCTTTCTGAACAACCGGCTCACATACCTTTCCTCAAGAAACCAACGCAACGTGATCCGCTGCCGAATCTTGCGCAGCTGTGTTTGTACGTGGGTATACGGGATTACGAACAGTGTCCTTAACCCCTTCGCCAGGGAGACCGGCCTACAAAGGTCAGTTGGATTAAAATGTTAACTTCTCATCCTTGACATGGGGATGTAAATTACAAGTACCTCAGAAGTCAGAGTGAGTTTGCCTTATGGTGAGGGACACTGGTAATAGGAAAAGCTCATGCACACGCAAAAATCAGCCCAGTGCACTAGAAGTAGTAGCACGTGTATGTACTATTTTTCAGTTAAAAGCGAGTGAATGCACATACAAGAAAATTCTGAATAGAGAAACTCAAGCAATAAGATAAATCATAAATTCCAAAGGAATAACAAAAATTGGGTTTAAAGGCTAGAGAATTAATTTCATTGTACCATGTTTTATCCCATATGGCTAAAGTTTCTATCCATAGAGTGGCCTGCTGAAAGCATCACACAGAGCACAAACTCCATACCACCAGCAATGACCCTCAAGTGTCTCTGAAAATATTACACCCGTGAACCAAATGACGGAGTCCAAAAATAAAAACTAGACCTTCAAAGCGCGAGACAGGTGATTTTCACCACAGCAATAACAAAAGTTGTGAAGTGTCACCTCCCACACACTTACCAACTTTAGCCTGAAGGGCACTAATTTCTTGAGTCAAGGTCTCCTCCAGAGTTGCTTTCTCCTGCTGCTCTCCCATCACCTGTGATTTCAGAAACACATTCTCACTCTTCAACGTTTCCTCCGTGTGTTCCTTGGCTACTTTAGCCGAGATGATTTCTTCCCTATACTTCAGAAGTAACAGCTGCATTTCCTGGAAGACCAAAAACGTTAATTAATTTGAGATGTGAGGTTACAGATGATAATTGTGACATCAACACAGGTCTGATGCAAGATTCTGGTGATTGTGCGAGTTGGCGAAACATGGCTGCCCATACTTATTGGTATGGCACATAATAATGCTGATGTGACAGCAAAATGACAATAACCAGCTGGACTGAAAAATTGACAAGTGAAAAGGTTGTGGAAAATATAACAAAGCTGATTTCTTAAAGTAAGAGAAGGCTTCAAATGAAAACCTTAGTGTGATTTTAAAAAAGTACAATAACCATGCAATTCTCTTGTAACCTGTCAATATTGTTGTTAAGGATGTCAAGAGTGTTAAGCATATGACATCATGGCACAGATGAACACAGTGACATCATAAGGACAGTTTAAAGATGGCTGTCCCACTTTTGACATGCACCAAAGAGGAGCAGCTTTCTGTTATCTGTTTTGTGATCAGTGAAAGGTGAACACTACAGACATTCATAGGTGAATGAAGGTCCAGCATGGTGATGCATGCCTGTCAGTCCAGCAAGTGTATGAATGAAGGTCCAGCATGGTGATGCATGCCTGTCAGTCCAGCAAGTGTGTGAATGAAGGTGCAGTATGGTGATGCGTGCCTGTCAGTCCAGCAAGTGTGTGAATGAAGGTCCAGTATGGTGATGCGTGCCTGTCAGTCCAGCAAGTGTATGAATGGAGCAGGAAGTTTCAAAACGGAATGACTTCTGTGAAGAGTTACAGCAGCTGGTGCATGAGTGGTTACACACACGACCAAGAGATATTGTTTTGGACAGGAATCCAAGCACTTTATCGGCGCTGGAGGACTTACAATGAGAGCAATGACATTTAAGGTTTTCACTTGAAGCCCCCCCCCCCCCCCCCCATAAGAAAAATTGCTTGTCCTATGCAGGACATTGTGATCAACCCTAGGTTGATTTTCTAGGCTACATTCAGTAGTTTGCCATTGCTTTGACATGACCGAAAGGATAAGAGCTCTTAAACTTGTTTTGCATTAATGACGAGGTAGGGGATAACCCCTACATCGATTAGCTGGATTTGCGTTGACTTCTTGTGTAGAAAGCAGTGGCAAACAGTGGTAATACTTGGCAGAAGTGGAGCTTCAACAACTGATAGATGAAAATGACAGCAGAAATGATGCAGAAGTGGAGCTTCAACAAGTGATGGATGAAAATAACAGCAGAAATGATGCAGAAGTGGAGATTCAACAACTGATAGATGAAAATGACAGCAGAAATGATGCAGAAGTGTGCACAGATAGCATCAAAGGGAACAATCTGGTGCAGATTCTCAGTTAAAGTCAGGGTGAAATCTTTGTTGGGTGGAATAAGTCTGCAGATCTACAACTTAAGAAATTGAAGGTGGCAGCGATCACTGTGTCTTTGGGTTGGATAGCAGGCACTCGTGTCACCAGAACAATCATAGTATCTGACTGAAGGGAGACTGCTACCAAAGACTGAAATTCATGGCGTACATCATTACACAAGGGTGTAGTGACTTGTGAAGCAAACAGGACTGCAGGAGCTGTGAAAAAAAAGGCTGGACAAAAACACCACTGCAGATCTCCTCCTCGAACGTCAAGCATTCTTTGCCCACATTTTCAAAGACCATTTCGAGCCAAAATAGGCCTTTCCAGCCATCTTAGAACTCACATCTCCAAACTTTCAACCCCACTGGATGAAATGAATGGTTATCATCAATATTGATGGACAAACACTAGTATCTGATTGACAGTCAGTACTGTGTAAGAAAGATAGAAGTAAAGACAACAGCTGTCAAACCTCCAGGTTGTTGGGCAGATTGATGTCCTCATTCTGGAGTTGCTGGGCAGTTTTAGAATACTTGTCCACGAGGCTGTCGTTTTCCTCTTGTAGCTTGGTCAGCTGTAAGTGGACAGATAATATCACTGTCAGGGTTTGCTTAGATAAACAGGTGTTTGTCATGAGACTGATGTCACTGGTTAATGTGACATACAGCCATTTGATTAGCTGGTTTACATTAACCACTTGACGAGAGCCTCATGACAAACAGGTTCACCTTTAACAATATAAAGTCTCGTGACAAACAGACGCATATTAATGACTGACATAAAATAAAGCCTCATAATTGACCACTTTACATATTCTCATGACAAACAGGTTTGCATTAACCACTTTACATAATGTCATGACAAACAGGTTCACATTAACAACTTGATATAGTCTCATGACAGGTTCACATATAATCATTGATATAAAGCCTCATGAAAACCAGGTTCACATTTAACCACATAAAACCTCATGACAAACTGGTTCACATTTAACCATATAAAGCCTTATAACAAACAGATTCACATTTAACCACTTGAAATAAAGCATCATAACAAACACGTTCCCATTTAACTACTTCACATACAGTCTTGTGACAAACAAGTTCACATTTATTCAGTAATATAAAGCTTCATGATAAATAGGTTTACATTTAACCACTTGACATAAAACCTCATGAAAAACAGGTTTACATAAAACCTCATGAAAACAGGTTTACATATAACCAGATATAAATCCTTATGGCAAACTGACCCACATTAACCACATACAGGGGGCTGAGTGGTCTTGAGGTATGGTGTCTGCCTCGAGTGCTGGAGGTCCCGGGTTCAAGCCCCGGTGAGAGCCGGGTTTTTTTCATGTGGACTTCTAGTAACAAAATTGCCCCTGGTCTCTGGGTAGTGAGATCAGATGCCCGTGAGTATTGTTGCACATGTAAAATATCCCTTGGCAGTTGGAAATCGAAAAAGAGTAGCCTAACAGTGCTGCCTGGGCAAAATTTTGAGTTAAAAATCTACCCAAAGTATTTCTGGATCCTCACTAGTGCTACGGAGTTTGTGCAATGAGCTGAGATTCCCCAGACTCAGGCTTGAGTTAGGAGTAGAATGGAGCACTTATGGGCTACACCCGTGTGCCGTGATGTTGATCCGTCGACTAAACTAAACTAAACCACATACATAAAGCCTCATGACAAAGTGAATCACATTAATCACATACATAAAGGCTCATTGATAAACATGCTCACATTAACACCTGATATAAAGACTCAGTGATAAACAGGTTCACTGTAACCACTGGCATAAAAGTCTCACAATTAAATTTGACAAGGTATATGATGATGATGATCCATACTATTGCTAGTGTGTGCCTGGGAGTTGATGAGACTGAGAATTAAACGTCGCTTGCCCAAGTGGTCGCCTCGTGACCTACAGGCTGGGATGCTGTAAAACCCTAGAGCCTTGCAGATGCTCCCACACACATCCCACTGGGTGTCTCTGTAGTGCAGCAGTTACACTGCCTACCTCACGCTCAGAAAGTTATGGGTTTGATTCCAAACTCCGTCCTTCCATTCACAATTACTGTTTTCTCAGAGATTCCCACGGTTCATCACTGGAGCTACGGTGTTCGTGCTTTGTGCAACACTTTTGGCAGAGCGCCCTGCGGAAAGAGACCGAGCCATATGGGATAAAACCTGGTACAATGAAGTCGATTCTCTTGCCTTTAAACCTTTCAAAAACATGCTATGTGAGTTGGACATTGTGATCCTAATCCTCATGATTTACAGAGAATCATCCTAATCCTCATGATTTACAGTGAATCTCAATTTTTAACTGTCATGAATCATGGAGGAAATCGGAGGAAAAGCATCAGGCACCAACACTTCCATAACACCTCTCCATGACACCTTGCAGCACAAATAGAAGACAACAACAACAGAAGGTATACAGGAAGAAAGACACTAACTAAGGAGGCATATAGGAAGAAAGACACTAACTAAGGAGGCATTGTGGAAGATTATGGCAAACTATGGCTGTCCACGAAAGTTTGTCCAAATAGTGCGGCTATTTCATGATGGCATGCAGGCAAGAGTACAGGAAAATGGTGAACTGTCTGAGCCCTTTCCTGTCACCAATGGAGTGAAACAAGGATGTGTCCTGGCACCAACACTGTTCAGCCTCATGTTTTCAGCTATGTTGACGAATGCCTTCGAGAACAATGACATTGGAATAGACATCAACTACCGCATGGATGGAAAGTTATTCAATCTCAGAAGGCTGAAAGCTAACATCAAAATTGACAGCGACACTGTCAGAGAGCTCCTGTTTGCTGATGATTGCGCTCTATACGCCAACTCAGAGGCGGACATGCAACATAATGTTTCAGCAGTCTCACATGCCTGTGCCAACTTTGGGCTCAATATCAATTTGGAGAAGACTGTAGTTATGTACCAGCCAGCTCCAGGGAATAATCACACTGTGCCGAATATCAAAGTGAATGGTCATAGTCTAAGTGTTGTGGACAAATTCACCTATCTTGGCAGCACTGTGTCACAAGCTGCCACAATTGATGACGAAGTGAATGCAAGAATCTCCAAGGCCAGCGCGGCCTTTGGCAGACTGTACAAGAATGTATGGGACAGAAATGGAATAAGCCTGCAAACAAAGCTGAAAGTCTACAAAGCAGTTGTATTATCCACACTGCTATATGCTTGTGAAACCTGGACTGTTTATCAGCGACACGCTAGGAAATTAAACCACTTCCACACAGTCTGCCTTAGGAAGTTACTGAAGATTAAATGGCAAGACAAGATCCCAGACACTGAAGTCCTAGAAAGAGCGTCCATGCCCAGTATCCACACTCTACTAATGAAGAATCAGATTCGCTGGGCTGGTCACTTGACTCGCATGCCAGATCACAGGCTCCCTAAATGAATTTTTTACGGCGAGTTGCGTTGTGGTAAACGCTCCCAAGGCGGCCAGAGGAAACGCTTTAAAGACACTCTGAAAATCTCACTGAATGCTTTTGGAATTCATCATGACACCTGGGAGACTGCAGTCAGAAACCGAAATTTGTGGCGTGCAACATTACGCAAGGATGCAGTCACTTGTGAGGCAACCAGGACTGCAAGAGCTGTGAAGAAAAGACAGAACAGAAAAACCACTGCAGAAAATCCTTCTCCAGAAACGTCAAGCATTCTTTGTCCACACTGTCAAAGAACATTTCGAGCCAAAATAGGCCTTATCAGCCATCTTAGAACTCATGTCTCCATACTTTCAACCCCACTGGATGAAATGAATGGTCATCATCATTCTTGATGGACAAACAACATAGGAAGAAAGACACTAACTAAGATGGCATACAGGAAGAAAGACACTAACTAAGGAGGCATACAGGAAGAAAGACACTAACTAAGGAGGCATATAGGAAGAAAGACACTAACTAAGGATGCATACAGGAAGAAAGACACTAAAGAGGCATATAGGAAAAAAGACACTAAGGAGGCATATAGGAAGAAAGACACTAAAGAGGCATACAGGAAGAAAGACACTAATTAAGGAGGCATACAGGAAGAAAGACATTAAAGAGGCATACAGGAAGAAAGACACTAACTAAGGAGGCATACAGGAAGAAAGACACTAACTAAGGAGGCATATAGGAAGAAAGACACTAACTAAGAAGGCATACAGGAAGAAAGACACTAAAGAGGCATATAGGAAAAAAGACACTAACTAAGGAGGCATATAGGAAGAAAGACACTAAAGAGGCATATAGGAAAAAAGACACTAACTAAGGAGGCATATAGGAAGAAAGACACTAACTAAGGAGGCATACAGGAAGAAAGACACTAAGAAAGCATACAGGGAGAAAGTCAGTAACTAAGGAGGTATACAGGAAGAAAGACACTAACTAAGGAGGCATACAGGAAGAAAGACACTAACTAAGGAAGCATACAGGAAGAAAGACACTAACTAAGGAGGCATACAGGAAGAAAGACACTAACTGAGGAGGCATACAGGAAGAAAGACACTAACTAAGGAGGAATACAGGAAGAAAGACACTAACTAAGGAGGCATACAGGAAGAAAGACACTAAGAAAGCATACAGGGAGAAAAACACACAACTATTTACCTCTCTTTGCACTTCCTCTCTGTTTTCTGTTAAAGATTTCTGCAAATCAATAATGGGACAAGATGTAAATTTTAATTAGCACAGAATTCACAGTTTTTATTACAAATTTTTAAAAATATTATTGCATATCCTTTACAGGTTGTCGCAGTCAACCCTGGCATTTATTGGCTGTTTGTGATTTCGAGTCAAATTTACGTTCAGTGCTGTTTTCTGAATGACTGACACTCATACCACTGTATGAAAACCAGTGCAAGGTGATCTACTTCCAAATAACCCACAACTGTATTTTGAATTTGGGATTGTGTGCGCAACCCCTTCACCCCAGCGTCGGTCACATGCCACAAATTAAAACACACGTTGGAGGTCAGCATGGCTGAATGGATAAGAGGGCTTGTTCTTAAACACCTGGAGTGCTGATGCCGAGGTAGTGGGTTCAAAAGATACAGCTGGACTAAAATGTCGACTTCTCGTCCTTGACTTGAGGACGTAAATGACATGTACCTCAGAAGTCAGGAGGAGGACACTGGTAATAGGGACAGCTAATCTACACGTAAACATCAATTCTGTGCACTAGAAGTAGTCACATGTTTATGGACTACGCTTGAGTTCAAAGTGAGCAACTGCCCCCAAAACATGTTTCAGTCAAATCTACTTCCAGAAATGAGACAGTAAATTATAAATATGTCTGAAATGTGAATAGAAAAATGAAACAAACACATCAATCCAACAAGCACTCAATACTGAAGAACAAACAGATCTATCCAACAAGAACTCAGTACTGAAGAATGAACAGATCTATCCAACAAGAACTAAATACTGAAGAACGAACACATCAATTCAACAAGAACTCAATACTGAAAAGGACTGGTTATCAAGACAAATGACATTGAGGAAAGTTCATGTTAAATAGCATGAATGTCTGGACTAAGATCATTAAGGAACAATGGACGGATGTGTACCAGGGAAACTGAGAAGAGGAAGATCATAACGTAGATTCCATATATACTGTTCAAAAAAAGAAACACACATTTTTGGTGTTACTTTTATAAAAGATTTTCGCTGATTGGACATCAGTCAACCTACCGACTGTGTCCATCTGTTCATTAACTTCTCATGGTTACCTGAATTGTTGTTGTTTGTCCATCAAGAATGATGATGACCATTCATTTCATCCAGTGGGGTTGAAAGTATGGAGCCATGAGTTCTAAGATGGCTGATAAGGCCTATTTTGGCTCGAAATGTTCTTTGACAATGTGGACAAAGAATGCTTGACGTTTCTGGAGGAGGATTTCCTGCAGTGGTTTTTCTGTTCTGCCTTTTCTTCACAGCTCTTGCAGTCCTGGTTGCCTCACATGTGACTGCACCCTTGTGTAATGATGCACGCCACGAATTTCGGTCTCTGGCTACAGTGTCCCAGGTGTCATGATGAATTCCAAAAACATTCAGTGAGATTTTCAGAGTGTCTTTAAAGCGTTTCCTCTGGCTGCCTTGGGAGCGTTTACCACAACGCAACTCGCTATAACAAATTTGTTTAGGGAGCCTGTGATCTGGCATGCGAGGTAAGTAACCAGCCCAGCGAATCTGATTCTTCATTAGTAGAGTGTGGATACTGAGCATGGATGCTCTTTCTATGACTTCAGTGTCTGGGATCTTGTCTTGCCATCTAATCTTCAGTAACTTCCTAAGGCAGACTGTGTGGAAGTGGTTTAATTTCCTAGCGTGTCGCTGATAAACAGTCCAGGTTTCACAAGCATATAGCAGTGTGGATAATACAACTGCTTTGTAGACTTTCAGCTTTGTTTGCAGGCTTATTCCATTTCTGTCACATACATTCTTGTACAGTCTGCCAAAGGCTGCACTGACCTTGGAGATTCTTGCATTCACTTCGTCATCAATTGTGGTAGCTTGTGACACAGTGCTGCCAAGATAGGTGAATTTGTCTACAACACTTAGTCTATGACCATTCACTTTGATATTCAGCACAATGTGATTATTCCCTGGAGCTGGCTGGTACATAACTACAGTCTTCTCCAAGTTGATATTGCGCCCAAAGTTGGCACAGGCATGTGAGAAAGCTGAAACATTGTGATGCATGTCTGCCTCTGAGTTGGCATATAGAGCGCAATCATCAGCAAACAGGAGCTCTCTGACGGTGTCGCTGTTGATTTTTGTTTTAGCTTTCAGCCTTCTGAGATTGAATAACTTCCATCCATGCGGTAATTGATGTCTATTCCAATGTCGTTGTTCTCGAAGGCATTCGCATAGCTGAAAACATGAGGCTGAACAGTGTTGGTACCAGGACACATCCTTGCTTCACCCCATTGGTGACAGGAAAGGGCTCAGACAGTTCACAATTTTCCTGTACTCTTGCCTGCATACCATCATGAAATAGCCGCACTATTTGGACAAACTTTCGTGGACAGCCATATATTGCCATAATTTTCCATAGTCCTTCTCTGCTGACTGTATCAAAAGCCTTGGTAAGGTCAATGAAAGTGGAGAACATTTCGCAGTTCTGTTCCTGACATTTCTCTTGCAGCTGCCTTGCAGTGAAAATCATGTCAACAGTTCCTCGTTCTTTTCTGAAGCCACATTGACTCTCAGGAAGAAGACCTTGGTCAAGATGGGCCGTGAAGCGATTGAGAAGAATTCTGGAGAGTATCTTCCCTGCAAGTGAAAGCAAGGAGATGCCTCGGTGGTTGTCACCGGACTGGCGGTTTCCTTTACGTTTGTAAAGGTGGACTATTGATGTGTCCTTAAAATCTTGTGGCATGGTCTCGTTCACCCATATGTTTGTAAAGACTAGGTGAAGCTGCTCTGTTAGGACCAGCCCACCTGCCTTGCCGCTGGAGAGTTGCTGGATGGCTTTGTTTACTTCCACTATGGTTGGCAGGTCATCAAGTGTATCATTAGTGGGAACTTGAGGAAGGCAGTTGATGGTTTCATCATCGAAGAAGGAAGTTGCATTTAAGATGTTGCTGAAATGCTCTGCCCAGCGTTGAAGGATTTCTTTCTTATCGGTGACCAATGTTCCCACATCTGCACTGAGGAGGGGAACTATGCCTGGTGATGTAGGACCATAGACAGCTCTCAGCGAGTCGTAGAAGTTTTTCATATCGTGTCTGTCAGCAAAGCCTTGAATTTCATTGGCTTTGCTGCTCAGCCAGGAGTCCCGCATGCGCAGAGTTTCTGCTGCACTATTCTCTGAATGTTCTGGAAGGCATAATTTTTTTATGTCGACTTCGGGTCATTCAAATGTGCCTTGAGAAGAAGATGTTTCTCGGCCAGCAATTGGTTGATATCTTCGGAAATTTTCATCAAACCAGTCTTTATGATTTGGGGGGTGGGGTGGGGGGGGGGGGGGGGGGGGGGGGTGTGTGTGTGTGTGTGCGCGCGTGTGTGTGTGTGTGTGTGTGGGGGGGGGTGGTGTGTGTGTGTGTGTGTGTGTGTGCGTGCGCGCGCTGCTGGACCCAGGATTTCCATAGTAGTGTTGTAAATTATGTCGTGTTGAGCTCTCCACTCTGTTTCTGCATCCTGTTTCCTGTTTAGCTGCAGCATTGGGCTTGAGGTGGTCTTCCAGCATATTTTCAAACAACAGATGCATTTTCTCGCTGTTTAGGCGGGTGACATTTAAAAAAAGTTTTTTTTGGTGCATGTTTACCCCTTGAGGACCCAGTGGTGGTTTGATGTGTATGTTTATTTTCGAGATAATGAGACGATGGTCTGTCCAACATTCGGCACCACACATGGATTTTGTCACCCGAACGTCTTGTCTGTCACTCCTCCTGACGATGACATAGTCAATGAGGTGCCAGTGTTTCGAGCGAGGGTGCATCCACGATGTCTTTTTTCTCATGGGAAGACGGAAAATTGTGTTGGTAATCAGGAGATTGTGTTCGGCACATGTCTGAAGGAGGAGGAGTCCATTGCTGTTACAATTTCTGACTCTGTGCTTTCGAATAATGCCACTCCAAGAGGTGGTGTCCGTGCCTACTCTGGCATTGAAATCCCCAAGGAGTATAAGTTTGTCTCCTTTGGGAACAAATGTTAATACATTGTGCAGGTCCTCATAGAACTTGTTCTTGACATCATCTTCATTGGTCATAGTTGGTGCGTAGACACTCACAATGGTTGCATGCTTCCTTCCATTCAGCAAGGGCAACTTAATGGTCATAAGCCTGTCGTTTATAGCCTTTAGAAATCCAGCTAGTTTGCCAACCAGGGCCGACTTAATGGCAAGTCCCACACCAGATTGGCGTCTTTCCTCGCTTTTCCTCCCACTCCAGAAAAATGTGTACTTCACAGATTTGGCCTTCTTCTGAAAGTCGTGTCTCGCTCAAGGCTGCAATGTCGATGTTGTACCTGCCCAGCTCTCTCGCGATCAGTGCTGTTCGTCTCTCTGGACCCGACACGCCGTCTCTACCAAGTAGGGCGCGTACATTCCAAGATCCGATTGTTAAAGGAATATGGTTTGCTCTTTTAGCTTTACATGTTTTTTTTCTTTGTTTGTATGTCGACCGCAGTATAGGGTACCCACCAACCGTGGCTAGCTGGTTAGGTAATGATGGAGCAGACAAGTTTAGGGCACCTTTTCTAGCCCTTTCCTCATGCTATGGAGGGGAGCAGTGTGTTTCTATAGAGGGTTGCTCAATCGCTCAGGGGGTTGCCGAATCCCACTGCTGCCCCAGTCAGTAGAAGACGACCATATGGCCTGAGCCGCCTGTGTGCAGGTCTGCGACTACAGCTGCCAGCGTACCCACGCCTGCCGCTTCGCCGCTCGCCCATCGCCACAGGGCTTGTATGTGATATATGACGTTGGATGAAGAATGACTTGCGCGATGACTTGGATTAAAGTGAGGAAGAGTTGCGCAATTCGTCGACCTCACTCTCTCGCCTGAGTCCATCTGAGTCCAGTGGCAAGACAAGTCAAGACGACTGGAGATGAATACAGGTGCAGTGGACGACCAGGGAGCTCTATGTGCCTTGCCACGCTCACTACGTTCCACAACGCTTTGCAGGTAAACGCCGTCTTGCCCGTTGAATCAGGAATGATTTCTTCTGCGCAGTCTGGTGAATCCTGTCTTCACATGCTGGGTAGGCAAACACTAATTCACCGATCAGTTTGACACCAAATCGGCTACCCAAGCCTGGTTTAGCCAGCCTGTCACAGCTATTACCCTGGGGGTGGCTGCTGTCGCATGCTGACAGCTACTAGGAGCTACAGGCATCAGCTGGATGTCAGGCTTGGACCAGTAAGGGATGGTCCCTTGAAAAAGGTGTACCTGAATTGTACTTACCTCATGATTAGTGAGGTCATGAAAGAGGTCAAGGGTAAAACAACATTTTTGACAATAAATCGTGACAGGTTAATGATAATCCTGTGAAACTTACTGAACACAAAACTCTCTGATGATATTATTGCCTACAAAAGATTGACGCTCCTGAAATAAATTCATTTGAAAATTCAATGCGCAAGTATGGCTCATCTCACTACAGGACAACGGAGGATCCTCGCCAGTGCTATGGAGTTCATGCACTGAGCTGAGATTCTCCGGACTCAGGCTTGAGTTAGGAATAGAACGGAGCACTTATAGGTTACACCCGTGTGCCGTGATGTTGATCCGTTGACTAAACTAAACTACAGAACGACGACTCATCATCATTGGACGTTTACAGGCTGGACAGTCACAAAGTGTAGTAGCCAGAGAATTTAATGTGTTAGAAGCACCATTAGTCGCCTTTGGGGGCGATTTCAAGAAACTGGCTCAGTGGCAGACCGGCCGCACAGTGGAAGACCCAGAATCACAACTGCCGCCGAAGACCGCTTCACATGGCTGCGCCACATTAGGAATCGATTTGCATCTGCGTCCTCCCTCCACAGTCCAGTCAATGCCAGGAGCTCGTTGAATTTCAGATCAAACAGTCAGGAACTGGCTGCACGATGCTGGCCTTTGGGCTAGAAGACCCTACATATGTCCTGTTCAATGGAACATTGAATATGAATGGAATATGTCCTGGGAATGACTGGAGAAGGATTTGCAATTGAAACTGCAATTATGAGGGTAAGTTAATAAGTCATAAATGGCTGTAGAAAAATAACTAAAGATGATAACAACTTGAAACCAGTTTATTTTTATACAAACATTGTCCCTTTATTTCTCAACATAATTTCCACCAACATTGATGCATTTATCCCATCGTTTTATCAGCCTCCCAAACCGGCTTAACACTTTTGACATCCTTTACAACAATATTGACAGGTTACAAGGCATGGTTATTATTACATCTATCAAACTTGAAAGGTTTTGATTTGAAGCCAAACAATCTAGTTGAAAACTAAATTCAACTAAACTGAAATAAGACAAAGAGACTCACGCAGTGATCTTGCAGCTGTACATGTGTTGTGGTCATCTGCTCCTTGAAATCCTTGAGATAGTTTTCACAGTCCAACAACTTGTTTGTGAGGTGTGTGATCTGCAACAAGGAAGGAACAAATCTGAGATTCAAACAAAAATAAACCCACACAGTTATCAGAAGGCTTAAGAAAAACATACATCTCAGAAAGATTGTGAATGTGGCAAGAAGTTATTGGTTGTTGGTTAACAACAGAAAGATTATGAATGTGACAAGAAGGTTATTGATTGAGTGTTAACAACAGATAGTTTATAAATGTGACAAGAAGGTTACTGGTTGTGTTAACAAGAAAAAGATTATGAATGTGACAAGAAGGTAATTGGTTGAGTGTTAACAACAGAAAGATTATGAATGTGACAAGAAGCTTATTGGCTGAGTGTTAACAACAGATAGTTTATGACTGTGACAAGAAGGTTACTGGTTGTGTTAACCAACAGAAAGATTAGGAATGTGACAAGAAGGTAATTGGTTGAGTGTTAACAACAGAAAGATTATGAATGTGACAAGAAGGTCATTTGTTGTGGGGTTAACAATAGAAAAATTATCATTGTGACAAGAAGGTAATTTATTGTGGGTTAACAATTGAAAGATTATGAATGTGACAAGAAGGCCATTTGTTGTGGGTTAACAACAGAAAGATTATGAACGTGACAAGGTCATTTGTTGTGGGTTACGAATGTGACAAGAAGGTCATTTGTTGTGGGCTAACAACAGAAAGATTATGAATGTGACAAGAAGGTCATTTGTTGTGGGGTTAACAATAGAAAAATTATCAATGTGACAAGAAGGTAATTTGTTGTGGGTTAACAATTGAAAGATTATGAATGTGACAAGAAGGTCATTTGTTGTGGGTTAACAACAGAAAGATGATGAAAGTGACAAGAAGCTTATTGGTTGAGTGTTAACAAAGATAGTTTATGAATGTGACAAGAAAGTTACTGGCTGTGTTAACAACAGAAAGATTATGAATGTGACAAGAAGGTAATTGGTTGAGTGTTAACAATAGAAAGATTATGAATGTGACAAGAAGGTCATTTGTTGTGGGGTTAACAATAGAAAAATTATGAATGTGACAAGAAGGTAATTTGTTGTGGGTTAATAATAGAAAGATTATGAATGTGACAAGAAGGTCATTTGTTGTGGGTTAACGACAGAAAGATTATGAATGTGACAATGTCATTTAATTGTGGGTTAACAAAAGAAAGATTATGAATGTGACAAGGTTATTGGTTGAGTGTTAACAACAGAAATATTATGAATGTGACAAAAAGGTCATTTGTTGAGTGTTAACAACGGAAATATTATTAATGTGACAAGAAGGTCATTTGTTGTGGGTTAACAACAGAAATATTATGAATGCGACAAGAAGGTCATTTTTTTAGGGTTAAAGCAGGACAAGAGACAGGGAGGGTTGGACAAAGGCAATGAATCAAAAAGGAACACAGATAGAGGCAAATATATAGAGACAAGGACACAAAGAGATACAACAACAGATACAAAGATAATGACAAAAACTAAAGAGACAGAGACACATAGATAAAGATGAGAGACAAGACAGAGAGACCCTGAGAGAAAAGCCCTCCCACAAATATGAACATTGATATACAAGGCGCCCCCACAAACTAAACAGTTAACACATCTCACCTGTGACTGCGCATCCTCTGCTGCATTCTTCAGCGCTTCTTCCAGCTCTGACTGATAGTTGAGCAGACTCTTGTTGGTCTGCTGCTCTGTAGCTAGGGACCTCTCCAATCGTATAAGTTCTGCCTTTGCCGCTTTCAGCTCCCCTTGTATAGTCTGTAACTGGACTTCATAGTTGGAACACATGGTGCATGGGCGACCCAGGTTCTCTCTAGATGCCCTCATCTGTTAGATTATAATCAATGAGTGTGATGATCAGAACACTCTTCAGAGGCCTAAATGAGTAAAATTTATTTTAGCTGTTTCAAATATAAATATTTGTCTTACTTGCGTGTTTACGAAGACTTTGGTTGAAATGTCACCTATGTCTGTTGTTCCTATTTATCGAGCTTCCTATTCATATTTTGTGTGTGTGTGTGTTGATGTTGTTTTGTTTTGTACTCAAGCCTAGTCTTTACAGGTGCTACTATATCTAGTGCACTGGACTGATTTTTGCATTGGGATGAGCTTTCCCTATTACCAGTGTCCCTCACCATCAGGAGTACCAACCCAAACTTCTGAGGTACTTATAATTTTACGTCCCCAAGTCAAGGATGTGAAATCAAGATTTTATTCCAACTGACCGGTCTAGGGATTGAACCCGCTACCTCTGTATCAGCACACCGGAAGTTCAACAGATTCTGAGCCAAACAAAAAGTAGGTTTGGACCAAACAAAAATGACTAACGAAAAACAGAAAGTAGGGATGTGTCACAGTTATGACATAAAAGTTGTTAATATCATAGCAGACATGTTGTATTATAAAGCAATGACAACATGTCAGTGATATTTAAGCTCATGGCAGATGCAAGAAGTTTCTAAAGACAATTAATCATCCCATGGCATTTAACCAGTTAAGAATGGGCACTCTTATCCATTCGGCCATGCTGACCTCCATTGTGTGGTTGTATTCAGACTCAGGTATCAGCTCGCCAGCGGCTAACCCACCTTTTAGGTGCTATTTTGCATTCTCTATTAGAACACTGTCAATGGACATGCACCGAAAATCAACAAGAGATTGGTGATATGAGGGCATTTGCAGAATTAGAATCCCTTTGTTCAGAAAGCCATGTTTCTTGATTTCGGGGTAGTGGATTTTAGCATTCTTGGACATCATCATCATCATCATCATCATCACCATCATCATCACCACCACCATCATCATCACCACCACCATCATCATCACCAGCACCATATGCCATGCCCATAGGCGTGGGCAGTCATTGGTCACCATCTTACATGATCACTGAGGATATGTGTGCTCTAACTTGGGTCGACTCAGCCTAAAACAGGTGCCAGGACATTTCTTGGGAAGTAAAGACAACCATCTTCCACATCATCCAGTGAGTGCTGATTAGAATAAAATATGGGGCCCTTTGCTGTGTATCCGTCTTGTTGCGGTGGAGGGGCTTGTGTTGCAATGACCCCCAAGAGGTATGTCGATGGTAGCACAGCTACTGGTGGGTCCAATGGCAATTTAAAATTTTAAAGAGTAGACCATAAGGCTACAAACCTGGCAAAGTTATTAGGAATAATTGTACTCATGGGTAGATAAAATTCATTACTTTGGATGGAACCTTCTGGAGGAAGTAAACCTTACACTAACGAATGCTGAACCCGGGAAGGTTAACCCGGTCAACAAATTCATGCAGAAGTTGGATGTGTCAGCCTAACGGTGCAAGAACGCAGCTGTGCTGTAAACAGACACAACACAATCACATGGAATGCTGAACAATTTGAATACATAGGTGTGACCCACTCCCTGCCAGAAAAAGTAGGATGAGGAAGACAAGAAGCATTATGAGGAGTAGGAGAAAATCTAACATAAAATTCAGTGTCCATCCTGGTTCTTATATTCTAACCATGGCAGCATTTTCTTACCTCTGCTTGCAGGAGAGCCCATTCCTTTTCACTAACCAATCGCTTGCCTTCTAGGTTGAGCTTGCTTGAACTGGTCTTTGACTTGAGGTTGGCCACCAGGGATTTGTAGGCTTCAGTTTCTGGGGTAGGGTCTAACAACAAACAAAAACAAAGTATCCTCAGTTGGATCTTACAACAAACAAGAAAAAGTATCCTCAATTAGATCTGACAACCCCCGGGAAGGTTAACCCGGTCAACAAATGCCTGCAGAAGTCGGATGTGTCGGCCTAACGGCGCAAGAACGCAGCTCTGCTGTAAACAGACACAACGCAATCACGTCCAGAAAAAAAAACTCCGGATGAACGCAGAAGAAGAAGAAGATCTGACAACAAGCAAGAACAAAGTACCCTCAATTAAATCTTACAACAAACAAGAACAAAGTATTCTCAATTAGATCTTACAAAAAACAAGAACAAAGTATCCTCAATTAGATCTTACAACAAACAAGAAAAAAGTGCCCTTGATTAGATCTTACAACAAACAAGAACAAAGTATCCTTTGTTATATCTTACAACAAACAAGTACAGAGTATCCTTGGTTATATCTTACAACAAACAAGAACAACATATCCTCAGTTATATGTTACAACAAACAAAATCAAAGTATCCTCAGTTATATCTTTCAACAAACAAGAACAAAGCATTTTGGTTATATCTTATAACATACAAAAACAAAGTATCCTTAATAAGATCTTACAACAAACAAGTACAGAGTATCCATCCTTCGTTATATTTTACAACAAACTAGAACAAAGTATCCTTAATGAGATCTTACAACAAACAAGAACAAGGTATCTTTGGTTAGACCTTACAACAAACAAGTACAGAGTATACTTATTTATATCTTACAACAAACAAGAACAAAACATCCTTGATTAGATCTTACAGTAAACAAGTACGGAGTTTCTTTGGTTATATCTTACAACAAATAAGTAAAAAGTATCCTTGGTTATATCTTATAACATACAAGAACAAAGTATCCTCGATAAGATCTTACAACAAACATGTACAGAGTATCCTTAGTTATATTTTACAACAAATTAGAACAAAGTATCCTCAATTAGATCTTACAACAAACAAAAATCAAAGTATCCTTGGTTATATCTTACAACAAACAAGAACAAAGTATCCCTGATTAGATCTTGCAACAAACAAGAACAAAGTATCCCTGATTAGATCTAACAACAAACAAGAACAAAGTATCCCCGATTAGATCTTACAACAAACAAGAACAAAGTATCCTTGATTAGATCTTACAACAAACAAGAACAAAGTATCCTCAGTTATATCTTTCAACAAACAAGAACAAAGTATCCTCAGTTAGATTTTACAACAAACAAGAACAAAGTATCCTCAGTTATATCTTACAACAAACAAGAACAAAGTATTCTCAGTTATATCTTACAACAAACAAGAACAGTATCCTTGATTAGATCTTACAACAAACAAGAACAAAGTATCCTCAATTATATATTACATCAAACAAGAACAGTATCCTTGATTAGATCTTACAACAAACAAGAAAAAGTATCCTCAATTAGATCTGACAACAAACATGAACAAAGTATCACTGATTAGATCTCACAATAAGCAAGAACAAAGTATCCTTGATTAGATCTTACAACACACAAGACCAAAGTATCCTCAGTTATATGTTACAACAAACAAGAACATAGTATCCTCAGTTATATGTTACAACAAACAAAATCAAAGTATCGTCAGTTATATCTTTCAACAAACAAGAACAAAGTATCCTCAATTAGATCTTACAACAAACAAGAACAAAGTATCCTCAGTTATATCTTACAACAAACAAGAACAAAGTATTCTCAGTTATATCTTACAACAAACAATAACAGTATCCTTGATTAGATCTTACAACAACCAAGAACAAAGAATCCTCAATTAGATCTTACAACAACCAAGAACAAAGTATCCTCAATTAGATCTTACAACAAACAAGAACAAAGTGCCCTTGATTAGATCTTACAACAAACAAGTACAGAGTATCCTTGGTTATATCTTATAACAAACAAGAACAAAGTATCCTTTATTAGATTTTACAACAAGCAAGAACAGAATATGCTCAGTTATATCTTACAACAAACAAGAACAAGTATTCTCAGTTATATCTTACAACAAACAAGAACAAATTATCCTCAGTTAGATCTTACAACAAACAAGAACAAAGTATCCTCAATTAGATCTTACAACAAACAAGAACAAAGTATCCTCGATTAGATTTTACAACAAGCAAGAACAGAATATGCTCAGTTATATCTTACAACAAACAAGAACAAGTATTCTCAGTTTTATCTTACAACAAACAAGAACAAATTATCCTCAGTTAGATCTTACAACAAACAAGAACAAAGTATCCTCAATGAAATCTTACAACAAAGAAAAATAAAGTATCCTCGATTAGATCTTATAACAAACAAGAACAAAGTGTTCTCAATTAGATCTTACAACAAACAAGAACAAAGTATCCTCAATGAAATCTTACAACAAAGAAAAATAAAGTATCCTCGATTAGATCTTATAACAAACAAGAACAAAGTGTTCTCAATTAGATCTTACAACAAACAAGAACAAAGTATCCTTGATTAGATCTTACAACAAACAAGAACAAAGTATCCTTGATTAGACCTTACAAAGAGGCGAAAACATCCCTAGAAGCCTTGGAGAAGTGGTTTTATAGAAGAATGCTGTAAATTCATTGGACAGCCAAAATGAGCAATCTGGACATTTTGAAGAAAACTAAATCGCAAAGACAACTTATCACAAACAGAAAGTGGCAGTAATCATTTTTGGCCACATTTTGAGAAGATAAAACCTGGAACATGTTGTGACAACTGGAAAGATTTGTGGAAAGAGAGATAGAAAATGATAGCTTGAGAAAATTCTAGACAGTCTTGTGTCATGACATGCAAGGGAATCAACACCTGGATTTATCCATGCCATCGGAGATCGTAATTTGTGGAGTAGCACGATCGCCCACACCAGTGACAAGGCACTTGATGATGATGATTATAAAGTAATATCACATTTGACCAACAAGAGAAGCAACCACAGTTTGGTAACTGATATTCAGTCACAGAATTTCTTGACATTTCTCCTATGCAGTGACATCCTACAAGGGCTATTCCAAAGTCAACCGCTGATTGGCGGTAAAATTAAACCTGTTGCCATAGTGACACCGTTCATTGCTTGCATTATTCAGTAGTCTTTTAGCTTACAACACATCAACCTACAGTCACGTTTGTTCAGTTCAGTGGTTCACGAATCGTGGACGAATAAACATGGTCATTGTTAATGCCTTTCCCACCAGCTGTGAAATTCATGATGTATTTGTTTTCTTCAAGAAGAAAGTAAAGATGTGGCAGAGATTCATTGTCGATTGTGTCGTGTTTACGGTCATAACGTTTTGAGGGACAGTTCCGTGAGGCATTGGTGCAGGAAATTCAGAGACAGGCATAAAGATGTGCATGATGAGGGTAGAAAAGAACGACATTCATTGGTAACAGATGAGCTCATTCAAAAAGTCGACCAAGTAATAGTGGAAAAGCTCCATTTCACAATTTCAGATTTTTCTACAGAATTTTCACAAATTTCTAGGACTAGTCTGTTTTGAATTGTCACAGAGAGATTAGGTTACCACAAATTCTGTTCACGGTGGGTATCAAATCAACTGACCGACGTTCACAAAGCTCAAAGAATGGACTCAGTTTGACGTTTCTTCTGTGTTACTGGGAAGAGGAGGATACATTTCTCAATAGAATAGTGACTGGGGACGAGACATGGGTTCACTTCATGAACGCAGAGACAAAAGAACAGTTAAAACAGTGGAAGCATACTCATTCTCCAAACAAGTCCACAAAATTCAAGCAAACATTTTCACAACGAAAAATGATGATTATAGTGTTCTGGGACTGCAAGGGCATTTTGTTGACGGAATTCATGACACTAGGGACCACAATAATGTCAGAAGTTTATTGTGAAATAATGATGAAGAAGCTTCATTGGTCGATCCTAAACAAAAGGTGCGAATTGCTCACCAGTGGTGTCATTATCCTGCATGACAACGCGCAGCCCCACACTGCTGCTTGCACAAAGGCTTTACTTGAGCAGTTTAAGTGGGAAATTTTGAACCACCCCCCTTATAGCCTGGACTTGGCACCAATTGATTATCATCTCTTCTGCAAGATGAAGCTCTGGCTGGCTACCCAGCACTTCATCACCACAAAGGAGCTCATGAATGGAGTCAACAACTGGCTAGGTAACCTGGCAGCGCCGTTCCTTGACAAAGGGTTACAAAAACTTGCACGGAATGACAAGTGCTTCAATTTAGGCGGTGACTATGTGGAAAAGAAATGTAGTGCTATATGTAACTTTTATATATATTTTGATGTTATTTTCAATTTGTTAAAAATCTTTACCAGCCAATTCATCCATCCATCCATTATGTGCCATACCGATAAGCGTAGGCGGTCATGTTTTGCCATCTCACTCGATCACCAGAGTCATGGATCAGCTCCGTGTTTCTGTCTTGACCATGCCATGTGGCCAAGCCATCCAGGTATTTACTTCTTGGTCTTCCCCTTGGTCTCTTCCCTTCGATCTTGCCAGTTGTCACCAAGTTCTCCAATTCATTTCTTCTCATAACATGCCCAAAAATTTTGACTGTCTACGCCTAATGTCTCTAATCAGTTTACGATCTTCATTTGTTTCTTGTAGGACTTGTTCATTGGTTTTTCTGTTTGTCCATGGTATTCTTTGCATTTTCCTCAGAAACCACATTTCCACAGCCATCAGATGTTTTTCAGCTTGTCTGCTCATTGTCCACGCTTCACATCCATATAAAAGTACAGGTTCTATGTAGCACTTCAACACTCTTTTTCTCGTTTCAATTGATATCTTTCTATTGGTCAGTATGTTTTTCATCTTGCAAAAGACTACCTTCGCAATCGGAGGTTGATTTTGGAATAGCCCTTGTATTTCTTCATTTCTGTCACAAACGATTACATCAATATCATGACAAATTACTACATAAGTACTGTTATTTCCTATTGTTATATCCTGCTGCAGTTGTTACTTCTCTATTATACCAATACCATGACTAACTATTACATCAATACTGTGACAAACTATTACATCAATAATGTGACAAATTTATAACATGAATGCTGTAACAAACTACTGCATCAGTACTCTCACAAACAACTACATAAACCCTGTGCCAAACTATTATATCAATATTGTGACAAATTTATAACATCAATACTGTGACAAATCTATAACATCAATGGTGTGACAAATTTATAACATCAATGGTGTCACTAATTTATAACATAAATGGTGTGGCAATTCTATGACACCAACGCTGTGACAAATTTATAACACTGACAAATTTATAACACCATTGCTGTGACAAATTTATAATACCAACGCTGTGACAAATTTATAGCTTCAGCATCAGTATGTATCACCACTACATAGCAGGCCCCGTACAGAAGGTTGCTCTCACCTCCGCCCAGTGGAAGAGTCTCCATCCTTTGACAGCTCCATCACCTCATGCATTGTCATGCTCAAGATGTCTCCACTGTCCCATGCCCGTCATCCTGCTGGTTGACCCCAGCCTTTTCTTGGAGGAACCATGCCTTCCATCATGGTTCCTTCCACACGACTGTGATGCTTAAATTAGCCAAAGTATTTCAGTTTCCCAGACATGACACGTTTATGAGCCTGTTTTCTTTGGTGTTCACATCTGGTGAAATTTCAGTATTTTTCTTCTTTTTGGTCCATGATATTCTAGGAACTTTTCTGTAATTTCTTCTTATAGTCCATGCCATGTGACACTAGAGACCATGTTTTTCCACAGCCTTCTGCCTCATGTCAGTTAGTTAGTTGCAGATACATTACAGGTGTAGCAGTCAACTCCAGCATATTTTGGCTATTTGTGATTCCTGGGCAAGTTTTAAGTTCAGTAGTTTGCTATTGCTTTCTGAATGACCGGCAATCATACCATTGTATGGAAACCAACGCAAGACCTGCTGCCATACAGCCATGTTTCAAACGTAGTATGCTGAATTATGAATTACATCCATAACCCCTTCTCCACAGAGCCTGCCAATAATCTCCGATACAGATGCTCCTCCATGCCATGATGCCAAACTGTCCAGTATCTTAACTCTTGGTCTCCCCTGCCTCTCTTCCCCTCCAACTTTCCTGTGGTTATGATGTACACGAGCTTTCCCAATCTTATGACCTGCCCAGAAAATGTGGATGGTTTTTGTCTGATACGAGTAACCAGCTCTCTTTGTGAGTTAATTTCTTTCAAGATATCTTCATTGCTCCTTCAATCCATCAATAATGTTCCCATCATTGTTCTATAAAACCACATCTGTGGATTTTTCACCCTCACTTGTTTGCTGATTGTCCATGATTCGCTTATATACATCATGATTGGCTGTATATAGCTCTTAAGAACTTTTTCTCACCAAGGTTTACAATGATAAATTACAGAGAATACTCTTAACTTGTGGATTACTACTTTTGTCATCTGCTGTCATTAAAGCATCCAAATACTTAAATACATTGAATTGTTTCAGACTGGTTCCATTCTTTTTTCTTTCACTTGCTCGTTTTGAACAATACACACTCCTGCTAGTAGTGCTGGACTGAATGTTGCTTATGGACTAGCTTTCCCTCTTCACAGTGTCCCTCACTATCAGGTGAACCCACTCCAACTTCAGAGGTACTGGTTCCATTCACTTTGATGCTGCATTTGGAGAGACAGTTTTTCCTTGTAATAACCATTATATCTGTTTTTCTGTTATTCATACCAATGTTATTATTATGTTATTCATACTCGTCCTTTGTTTTGACTTTCTGTTGTAATGTTTCTGCAGCATTCAAGTTCAAATTCAACACATGAACAAACTATTACAACAACCCCATGACACAATCAGCAGGCGACACATGCCACATGTGTCCACAATAAAGATTTAGTTGTATGTTCTTTATAGGATGTTGCAATCAACCCCAACATTTATTGACAGTTTGTGATTTATTAGCTACTTTCAAGTTCAGTAGTTTGCCACTGCTTTCTGAATGGCCGATGTTTCACACCACGGAAATCAACAAAAGGCAGTCTGCTTCCAAATTGGCCACGGCAGATTTCAAACAAGAAATGAAAACAAACATCTATTTCTACATGTCTAATGTAGGTGGCACTGCTTTCATTCAACCTACCAGTGATGGCTTTTAACTGGGCAGCCGTCAAAGATGGGAGGTTCAACACTTTCTCAGGGCTGATCCTAATGGTGGTCATGCCTTCTATACTTTCTGGCCTGTCTCCTGAAACATGGTGGCAACGTGCTAGACTTAACTTGGTGAGAATATTTACAAGCCAACATGGTGTCAATATGCAGAAGCGAGCATGGTGATAATATGCAGAAGTGAGCATGGTGATAATATGCATGAACCAGCATGGTGATAATATGCAGGAGCCAGCATGATGATAATATACAGGAGCCAGCAAGGTGACAATATACAGAAGCCAACATGGTGATAATATGTACAAGCAACATAGTGTCAATATACAGGAGCCAGCATGGTGACAATATACAGGAGCCAATATGGTGATAATACAGACAAGCCAACATGATGACAATATGCTGAAATGAATATGGTAGCAATTTTTTAAAGCCAAAATGGTGACAATAAACAGAAGACAACATTGTGATAATATACAGGCGCCAACATGGTGACAATACAAGAACCGACATTGTGATAATATGCAGGAGCCAACATGGTGAGAATATACAAGAACCAACATTGTGATAATATTCAGGAGCCGACATGGTGACAATATGCAAGAACTGACATTGTGATAATATGCAGAAGCCAAAGATGGTGACAATATACAAGAGCCGACATTGGGATAATATGCAGGAGCCAACATGGTGACAATATACAAGAACCGACATTGTGATAATATGCAGGAGCCAAAGATGGTGACAATATACAAGAACCAACATTGTGATAATATGCAGGAGCCAACATAGTGACAATATGCAAGAACTGACATTGTGATAATATGCAGGAGCCAACATAGTGACAATATGCAAGAACCGACATTGTGATAATATGCAGGAGCCAACATGGTGACAATATGCAAGAACCGACATTGTGATAATATGCAGGAGCCAACATGGTGAGAATATACAAGAGCCAACATTGTGATAATATTCAGGAGCCAAAGATGGTGACAATATACAAGAACCGACATTGTGATAATATACAGGAGCCAACATAGTGACAATATACAAGAACTGACATTGTGATAATATTCAGGAGCCAACACGGTGATAATATGCTAGAATTAATATAGTGACAATATGTTGAAGCCTATTTCCCTAGCCATAGTCATCAACTGAACTCAACATGGTGACAATATGCAGGAGTCAATATGGTGACATTATACGGAGGCCCGGGTTCGATCCCTCGGTAAGGTGTCGGATTTTTTTCTGTCGGGGGCAAAAAGAAAATCCTAACCTGCACAGTTCGCGGCGACTGCACTAGCCAGGCGGCCTTTATTCCTCAGGCTCAAAGACCCCTCTGCCATACACCGCAAGGTTCTATATTGGCAGTAAATGACAGTAAATGACAGTTATACGGAGCCAACGTGGCGAAAATATGCTAGATTTAATGTAGTGACAACTGCAAATATCAGCAGTACAAGAGGCAACCAAGAGAAATTATGCCAGAGGTCTATAAAAGAATGTCACTAACAGAACTGATCCAGAACACCAAGGATCGGGATCTGCAAAGACACATGATTGTCTTTAGCATTTTGCACGGCACATGATAATGGCATTAAAATATTAACAACATATGGGAGAGATTGCTAACCACGACTCTGGTGATCACGTAAGATGGCAAAACACGACCACCCATGCTTATCGGCACAGCACATGATGATGAGTGATTGCTATTTACCTGATACAGAAGACAAATGAATGTAAAATGTGACTAAGGATCTCAACAAACAACAGACATACAGAATAGAATGCTCTGACCAGTCTTTTCCCATGAACAAATAAAAACAGGAAACAAAAATGCTCAACTGGCAACAGAAATATTGTACCCAAAACATGACAGCTGTAATCACATAGTGATAGTGAAGTATAAGCAGTAACATAGAAAGAAACTGATAGTAAAGTACTAAGTAATAGACCCTTTTACATGTTGTTGTTGTTCTTCTTGTTCTTTCTTATTCTTGTTGTTTCTTTTACTGGAAAGATCAGTTATAGAAGAACGAGCAGACTTTATTTTCAAAGATCACAAATTGGGCACACAGGCCTGTCTTATTTTCAGCCTTCAAATCAATCATCTTTTGTACATCAATTATCTACTGTGCATTTTACATTCACACAGGAAACAAAAACATTGTCAAATGAAAGTTGTGAACATAAAAAATGCGTATTACCATGCTATGAGACATAGGCAGCAAGACACACACACACATGTATATGTATAAACACATACAAAAATAACTACATACATCACTTACACAAACTCTCAAAGTTATGCACCCACTCAATAACACACAAATATATTGCATACACATATACTCACACACAATCACAAACTCACTAATAAGAGTTTACTTATACATATTCTCTATCTTTTTTTCCATCTCTCTCTCTCTCTCTCTCTCTCTCTCTCTCTCTCTCTCTCTCTCTCTCTCTCTCTCTCTCTCTCTCTCTCTCTCTCTCTCAGAGACAGACCAAGAGAAATGATGTTGGATAATCATAGGCAATAGAATGGAGGAATATCATCAACAGAACTGATCCAGAACATCAGGGACTGAGATCTGTGAAGACAATGGTAGTCTATGACGTTAGCAACAGCGAATGGATAAGAACACTCGCTTTTAGACTTCCAGGGTGTGCTGATGCCAAATAAACAGGAAACAGTAGGTATGTTGACACCTGGGTATGCCTACCTGGAGACTGCCAGACTGCGGGAGCAGCAAATTAAAAGAGGGGTGGTCAAACAAGAACACTACGCAGGAAGCCAAAGAAGATTGATAAACCAATACAGAACTGGCGTCGTTAGCCGCTACACGCTGCGGGATTTGCTGAGGAGGGGATCCGAGCACTTATGGACTGAATGGTTCGATGTGCAACGAGGATGATCTGTCGACTAACTAACTAACTAAAAATATTTAACTGGCAACCAAAATATTGCATCAAAAACATGACAGCAGTAATCATATGGTAACAGAGAAGTAAAAGCAAACACAGGAAAGAAATGTACTGGAATAATAGAAAGGAGGTGAATATAAAACAGGAAGAAATATATGGTAAAGTACAAGCTAAACTGACCCATTTACATGCCACGAGGCACAAGGCGCATATGATTCCATATCCAAATTGTCATAAACCAACTGATACACTGGCCATCTTTATTTCCCAGAACTTTTTCTGGTGCTAATTTTAGGCTGGGTCAATTGAGATGAGTCTAATTGGTTTAACTTTTTCTTCTTCTGGAATCGTGTGTATAGTGCGCACAAACAGATAGATTATCACGGTCTGGAGAGAATGGTGTTACAGGAATTGACCAGAGGACCTGAGGAAAGGCCAGACGGACACATAATCAGACTGCTACTGGTACCATTAGTACTGGGACTCTTGGCTGGCTGTTTAATATAAGAAAGGAGCACATATGGGAATGTCCTAAGTGCTATGATGTAAGTTCTTGACTCACCTCAACTCTTTCCCTCCCATAAAAAATTAGAGCAGGCATCGAACCTTGTCCAATCTTGCTCATGCCATTGTTAGCATTAACACCCTCACCACTACACCCACTCATCACATTCCCACTAGATAATTTTGTCTAGTCAGTAACAATACACCAATACTAAAGAACAAACATGTATCAATAACTACTAAGAAAGCACTTTACAACACAATACTACTAAGAAAGCACTTTACAACACAATCTTCCTACCAACTCTGTGCTACCAATGCCAAACCTGGACAATGACAGAAAAAGAGAAAAGAAAAAATCACAACAACAGAAATGAGGTTCCTGAGAAGAATACTCAACGTATCAAGAAGAGATAAGATCAGAAATGAAGAAATCAGGACTAAAGTGGGGGTTAAAGCAGCACTAGATTTTATTAGAAAGCAGCAAGTCAAATGGTTTGGCCATGCAAGTAGGTTACCAGTCAACAGCATGCCACAACAAGCAATGATGTACAGACCAGCTGGAAACAGAGTAAGAGGCCGACCACGTAAACGTTGGATGGAGGGAATAGTAGAATCCATGGGAATGTCGATATATGAAGCCCATAATCGGGCACTCTCACGAAGTTTATACTTCACCTCGACACCGCAAGGTACAAGAGGAATATGATGAGATGAGATGAGTAACAATACATATTTAACCCATACAAGAAAACGTAAATATCTTACGCAAGACCCCATCTGCTTCATTCAAAGAATGGGTCTCATGGGTGCCGCTGTCCAAGAAAATGGCATCATCTTCACCTTCATCCCGCCCAAAATCATCACCAATGTCAGAGCTTGATGCGGAGCGCCGGACTTTTCTTGCGCCAGGAGAGGCAGAAGAAGGTCTTATACTGGTCCCACTGGCCGAGGCAGTACCGTCCACCTGGCTTGCTGACCCAGATGTCGAGGCACCATCTCCTGTACTCCCTTCCCTCTGTGTTTGTAAGATGATGTCAAGAAAACGAATCAAGATACAGTAAGCTGGTCACCCATCAATAGGTACAGTAACTATGATATTCAATCAAGATATAGTAATAATGACAATTGAGTAAAGATAATGTAACTATGATATTCATTCAGGATATAATAAGCAATCTGTTAAGATGACAATCAATATACAGTAAGCATGATAATCATCTAAAGATACAATAACTAAAATATGCAATCACAAATCTGTAATTATGACAATCAATCGAGGTACATTAACCATTACATTAAATCAATATACAGCAATCAAGACAATCTTTTGATACAGTAACTATGACAATCAATCAAGATACAGTAAGCATGACAATGTTTAAAGATACAGTAATTATTATATCCAATCAAGACACTGTAACCATAACAGTCAATGAAGAGAAAACAATCATGACATTCGATCAAGATACAGTTCCCTTGGAAATTAAGAGTAATGAAAACAATCAAAGTACAGTAATCGGGACACTCAGTTGTACATTTCTCATTTCATCATCTTTATAATCATTATGACTCTCCTCCTCCTTCACGTCTTCCTTCTTCTTCTGCCCTTTACTGTAGCACAGACACTCAATCAACTCATGCCAAGCCATCCTCCTTTAAATTATCCTTTATTTTATGTTCACAACTAGCACACGGGACCTCCTGCTATTGGTCCTTATCTGAGCAGGCTGGGCTTCTGATCTCACTACCCAAGAGACCAGGGACACGTGTGATGTCAGTAGATACCAAATGTTCTTGGACAAATTCACAGCCCTACCCTGGGATCGAACCCAGTACCTTTTGAGTCTGATACGGCGGACACCCCAACCTCTCACCCACAACACCTCCCTTCCAACAATCTGACTTCTAATACCCTCTTATGATGTACACATTACTGTTTATCTCATGGTTCCATGTTTATATTGGTTCTTCTTGTCCATCTACGAGGGAGCTTCAAATGAAAACTTTAAAAGTGTGATAGAAATTACAATAACCATGCCATTGTCAATATTGTTGTTAAGGATGTCAAGAGTGTTAAGCATGTGACATCACTGTACAGATGAACACAGTGATGTCATAAAGACAGTTTAAATATGGCCGCCCCCACATTTGACATGCACCGAAGAAGAGCAGCATTCTGTTATCTGTTGTTTTTATTATCAGTGACGGGGTGAAACCTATAGAAATTCATCTGCGAATAAAGGTCCAGTATGGTGATGCATGCCTGTCGGTCCAGCAAGTGTATGAGTGGAGTAGGAAGTTTAAAAACATTTCAGTCCGATGAAGAGGTACAGCAGGTGGTGCATGAGTGGTTTTACACGCGACCAAGATTATTTTTTCCCACAGGAATGCAAGCATTTTATCACCACTGGAGGACTTGCAATTAATGCAGTGGTGACTACATCAAAAAATGATACATTTGTTCTTTACTTTTTCAGAATATATTCACACACTCACACAAAATGTAAGGTTTTCATTTGAAGCCCCCTCGTATTATCTAGCTCCATATCCATGCGAGCCATGGTAGTGAAGTGGTTAGACGCTTGCCTGCCGGCCAGGTGGGCAGGGGTTTAAATTCACATGAAGCCACTATGCTAGCACAGCTCCCATACATACTGGCCATCTTGACAGATGATTGTTACATCGTGCTTCAGAAAAGACATAACTACAACCCATGGCGATAGACCAGACATGGAGTTATACCTCTCATAACACAAAGCCTGGGCTGAATTGTAGAGACAGTGTGTGGCCCATGCAGCATGATCCCTCTCTCGGCCTGACTAGTTTACTCCAGAAAAAAGGTAACACCAATATGTATGGAATAAGACAAGCTGCAGAAGCTACTGGATCAGTAAAGCAATGCTATGTCTGCCTGTCGGAGCTTCCATCCTAGACCAGTTGCCGACCAAGGCTTAGGACCTGGTCTGCACTATGACAATTAGTCTTTAGGTTGCATTTCCTTGCACCAGGATAAGGCTTGTACCCTCCCAATTGCTCTTCTCCACGTGAAGCTGTTATCACAATGTGGGGTGTTGGGTTTGGCGAGCGCCGCCCAACATTCAGCATTAACAGAAAGCAGGTAATACCGTCTACTGTCATACGGTGAAATAAATAAAATAAAAATGTAAATATGAAAATAATATCACAACAGTAATTTACTTACAGATCCATTTTTGCCTTTTTCTGTGGATAATATAACAATTCAAGTATAAGCAATGAATATAACCTTTCAAATTTAAAGACAAACAGCAAATATGAATGAAAAAAACACATTATTTATTGTGTGCTGCATGGTTTTTAGGATGCAGACAAAAAATAGATAAAATAAGGAAACTCTAGAAAAGGACATAAAAATGAGAAAGACAAATCACATCAAACAAAAGAACACAAGGTGAAATACCACCTGCACAATACACTGAAAATACTGACAATTGTAAGATGAATTGGTAATCTTCTTATTCTGCGTTCGTCAGGAATGTTATTTTAGATGTAATTACATGGTGCCTGTTTACAGCAGAGCTGTGATATTTGCACCTTTCGGCTCACACATCCAACTTCTTCAGGCATTTTGTTAACCAGGTTACCTTCCCAGGTAAATTGGTAATCAGACAACTAAACATTTGCTGCAGGTGTGTCAGACATACAATGGCAGTCCAAAAAGAAATCGGACTGTACAAATATTGCTTTGATTTGCAATTTAGCATATTTGTCTTCTTTTAAAATGTTCTGTCTGTTGCTACACTGCTCCCAACATGTTTTCTTGTTGCTACACTGCTCCCAACATGTTTTCTTGTTGCTACACTGCTCCCAACATGTTTTCTTGTTGCTACACTGCTCCCAACATGCTTTACTGTGGCTACACTGCTCCCAACATGTTTTCTTGTTGCTACACTGCTCCCAACATGTTTTCTTGTTGCTACACTGCTCCCAACATGTTTTACTGTTGCTACACTGCTCCCAACATGTTTTCCTGTTGCTACACTGCCCCCAACATGTTTTTGAGTTGCTACACTGCTCCCAACATGTTTTCCAGTTGCTACACTGCTCCCAACATGTTTTACTGTTGCTACACTGCTCCCAACAAGTTTACCTGTTGCTACACTGCCCCCAACATGTTTTTGAGTTGCTACACTGCTCCCAACATGTTTTCCAGTTGTTTCCCGGAAATTGTTTTCTGAGAAAGTATACATATCTTGTAGTAGATTCTATGGTCTGAAATCGGTGACCTTTATGAGTGTATTACAACTTTGGGAACAAGAAAAAAATCTGCTGGGGTAAAATCCGGAAAGCAGCTGCAGGACAGCAGAGGCCTTGTGTTTTGTCAAAAAGTCACAAAGAAGAAGTGACGTGCATATGTGCTGTCGTTCCGCAGCATCCAGGTTTTGCTTGTCCATGACTTATGCATTTTTGCTTACCACCTCTCTGAAATGCTCCATGATATTCAAGTAGAACTCTTTACTGATTATTTGACTGCCTGGAGCAAACTGTTCCCTTTCTAATAAAAAACAGCAATCAACAAAACCTTTATATTAGAGCGATTCTGATGTGCTTATTTTGGTATGGAGATGACATTCTGACCCACTGTAAAGACTTCCTTTTTGTTTCAACATCAGAACCATAAACCCAGGTTTTATCACCTGTTACAGAGGTCAGGTCGGCCGAATGGATAAGATGGGTCATTCTGAAATGTCTGGTGTGCTGATGCTGAGATAGCGGGTTCAACCCCTACACCAGTCACTTGGACTAAAATGTATAGCTCTGACAATTGTTTTATATGTGAATGTAACAATGACATTAAATAACTGATGTATGAAAGGTGAGTGGTTGGAAGGGCCGAATGTAAGACGGCCCTGCGTGCCCAATTTGTGACCCTTTGAAAATAAAGTTTGTTTGTTTGTTTGATCTGTTAAGAAAGAAAGTAACGCAAGCAAATATCAACGAAGATGATATGCATTCAGTCCCCAAGTTTTGCACTCACACTTAGAAACCCCATTTGCGTGATCAAAATAAGTGTGCTGTTTAACTACTGAGAAGAAAATAAAGTCAGCACCACTCCTCAAATTGTTCATGTTGTATAAGGGTGAACAAAGGGAACAACAGGTTCCTACATCAACATCTTACCTAGTCTTGACTGACTGAGTTTCCTCCTTTCCTCTTGTTCTTTTTCTTGTTTCTCCCTCTTTTCTTCCAAAGCTTTAATTTTTTGTTCCTGTGCTTCTCTTTCTTCATCTTTCTGCTGCAGCTCTACAAGAAAAACATGGTTAACTTTAAAGCAAAATGTAGCAGGAATATGTAACCCACACTATATCAAATTGAACAAGTATAAAACTCGCTCGTGTGTTACTGGGTTCCATAAGAAAAGCAAAGAATACAAAGAGTACTACTGAAAACTCAGAAGAAAAACAAGATAGACATATAATCACAGACTGCTACTAGTACCATTAGTATTGAGACTCTTCACTGGCTGTTGCAAATGAGGATGGAGCACGTAATGGAATGTCCCAAGTGCTGTGATGTCGGCTCTTGACTCCACTCAAGCCAGCAGAGAATACTAACACTGTGACCTACCATGTAACCACAGAAACCCTACGCTGCAAAATCCCAGCAGTCATGAAGAGGTCTACAATGGGCTTGGTCTGAGTTGGTTGAGGGGAAATGCTTCATATGGAGATGAAAGGTGGCGGCTGCAGCAGCAGCAGAAGAAGAAGAGGAAGAAGAACAATAACCACAAGAAGAAGAAGAAGAAGAAGAAGAAGAAGAAGAAGAAGAAGAAGAAGAAGAAGAAGAAGAAGAAGAAGAAGAAGAAGAAGAAGAAGAAGAAGAAGAAGAAGAAGAAGAAGAAGAAAGAAGGATGAAAGGAGGAGAAGGATGAAAGGAGGAGAAGGATGAAAGATGTTGCATTGCATTGATGTTCTTTGCATGTTCATTGATGCATTCCATTGCAAGATGTTGGGATCAACCCCAAACCCATGCTAATTCTCTAGGCCATTTTTTACACTCAGTATCTTGCATTACCTGCAAAATAGGCGGCTTGGCGTGGTACTGGCTATCCCATCCTGTAAAAACCAGCGGCAAAATTCAACCTGGCAAAGAGTTGATTGATGACCTATGCTCCACAGAAGGTTAAAGGGTACAAGAATAATATTATACAGATCTATGAAGAGAGTTTCAGTTTCAGCTTCAGTATGTACTCTTCTCTCTTTTGTCTTTCACTGCTCTATGCCGTTAGACGTCACAGACTTGTTTGATGATTGGTTTACGAACTAGGGCTCACTCGGTCGCTTGGCATGCTGAGATGTTGTGGGTTTTTAGGTGTTGATGACTCCATCGATCCATCTTTTTCGTGATCTTCTCCTGCTTTTTCTCATGTCCATTTTCATGTTGTCACATTTCTAAGTTATTGCATAATATCTAGAGCAGCCATATGTGCACACTTAAATCCTCTACCGGTTCTGCTAGACCTGCCGTAGTTTCATCCTTACATGAACACAATAAATACACTAATTCATATTAGAGTTCAATCCTGGAAAAAAAAAATAATGCCCGATCAACCTGCTTCTTCAACATCGATTATAATTGAGGTCTGTTGAAGAGTGTGGGCAGCACAACAAGGATGCCATAATTGCTCAAACCACATGTATGTAACACCAGCTCAAGACGATTGCCGCCTTATGGACGGACCAGAACAAATCATTATTCTGCACCAGAGAACAGAAGACAATAGATTACGCTACCACATCATCATCAAGTGCCCTGGCAGCTGGTGTAGATGTTCATGTCTTGCCACATATCTCTCTTTACTGTTCTTGATCAACTCTGCTAATATTTCTCCATGCCACCATCTCAATCCATCCAGTAACATTTCTCTTGGTCTGCCTCTCCTTCTCTTCCCCTTGATCTTTCTGGTCGTCACAATGTTCTCAAATGCCTCTCTTCTCATCACATGACCAAAGAAAGCTGTTTGTCTCTTTCTTATTGTTGTATATAATTTCTAGTTTCATTAGCTTCTTTCAGGCAATAGTTATTAGTTATTCTGGCAGTCTAAGGAATTCGCAACATTCATCTCAGGAACTACATCTTTGTTGCTTCCAAATTCTTCCTAATTAAGCTACCACATGGACACAACATTCAAAATTGGTGAATCAGCCATGTGCACATGTGGATTGGTCCTGCAGACAGCAGATCACATACTCTAAGACTGCCTAAAATATGACATATCTAGGCAAACCTTCTGGCCTAGAGAAATAACAGTGGAAGATAAACTTTATGGACCACTGAGTGATTAAAAAAGACAGTGAAATTCAAACAAGAGACAATTTTGCAGTTGTACACACATTTCAAGCGAACGAAAGAAGAAGAAGTGTTCAAACAACATGAAGATACGCTAAAACAAAACAAAAAAACAAAAAACAACCAAGCATCTGAAATAACAAAGTCATCATCATTATTAGGAGCCTTGCTGACTGCCATGGGTGATCGTGTTTCACCAGATATCACGATTCTTATAGAATCGATCGATCTATGTGCTACACCTTTCCATGCCACGACAAAAGGCTGTCAAGAAGTTCTTCCCGCTGTCTTCCTCTATCTCTCTTTCATAAATCTTTCCATATTGTGGCAAAGAAAATAACATGTGAACACTTACACAACTTTTCTGCTCCACATTTGTCTTACATTCAATTACTAGACCCCCAGTTGTTTCTGTAACACCACTTATTCCACATTTGTCTTACATGAACCCACTCGAACCACCTGTCCCACATTTATCTTACATGAACCAACTAGACCCTACTTGTTACTGTAACACCATATGCCCCACATTTGTCTTACATGAACTCACTAGACCAGAGTTGCTATTGTAACACCCCTTGCCTACATTTGTCTTACATGAACCCACTAGACCGGAGTTGTTAATGTAACACACCCTGTCCCACATGAACCCTTATACAGATCCCTGTCTAATACTTGTCTTACATGAACCCACTAGACCCTAGTTATTAGTGTAACACCCACTGTCTCACACTTGTTTTGCATGAACCCACTAGATCCTAGCTGTTATTGTAACACCACCTGTCCCACATCTGTCTTACATGAACCCACTAGACCAGAGTTGTTATTGTAACACCCACTGTCTCACCCGTGAACCCATTCTTATCCCTGGTTTTATTTTATGCTGACAAATGTCCCGGGTAGAAAGAGTTAATGTAACCAGGCAATCCATAATTTAAAAGTTACATGGGTTAGCAACAGGTGATTTCTCACAAATAACAAAATACAAACAAGCACCGGTGAGGGATGATGGAATAGGACACATCTATAAAGAAGCAGTTATATCAATCTAACAGTGCAACAAGATTTCAGCAATTTGTATATCTTCTTCCTTTTCTGCTCTTCATGTTTCCAACTTCTATTGTTTGTCCACCTTGTGTATAGAAATTGACTAATGTTGGTGATTCCTTTTGTTGTTTTGTCTCTCTTGTGTATAAATACTGGCTAATGTTGGTGGTTCCTTCTGTTGTTTAGTCTTTCTTGTGTATAAAAATGGACTAATGTCGGTAGTTTCTTCTGTTGTCTGTCAACTTTGTGTATAAAAACTGACTATTTTTGCTGGCCCCTTCTGTTTAATTTTTCTTGTGTATAAAAATGGACTAATGTAAGTGGTTCATTCTGTTGTTTAGCCTTTCTTGAATATAAAAATTGACTAATGTTGGTAGCTCTTTCGGCTGCTTTGTGTCATGCGAATAAAAGCTGACTAATGTTGGTAGCTACTTCTTTTGTTTGTCTTTCTTGAGTATACAAACTGCAGTGATTATTTTATGTATATAGAACCAAGTTAGCATACTACCTAGTACACACAACTCTGCAGTGATTATTTTATGTATATAGAACCAAGTTAGCATACTGCCCAGTGCACACAATTCTGCAGCAATTATTTTATGTATATAGAACCAAGTTACAATACTGCCTAGTGCACACAACTCTGCAGCGATTATTTTATGTATATAGAACCAAGTTACAATACTGCCTAGTGCACACAACTCTGCAGCGAATATTTTATTTACATGGAACCAAGTTACAATACTGCCTAGTACACACAACTCTGCAGCGAATATTTTATTTACATGGAACCAAGTTACAATACTGCCTAGTACACACAACTCTGCAGTGATTATTTTATGTATATAGAACCAAGTTACAATACTGCCTAGTGCACACAACTCTGCAGCGAATATTTTATTTACATGGAACCAAGTTACAATACTGCCTAGTACACACAACTCTGCAGCGAATATTTTATTTACATGGAACCAAGTTACAATACTGCCTAGTACACACAACTCTGCAGTGATTATTTTATGTATATAGAACCAAGTTAGCATACTGCCCAGTGCACACAATTCTGCAGCAATTATTTTATGTATATAGAACCAAGTTACAATACTGCCTAGTGCACACAACTCTGCAGCGATTATTTTATGTATATAGAACCAAGTTACCATACTTTCCAGTGCACACAATTCTGCAGCAAATATGTTATTTATATGGAACCAAGTCAGCATACTGAGTGTACACAAATGCCGGGCTGATGATCCCGGGTTCCAATCCCCATCATGGCCACAAGGGCTCTGAAGCCGACCAAGCTTCATAAAATATGTACCAGAATATTTTCTGATAGGTAAATTGGCTGGCATGATAATGCTTTCATGACCCCTTAGGTAGTATTTGGCCACACACACACACAAAAAAAGCCTAGAACATTGTATACAACAATAAGAAAGAGACTAACAGCTTTCTTTGGTCATGTGATGAGAAGAGAGGCATTGGAGAACATCGTGACAACTGGAAAGATCGAGGGGAAGAGAGACAGAGACAGACCAAGAGAAATGATGCTGGATGGATTGAGACTGTGGCATGGAGGAATATCATCAGCAGAGTTGATCCAGAACACCAGAGACCGAGATTTGAGGAAAGACATGAATGTCTAGGCCAGCTGGCAAAGCACTTGATGATGATGGTGATGATCTGCTGTATGACAGTGAATCTTGGAATGTGAATCAACAAATTACTGTCTATTTCTCCATAACTGTGAATCAAACTTTGTCATCATTTCAGATACTATTTCAGAACAATATGTTGGATACAAATAATAAAAAGTGACTTATACGAGGAGGCTTCAAATGAAAACCTTAAACATTTTGTGTGTGTGTGAACATATTCTGAACAAGTACAGAACAAATGTAGAATTTGTCTATGTAATTATCACTGTATTCAATGCAAGTCCCCCAGATAAACTGCTTATATTACTGTATAAAAATTCTCTGGGGTCACTACTCAGTGTGCCTGACCCAATCGTGAACAGTCTGTTACACAAGTCACACTGTTTTGAAACTTCCTACTCCAATCATACACTTGCTGGACTGACAGGCATGCATCACCATACCGGACCATCATTTGCCAATGAATTTCTAAAGGTTTCACCCCTTCATTGATCAAACAACGGATAACAGAATGCTGCTCCTCTTTAGTATATGTGAAAAGTGGGGGCGACCATCTTTAAACTGTCCTTATGACGCCACCATGTTCGTCTGCACCATTATGTCATGTGCTTAACACTCTTGACATCCTTAACAATAATATTGACAGGTTACAAGATAATGGCATGATTATTGTAATTTCTATCACACTGTTACGGTTTTCATTTAAAGCCGCCTCATATTTAAAGCAGGAAACAATAGGAAAAGCAAATTCATTGCAATGCCACCATTATACAAATGTATAGCAGTAGACATATTCCCCACTGTCATTCTTAAATGTTATGCTTTTAGGCAACTAAACTACCCATTTTTATCACCGATTTTTGGTTTTCAAACTGCAAGGGTAGACGTTAGAATGGGAATATGGTCAAGAGTTGTATAAAAATCCTGGTAGTTTTTGTCTTACTTTTGGCACAAGCAAACTTGGAGCTGAGCACCTGCATTCAGAGTCACTTTTTTTTTAAAAGAATGTATTATTTTACTGTTTTTTACTATTATTTTATTATTTTACTTGTATCTGCAAATCAAAATTAACAATCAACAATTTCCGTAAACAAGACAGAAAAACAACAACTATTAATACTAATTGATACTTATACACATAAAAGAGTAAATAGAAGGAACTACCAACATTAATTAATTTAAATATGTACACACAAGATAAACCAAATAACAGTAGCAGCTACCAACACTAATCAATGTTTATATACAAGACAGATTAAGTAACGGAAGGAACTACCAACACTAATCAATGTTTATACACAAGATAAACCAAACAGAAGGAACTACCAACATCAATTAATGTTTATACACAAGACAGACTAAACATAAGAAACTGCTTACAAAAGCTCTGTAACTGCTCCGTTACATAAGAAAAGGACGAAGGTCGCATGGCCGAATGGATAAGAGCACTGACTTTTAAACCTCCGGTGTGCTGATGCCAAGGTAGCGGGTTCAACCCTTACACCGGTCAGTCAGATAAAAATGTTGACTTGTCGTCCTTGACTTGGGGATGTAAATTATGGGTCCCTCAGAAGCCAGAGTGGGTTCGCCTGATGGCGAGGGACACTGGTAATAGGGAATGCTAATTCACATGCAAAAATCTGCTCGTGCACTGCCCAGTAGTAGCGCATGTTCTGTTGCACTGGAAGTTTAGGAACAACCAATCTTATCTATTCAGCCATGCTGATCCTAATAAATAATCTATCTATCTATTAACGCACTCTCCTCCAGACAGATTTGATTATATTAATGCATTCTAAACAAGAACAAATGAACGAATTATATTTTCAAAGGGTCACAGATTGGGCACACAGGCCTGTCTTACATTCGGCCCTTCCAACCACTCATTTTTCATACATCAATACCTATTGTCCATATTATATTCACACAGAAAAAAAAACATTGTCAAATTAATGCTGTGAACATAAACAATGCATATTACCATGTTATGAGACAGGCAGGCAGACACGCATGTGCACACACACAGATACTCACAAATGTAGAATCACATACATACATCATTTCCACAAACTCACAGTTATACACCCACTCAATAACTCACAAATACACACTCCCTCGCATGCACATAGAGCCACTCACAATCACAAACACACTAACATTTACTAGTACATACATTAACTCTCTCTCTTCATCTCTCTCTCTCTCTCTCTCTCTCTCTCTCTCCTCTCTCTCTCTCTCTCTCTCTCTCTCTCTCTCTCTCTCTCTCTCTCTCTCTCTCTCTCGTGTACCTGCAATTTGCCTCTGTTGTTCGGTTGTAAGGACTCCCTCCATTCTGCGCAAATCCATCATCATTAAACGCTGAGATTCTAGGAACTGGTCATTTGCCATCTGCCATGTTTGCTTCAGTGCTTCATGGGATTGCTTCTCATCTTCCAGCAGACGACATACTGAGAAAGTAAGTTATGGCTGTACGTATGATCATCATTTCAGTGAAATAATAGTGGGGAGTAGAGTGAGAGAATGTTTCAACAATTGTACTAGAATAAACATAAGAAAACATCAGAGTATTCATGAAGCCATTAATGAAAATAAAGAATAGTAATTTAAACACAAACGCCACAAACAATATGTTGCACAATTTATTGTCTGTCATATTTCGTTATATAAAGTTTGATGTTGCTGTCACTTAATGACACCTGTAGAAAACACCAACTACATTTACCTGCCATCCCACAGAACTGTGTGACTTATTAATTGACTCGCCTTCGATTTATTCTGGGACAGGAGCAATAAACCAACATTGTATAATACTCAAGATGGACCAAACATATTAAAGGCTGAAGTAGAGAAGGCTATTAAACAGATCAAAGAAGGAAAGGCAGCAGGTTCTGACAAGATAACAACAGAGATGATAAAATCCTTATCCAGCTTTGGCATTGATACTATCATAGAATTATGTAATGATATACATAATACTGGGTACATCCCCAAGCATTTGAAAACATCCATTTTCATCACACTACCCAAGAAGTCAAGAGCTGTTGATTGTGAGGATTACAGAACTATTAGCATAATGAGCCATATAACTAAGATACTACTCAAGGTCATACAAGAAAGAATTCAAAGTAAAAGAGAAACAATTTGAGTTCCGCAAAAAACAGTAGCACCAGAGAAGCAATAATCTGGTTGAGGATGTTAATTGAAAAATATGTAGAAGTTCAGAAAAATGTATATGTTTATTTTATAGACTACAAGAAAGATTTTGATAGAGTACAACATGAATGACTAATTACATGCCTTCAAGTTATAGGATAGATGGAAATGACATCAGACTTATTAGTAACTTGTACTGGGAACAAGTGGCGTCAATTAAATGCAGAAATAATTATTCATCACCCATGGAGATAAAAAGAGGAGTATGGCAGGGATACGTGTTGTCCCCAAGCCTCTTCAACCTGTACACAGAAGGAATTTTTAAACAAGTCGAACTGAATGGGCTTAATATTAATGGAAGAATCATAAACAATCTTTGGTATGCTGACGTAACTAGCAGAAAGTGAGCAAGAGTTACAAAACTTAGCTGAACAAGTAAACAGGCATAGTGCAAAATGTGGCGTAGATAATAACATCATAAAAACGAAAACTATGATAATCAGTAGTGGAAAGGAAAGGTCATCAATGAAAATCACAGTAAATGAGGAGATACTAGAACAAGTAACAAGTTTCTCCTATCTTGGACATGTAGTAACAGATAATGGTAGAAGTGAAGTAGAAATCACAACAACAAAAAATAGGAATGAGCAAAAATGCTTTTAACAGCATGAAATCAGTATTACATCTAGAGAGATTAACAACACATTAAAAATGAGAATTGTCAAATGTTACTTATACTCAACACTACTGTAAGGAGCAGAAGATTGGACATTGAACAAGCAACTAGAAAGTCGAATAGAGGCTCTGGAGATGTGGATATCATCAGATCAAGCAAGATTATTGTTTGAAACGGTTTTAGACGATAGTGATCCCGATTTGAGTGAATATTCTGATAGTAGTATTAGTATTGAGTCTAAAGTTTTGCCACGTGTGGATAGGGAAACGTGCACTAAAAGCGAAAGTTCATCATAATATGTCATAATATGATGGCACATATCGAATTATGAATTCACTAATAGGCCACATTTATGCCCCTAAATTTGTTTTGCCTATCACAAAGCATTTAAGGAGTATTTAAATAATTAAATTTAAAAAGAATAATAATAATAACTAAATATAAAATAGTGTTTATATTGTTTCTCAGTACAATCTGCCTGATGTGCTCCGAACATTTTCCATTTTGTGTGAAAATTATATGCTTCAAAATATTATGTTTTAATTGTGTTTTATTGGTGTTATGGAGCAGTTCTTGTGATATTCTTGAACACAAGTGGTGTGTGTAACATCTTATATATAAATAAGGATCGTATGTCTGTCTGTATCTATGTATGTCCTTTGTGCGCTCGCGAACGGCCCATCCGATTGAGATGAAATTTTCTACACGCCTTCCTTTCAGTCCAGAGCTGTCAACTGTGATATTTTTTTAGTGTGAAATCGCCTGCTTACTCAGTATTATTTCATTTTTCATTTTTCATTATAATTGTATATATTTCAGGGGACCTAACTCCGTAAAAGTTATTTCAAGGGGCATAACTTTTCTGTATAACTTATAGTCATATTGTGGCATCGTTTTCAAAGATTTATAAACTCTGTGTCCATAGTTATGTACCGGCATATGAGTTATAATAAATAATGATACAAACTGTAAGGCATTTTTAAAGTTTTCATAAAAATAATGCACAATGCATAACATTGTAACTCATCTTTATTTGCTTAAGAAGTTACTGTAGTCATGCAGGTGATTAGCAAGCGTTTTCATTAAAAATAATGGATGGTGTCTGGAAGGACATTCTTTTAAGTTACTTTTTTTGTTGTATGAATTTAATGAGAACTTATATGACTACTTATGTGAATTAAATGAGATGCTCCCCACCAGGGACTGGGCGAAGCCGGACAGGGTCAGGCAGACAGATAGACAGACAGACAGACAGACAGACAGACAGATAGTCGGTAACGGGAACGGGAACTTATATGACTACTTATATGAATTAAATGAGATGCTCCACACCAGGAGCTGGGCAATGCCGGGCCGGGTCAGACAGACAGACAGACAGACAGACAGACAGACAGACAGACAGACAGACAGACAGACAGACAGACAGACAGACAGACAGACAGTCGGTAACGGGAACGAGAACTTATATGACTACTTATATGAATTAAATGAGATGCTCCCCACCAGGGACTGGGCGAAGCCGGGCCGGGTCAGCTAGTCTATACTATAAAAGGCAATGTATGTAAATATGTATGTCCTTTATTTGTTCGCGAACGGCCCATCCGATTGAGATGAAATTTTCTACACGTCTTCCTTTCATTCCAGAGCTGCCAACTGTGATATTTTTTTAGTGTGAAATCGCCTGCTTACTCAGTATTATTTCATTTTTCATTTTTCATTAAAATTTATATATAGCGAAGGGACTTAACTCTAGAAAAAGTTATTTCAAGGGGCATAACTTTTAATAACATTGTTGTATAACTTATAGTCATATTGTTGTATCGTTTTCAAAGATTTATAAACTCTTTGTCTATAGTTATATACCGGCATATGAGTTATAATAAATAATGATACAATCTTTAAGGCATTTTCAAAGTTTACATAAAAATAATGCATAATGCATAACATTGTAACTCATCTTTCTATACTTAAGAAGTTATCTAAAAGATGTTGAACAATATCATCGCATCTTTAGTGTTTTCCGCCATCATATCGACACGATTCGCTTGACAGCACTTCTCAGCGCTATCAAGCCAAGACGCCTTACACATTTCAAGCAGCCTGATACGGGGGGAAAATGGCACATCGTAATAGCACAAAGAAACAAGCAGCTTCCAAGATGCATAGTGAGAAACCCGACAAGACTATCAAGAAGACGAACCTGCCTTTGGAGAGTCTGCATGCAAGCTGTAATAAAGTATCTGAACCTACAGTCAATGAAACTACCAATAAGAAGAGCGACGACTACCCACAGACGAACACAAAAACTTGTGAGAGGAAGGAGGACCAAGACACCAGAATCAGAAACACTGATTCAAACACAGTCAGATGGGTGGTCAAGCGGCTAAAAATGGAGCTTACTGATCAACAAATACAGAAGCAGCTGCAGGAAGAAAATCTTCACGTCAACATTTTGAAGGCAGAGCGGATTCTTACCTACTCAGAATTAAATGAGATGCTCCACACCAGGGACTGGGCGAACCCGGGCCGGGTCAGGCAGACAGACAGACAGACAGACAGACAGACAGACAGACAGATAGATAGATAGATAGACAAACAGACAGGGAGGGAGGGAGGGAGGGATAGACGGAGGGAGAGACAGAGGGATGGGTCTATTAGACAGACAGACAGACAGACAGACAGACAGACAGACAGACAGACAGACAGACAGAGATAGATAGATAGATAGACAAACAGACAGACACAGACAGACAGACAGACAGACAGACAGACAGACAGACAGACAGACAGTCGGTAACGGGAACGAGAACTTATATGACTACTTATATGAATTAAATGAGATGCTCCCCACCAGGGACTGGGCGAAGCCGGGCCGGGTCAGCTAGTTATTCCATAAATTTAACTGGATTAGCTGCAGCGGATAGAAAATAACGCCTTGGTAAGTGAATTTTTAAAATAATTTTTACCTCTTTAATTTCAATTGTTATTACTAAACCTCTCATTATTGTCATAATATGTGTTACCTATCAATTAATTATTAACACTCATGTTCCTAGTGCAATCCTCTTTAATTTGATATATCATACAATATATCTGCTACTATTTTAACAATTTTAAAAGCATTATTGTGACACACCCCTACTTCCAATTTTCTGCCATGAATTTCTGTTTGGTCAGGACCCAATTTTTGTTTGGCAGGCAATCAGTTAAAGAAATGATAAATTTGAGCCAATAAAACAAGTATTCAACAATTGGTCGAAAAATCTACAGGACAGCTATGTTCCATCGTGCAACAATTGATGAGCACTTAGTTACCTTTAGAGGAAGATGCACTTTCAAGCAATATATTCCCTCAAAACCTGGCAAATTTGGCCTTAAAATTTGGTGCTGTTGTGACAGTGATAGTTCATATGTTTTCAATATGCAAGTTTAATTCTGCAGAGAACCTGGGCAACCACATGAAAAAAAAACCAAGGAGACAGAATTGTACTGGACATGGTGAAAGGCTTGAAAAATAGCAGAAGGAATATTACATGCTACAAAAAGAAAAAACAGAGTTGAACTTCCAAAAGAGCTAATTTCCGGAAAAGATTATGTTCAATTTTCCACAAAATTTGCTTTCATTGATGGTGCAGCACTGACTTCCTATTGTCCACAGAAAGGAAAAGTGGTTGTACTTTTTAGTACAATGCATGATCAGCCAGATGTGAATCAAAGTTCTGATTCCAAAAACCCATTGATGATCCTTGACTACAATCACATGACGGGTGGTGTGGACACAGCCGATCAAATGTTGCGCTGTTATTCAGCCAAATGCAAGACAAACAGATGTCCTGTAGTCATTTTCTACAACACGTTAGATGTTTCTTCCTAGAATGCATCTGTTCTGTGGATGCACCTTAATCTTGAATGAAACAATCAAAAGTCACATTAACGCCAACTGTTTTTATTCAACTTGCAGGACTCATCGAAATGGGCCAAACATATCAACCTGGGAACCTTCCACTTAAACTAGCAGATAATCCTTGTGGATTGGGAAAACGAGGTCGCCGTCACCTTTGCCCAATTGAGACTGACAGAAAATGTAGAGATGTTTGTGGTACTTGCAATACCTTTGTTTGTGGCCAAAATAAGAACCGTTCACCTCATAACTTTCAAGACTCTATGCTGGGTTCATGTGTGTAAGTAAAATATTTAAGCATTGATTTATCTAAACACTGTGTAATGATTAATAAACCAACATCTAAAAAATTGCATTAAAAACTGTATATACTAAACTGTCCACGACTGTCAACACTTATCGACATTGGCCATGATGATGATGAATACAACATAGGGAAGCACAGAGCTGTATAAACTCACCTTCCTGCAACTCAGTGTTCACTGCATCCACCTCATCCTGCAGGACACTCTTTTGTGTGTTCAGAACTGCAACATACATTTCCAGGTCTGTCCGAGCTGCTTTCTCCGCTTTTAGATAACCAAGCAGTTTCTCCACCTGGTCACACAAAGACAGGTAATCTGTGATGTTTGAGTGATGGTTGAGTGGTTGGTTGTTTAGTTGTTTGTTTGTTTGGTCGATTGTTTGTTTGGTTGATTGGTTGTTTGTTTGTTTGGTTGTTTATATGTTTGTTTGGTTAACTGTTTGGTTGGTTGGCTACTTGGTTGTCTGGCTGCTTGTTTGGTTGGTTGTTTTGTTGGATCGCTGGTTCTTTGTTTTGTTGGTTGATTGTTTGGTTGGTTGTTAATTTGTTGGTTGGTTGTTAGTTTGGTTGGTTGATTGTTTCAATGGTTGTTTGTTTGTTTCGTTGGTTGTTTAGTTGATTGTTTGGTTGGTTGGTTGTTTGCTTGGTTTGGTAGGGACCAGAAAAAGTGATACAAGGGGCGTTGAGAAAGTAATGCACCGCATCGTTTTTCTCATGAGCTGTTTATTCAAAAAGCATGCAATTTATAAACAGTATACATGGATATGTCATGTAAACATTGGTATTATTCAACACAATCACCATCAACCTGTATGGGTTTATGCCAGCGCGAAACAAGTGCATGTATTTCTTGCGCGTACCAGATTTTGTCTTGATCATGTAGCCATTTCTTCACTGCATGAATCACTCCATGATCTTCAAACCTTGTCCCATGGAGTGCATCTTTAAGTGGATCAAATAGATGAAAATCATATGGTGCCAAATCGGGTCTATAGGGTGGATGAGGTAGCAGTCCAACCCAATTTGGTGACTGCTTCCAATGTTGCCTAACTTGTGTGAGGGCATGCATTGTCGTGAAGGAGAAGCTGATCTGCTGGATTTGTGTGCAACCAAACTCTGCGAAAATGCTGATTGCGTTTTTTCAATGTCTTAATGTAAACTTGAAAATTGATTGTCTCTCCTCGTTGCATAACATCTTCAAGAATCACACCTTCAATGTCCCAAAAGACAATGATCATGACTTTTCCAGCTGAAAGAGTTGTCTTGAATCTCTTTCTTCGTGCTGACTGTGGATGATGCCACTCCCTTTACTGTAGTTTTGCCTCAGGTTCAAAATAATGTGCCCAGGTTTCATCACATGTAATGATCTTAGCCAAAAAGTTCTCTCTATCAGCATGCTCCAAAAAATTCATAAGAAATTGCTTTCCTTTGCAACAGTGGTCATTTGTGAGACTTTGAGGAACCCATCTTGCGCAAATCTTAGAAAATCCGAGGGTTGTTATAGCTGCATTTTCACTATCATTGCTGACTGACAGCTGTAATGCCAACTGTTGAGTAGTGATTCACCTATCAGTAAGAATAATGCCCTCGGCGCATTTCAACATTTCTGCGTTGGTGGCTATGGAAAGGCATCCACATCGAGGCTGATCAAGCAGCTCCGAATCTCCACTTTCTGATTCTTTGATTGTCTGAACCCAGCGACTGGCTGTACTCTTGTTGACTGCAAAACTTCCATACATATTACACAGACACTTGTGAATGTTCACAAAAGCTTCCTTCTTTGCAATTCTATCACAATTCGCTGTTTATAATGCAAGTTGCTAACACACTCCATTTCAAAGGTTTATGGCGGCCATATTATTTGATGGGTTGGGTTGCAAGTTAGTGCATACAATCGGCACATGCCATATTTGAAGTGTGCAAAATTTCATGCTTCTATCTTCATTATTAGCTGCAAAAAAAATGATGTGGTGCATTACTTTCTGAACAACCCTCGTACATAAACCTGCTGCCTTGCAGTCAGACTGGGGACAAGTCAAAGGCTAGGGAAAGCAAACCTAAAACAATGCTTGTCAAAGTTGAACTATGCCATAGTTAGGTTTGACAAAACAGTGGAAAACAGTGCAACACTGAATATTAATAATGAATGAAGATCTGGAGATATGGATTCTAATTTCCTAGTAGCAAATGTCTGTCTATTAGAGGTTAAAAAAAAACAACCTTAATTCTACATTGCAACTGGGTCAATTGGCCTGTAAATCTCAGCTGTCAAAATCCTTCTGGCAGACATCAGCAATGCTAAACAACTGTTATCAGTTATCAGTTGGAGTATCTTCATTGCACTCCGGACATGTCCATAGGTGCTCAGATCCTCCCCCCAGCATATGCATCAGCGTCCGGTGGCTAATAGTGCCAGTTCAGTGTTGGTTGACGAGGCGCCTTGTTTTCCCGACGTACCTCTCGCGTCTGGCTGTGCCGATTCTTACTCCCAGGTCTTTTATCCTGGACAGCGATGTGGAATCACTGACGTCAAAGTCCTCTGTTCTCGCCATATCTTTAAGGACGTTAATAACATCGGCACGATCCATGGGCTGACCATCTGCAGGGGGTGCAGAGCCAGCCAGTTTGTCAGCTCGTTCATTTCCCTCGACTCCCGCATGTCCCGGGACGAAGATGAAGGTGACTTTACGGACAACAGACTTCCGCAGCGATTCAGTCCACTGTCTACGTATAGATCCAGCTTCGACCTTCTGAATCATGCTCATTGAATCACTTAGTACACACACGTTGGTATAATGCTGTGATTCCAGCCATAAGAAAGCCTGTGTAACTGCCATCACCTCCATCGTCATGCTGCTCGTGGTCATAGAGTGGGCACCACTGGATTCTTGAACGGTTCGGCCCGCTGAACGGGCTGTAAATGCCCACACACTTCTCTGCTGCTTTACAACAGATCCATCTGTATAGATGAGCACTTACAACTGTGTAAGAATAATCATTTCTTCATCATCATGTACCCGGCCAGCTGGCGTAGGTGTTCATGGCTCTCCACAGATCTTAGTCCTTGGTGTTCTGGATCATCTCTGCTGATGATTTCCTCCATGATACTGTCTCAGTCCATCCAACATCATTTCTCTCGGTCTGCCTCTGCCTCTCTTCCTAATGATCTTACCAGTTCTCATGATGTTCACCAATGCCTCTCTTCTCATCACATGACTAAAGAAAGCTGTTTGTCTGTCTTATAGTTGTATATAATGTTCTAGTTTCATTAGCCTCTTTCAGGTAATCGTTGTTAGTCACTCTGGCAGATCAAGGAATTCACAACATTCATCTCAGAAGAACATCTCAGTTGCTTCTAAGTGTTTCCTAATTTGTTCATCAATGTTCTATAGTTCACTGCAAAACAGGTTCTATATAACAATTCAGTGCTCTCTTTCTTACCTTCTAATTGCATTTTTTTTTTTGCAAATCCTTTACAGGATGTAGTAATCAACATTGTTTGGCTGTTTGTGATTCCTGGGCAAGTATAAGTTGAGCAGTTTGCCATTGCTTTCTGAACAGCCGGCACTCATACCATTTTATTTAAAAAACCACGATAAGGCGGTCTGCTGCCAAATCTCCCACAGCTGTGTTCCAAACGTGGTATGAGGGATTACTAACTACGGCGTATTAGATATTTTTCATTTTTCTAAAATGCAGCTATTGCCTGACCTATTCTGCTCTTTGCATCCATGGTAGCGTAGTGGCTGGACGATGGCCAGCCCGCCCGCCCCTTAGTTGTGAGTTTAATCCTCATAGGCCAGCATGTTCAAATGTATAAGAACGCATGTTCTTAAACATCCAGAACCTCAACACTTAGACCAGACAGTTGGACTAAAATGTAATGTCCTTGATATGGGGAAGTAAATTACAAGTACCTCTGAAGTTGGAGTCTGTTTGCTTGATGGCAAGAGGACGCTTGTGATAGGGAAAGCTAATCCACACACAAAATTCAGTCAAATACTACTAGAAGTAGTTTGTATGGACTACACTTGAGTTCAAAGCGAGCGAGCGCAAAAAATAAATCCTCATGGGACAGATTCAAATTCAGAAAATGAACCTGGACTTGCAGGCCGACCCAGCCTAAGATGGGTACCAAGTAATATCTTGGGAAGTAAAAGCAACCAGGATGATACTGACCATATCAGCCACCAAATGCTGATTGGTCTATACAAATATGGGGCTAGAACCACATGTCCAATATAACTAAGATATGTGTAAAGGAGTCCTTTACTTTACATTCCCTCTGCTCTTACATCTCTGTCATGCATCTTCCATCTGATGTTATAACTGTCCAATGCCACAAGATTTCAAGGACGCGTCAATAGTCCAACTTCACAAATGTAAAGGGAGCAGCCAATCCTGTGACAACCACCGAAGCATCTCCTTGCTCTTAATTGCAGGGAAGATACTTGCCAGAATTCTTCTCAAACACCTCACAGCCCATCTTGATCAAGGTCTTCTTCCTGAGAGTCAATGTGGCTTCAGTAAAACACGAGGAACTATTGACATGATTTTTGCTGCAAGGCAGTTGCAAGAGAAATGTCAGGAACAGAACTGTGAAATATTCTCCACTTTCATTGATCTTACCAAGGCTTTTGATACAGTCAGCAGAGAAGACTGTGGAAGATTATGGCAAAATAAGGCTGGCTGTCCAAGAAAGTTTGCCCAAATAGTGTCAAGGACATTTCGAGCCAAAATAGGTCTAACCAGCCGTCTTAGAACTCATGGCTCCAAACTTTCAACCCCACTGGATGAAATGAATGATCATCATCATTCTTGAAGGACAAACACCATAATTGTCCATCAATCAATTGGGAGGGGGGGTCTGGGATGACAGGCACTGATAGTACCTTTGGTAAAGATGACTGCCATGCCCTTTTAGGGCCCATTTCCCATTGGTCCATGCCTGACATCCAGCTCACGCCTGTGGCTCCTAGTAGCTGTCAGCAGGCGGCAGAGGCCACCCCCGGGCAACAGCTGTGACAGGCTGGCTAAACCAGGCAAGATTAACCGATTCAGTGTCAAACCAATCTGTGAACTAGGTTACGCCTACCCAGCATGTGAAGACAGGATTTGCAGACGGCGCGGAAGAAATCATTGATGATTTAATGTACAAAACGTAATTTACCTGCAAAGCATTGTGGAATGAAATTAGCACTGCAAGGAACATAGAGTGCCCTGGTCATCCACTGCACCTGTATTCGTCTCCAGTCGTCTTGACTGGATTCAAATGGATTCATGCGAGAGAGTGTGGCCGACGAACTGCGCAACTCTTCCTCACTTTAATCCAATTCATCGCGCAAGTCATTCTTCATCCATCTTGATGGACTAACACCATCAATCAATCAATAAGGTGCCATCTCCACAATGAAGGATGGCTGCAATGGATCTCCAACACTGTCTGTCTCTCGCCTTGATTGTACAAGGGTAAGTTAATAAGCAAGTCACAAATGGCTGTAGAAAAATAACTAAATAGGAAAACAACTTGAAACCAGTTTATTTTTATACATACATTGTCCCTTTATTTCTCAACATAATTTCCACCAACATTGATGCACTTATCCCATCGTTTTATCAGTCCTCCCAAACCGGCTGCATAGCATGCTGTTTTCTAAACCACATTTTCATTTCACATTCAACTTCAGTGTCATTCGCGAAATGTCTCCCGCGAAGGTGGGTTGTCAGTGTTTAAGCTGACAAACGTTTGTCCCGTAAAGCGGTGCATAGCTGGGCCGTAAAGCGGTGCATAGCTGGGTAGAAAAGGTTACGAGGGCGAGTCAATAAGTAAGTCACACATTCCTATGAGATGGCTGGTAAATGAAAACAAAGCACGCAGTTCTATGCAGCCGGTTTGGGAGGACTGATAAAAAGATTGGATAAGTGCATCAATGTTGGTGGAAATTATGTTGAGAAAGAAAGGGACAGTGTATGTATAAAAATAAACCAGTTTCAAGTTGTTATCATGTGTAGTTATTTTTCTACAGCCATTTGTGACTTACTTATTAACTCACCCTCGGACATTGTGTCAGATTGCTGTTTGCCACATAGCTGGTGTGACATTTGCGTCACAAAAGATTGAGGAAATCCTATAAGCCGAAAGCTTAGAGAAAACTAAGAAACTAGTTGTCAACAGAGAGAAACATCATTCTGACGTCACCGGACAACAAAGAGTCTTTTGCTGGAGTTCGCAATGGCAGGCTGTGCTTAAACATTCGGACTGGTGAATCAATTGTTATGTGGCTGGAATATGAGTCAAACCTATCAGAACACACTCATATAAGATGATGCTGATATTAATTGAACCAACGGCCGAAGAATTATAATTGAATTCACAAACGGGGATAAATAAACGGGGAAGGAGAAGACAAGGTTGTCCACTGAAAGTTATTTAGAACTAAGTAAATGCACATCGATATTATTGTCAGAGCTAACAGTGTTACATACAAGCTATGACATAGTTTACCGCCCGCTCTGTAAACACAGACACGATAAACCATAGTAGTATTAATTGTTGCAGGCAAAAATCGATGAGCTGTCAGAAAACAATAAACAGCATTTGACGTTTTATTACTCATGTCGGAGACTCGATGTTATTTCTTCTTCTCGTTGCAAACAAAGACGCTGTTAAAGTTTTATTAAAAAACGAGCCTGGTTACTATTGTTTTCCTGTTGGAAGTTTAAGAGTTATGGACAGCAGCGTCTTGGCACTGTTCATCCATCTGTTGATGTTATCTTCCCACTTGTATCATTGGATACCTCTTGCTCGCTTGCAACTGTCTCTAGGTATTTAAATTCATCAATCTTTTCTTAAACAAACATAACACAATAGATATCTTGTTGACATGTTTACCTTCTCCTGAAGATCCGATATGCTGTCAAGGTCAGGCAATGAAGGCGACTTTCTGTGATCTTCTGTCTTAGTTTCTGGGCTGCCCTGTTTTACATTAAAAAATGTTGATTTTATGAAGATATTTCAACATAAATTATATTTAAAAAACAAGTAAAGAAAATTAAAAAAACAAAGTGTTGCAGGTCCTTAACAGAGTGTCACAATCGTTCTCTCTCTCTCTCTCTCTCTCTCTCTCTCTCTCTCTCTCTCTCTCTCTCTCTCTCTCTCTCTCTCTCTCTCTCTCTCTCTCTCTCTCTCTCTCTCTCTCCCTGCCTAGTTTACTCCAGAGGAAAGGTATCTTTTGGAACAATACAAGCTGTAGAAGCTGCCAGATCAGCAAAGCAATGTTCTAACTGTCCGCCTGTCAGAACTTCCATCCTAGACCAGTTATGACCAAGGCTTAGAGCCTTGTCTGCTCTGCCATGACATTTAGTCTTCGGGTTGCATTTCTCACATTAGGGTAAGGCTTGTACCCTCCCAGTTGCACTCCTCTGGCTGAAGAAATTGGCTCAATGTAGGGTGTCAGGTTTGGTGAGTGCTGCCTAACATTCTGCACTAAAAGAAAGCAGTAGTACCATCTAGTGTTATATCTGACTAAGACCTGACTAATATTCTGCGGTAATAGAAAGCAGGTACCATTTATTGTCATATATGACTAAGATCTGACCAACAACATTCAGTACTAAGAGAAAGCAGGTAGTACTGTATACTGTCATATCTGACTAAGACCTGACTAACAACATTCAGCACTAAGAGAAAGCAGGTAGTACCATCTACTGTCATATCTGACTAATACTTGACAGGATGTCACAACCAGCCCCAGATTTATTGGCTGTTTGTGATCTTTCAAGGCAATGTTTATATTCTTCAGTTTGCCATTGCTGTCTGAATGGCCCACGGTCATAGTGTTATGACAGTCAACACACAGTGATCTGCTCTCAAATGGCATACAACTGACTTTGAACTAAGTATGTCGGGACTGTGAAATTGTGTTCACTTCCCATAAGTTTGTAATCCCGAACTACCATGTTCAAAACCCATTTGGCAGCAGACCGCCTTGCGTTGGTTTTTTTTTTTATAAAATGATATAAGTGCCGGTCATACAGATAGCAATGGCAAACTACTGAATGTAAACTTGCCAAGAGATCACAAACAGCAAAAAAATGCTGGGGTTGGCTTCGACATCCTGTAAAGGATATATGCAACTAACTTTTTTCACCCATAAGTCACAGATAATGTCGACTACAGAAAAACACAATGGACGTAATCATTATTGTTGCTGAGTCAAGAACTGACATCACAGCAACTCGGGGCATTCTCATACATGCTCTGTCCTCATCTTCAACAGCCAGTGAAGAGTTCTAATACTATTGGTACCAGTAGCAGTCTGATTATGTGTCTGTCTGGCCTTTCCTCAAAGTCCTGAGTGTCGGACAGATCCTCTGATCACTGCAACACCATTCTCTCCAGGCCATGATGATCTATTTGTTCTTCCTCACTATAAACAAGATCCCAAGGGACCTGACCACGCTTGTCTTATGCACCAATACCCCACCAAGCGGTGCAGATCCATCCGATCTGTCAGCCTGCTTGTTCTCCACTATACCAGCATGTCCTGGGCAAAAAACTCAACAGATGCTCTCTATTTTTGATTGATGAATGGAGGCCTGCCACTCTGCCTGAAGCATGCCTGTCTTCACCTTTCTCATCATACTTTGTGAGTTTGTTACAACCAGGACATGGGTGTGCTGTTTGTCCACCAGTCAGCCGAATGCAGTCTTGATTGCTTCCACCTCCATTCTCAGGCTAGATGTTGTGGAACATTATTATTATCATGGGCGACCATGATTTGACAACTGATATTTCTTCTTCTTCTTCTGCGTTCATCCGGATTATTTTCCCGGATGTGACTGCGTTGTGCCTGTTTACAGCAGAGCTGCGTTCTTGCGCCGTTAGGCCGACACATCCAACTTCTGCGGGCATTTGTTGACCGGGTTAACCTTCCTGGGGTTTCTTAGGACGTTTGAATCTCACTGTTGTGGTGTTATCCCTCATCCTAGCTGGCCCATATAGAACAGCCAAAGACATCTTGGTCAACCCTCAAGGGAAGGCAGGGGCAGACCATGGGCATTCCCCGCCATCCAAGGAGGCTTCCATACTTGCAGAGCCATCACACAGCGCTCTGGTACTGGGCTCACCCAAGGAATCGTCACGTCCTGCACATGGCTGCTTAGCCTCACTTCCGAATATTGGGCCTTCCGTTCACCATAGGCTGTTCCTCCGGAAACCAGAAGAATGCAGTCTGCAGATGACATCCACACAGTGAGCTTTCGATTCAGACTTTCCACGTAATGGATTTGCTATCCAAGCAATATTCCATTTCGTGCCACTAGGACACTTTTTCCATCTTTTATGATGCCCACACAGTGAGCTTTTGATTCGGACTTTCCACGTAATGGATTTGCTATCCAAGCAATATTCCATTTCATGCCTCTGGGAGGCTTTTGTAACCGACATACCTGTGGTATGAAGTGTGTCAGTCTAAATACATCTTCATGCACCTTTAGATGTCAACCTGAATGTAGTTAAAGTAAGCTGTAGTCAACTTGAGTTTGTCCTCAAATGAAGCAGGTGGGCCAAAATATCTTTCTCTGTTCTGCATATATTGGGCACTCTTGCAGCAAATGTTTAGCTGTCATTTTACCAGTTCCACAATTACATTCATCGGTATCTCCTATCTTTAGTTTATTGAACAAGTGGTGTTTCAGCCTGTTATGTCCTGTGCGGAGTCTGAAGATTGCTACTTGTTCTCTTCGGTCGAGTTTGTAATATGCATCATCCTTCTGGTGGTCTGGATGCTCTGATTCCCATTTGGTTCTATAAGTGCTTTTTATAAACCTTTTTGCCTCATTATAGAAGTTATATACTGGACGGGTGAGGCCAGTACTGGAATATGGCATCGCAGCTTGGGCAACAGCAGCTAAGTCAAACTTTAACAAAATAAGTAGAGTCCAAAATCAAGGAATGCGACAACTGATACAATTATCAAAGTCTTGGATTAAATCTGTTATTGTTCTATTCATCCGTGTGTTACTGCCATGAGGAAGCAAATAATAGAAACACTATAACCCATGATGATTATGGATGGACTGAGACGGTGGCATGGAGGAATATCAGCAGCAGAGTTAATCCAGAAACACTAAAGACCAAGACATGTCTAGAGACATGAACATCTACGCCAGCTGGCATGGCACTGGATGATGATAACCCATCATGCCATAAAAGACAACTAAGGAAGGTTGGTGTGAGGCCAGCTATCTCATCCCAAAGTAAACTAAAGCTGAAAAATGCAACCATCTATGAAGAAGTCAACAAAGGCCATTTCCACTAGGAGATGCAAACAATACAAGAAGAGATTTGGAGGCCAGCAAGGTCGAATGGATAAGAACGTGGGTTCTTTAAACATCCGGTGTGCTGATGCCAAAGTAGTGGGTTCAACCTATACACCGGTCTGTTGGACTAAAATGTTGACTTCTCGTCCTTGACTTGGGGATGTACATTACAAGTACCTCAGAAGCCAGAGTGGGTTCCCCTGATGGCGAGGGACACTTAATAGGGAAAGCTAATCCACATGCAAAATTCAGTCTAGCACTGCTAGAAGTTGTGTATGGACTATGCTTGAGTTCAAAGCGAGCAAACACACATACAAAAAATATCCACAAGAAACGTGACAGTCAAACATAGATATACACAGAACTTGACAGTCAAATATAGATTATACACACAACTTAGTGAATTCAGAGAATTTAAAACACGAGTTTGAAAAGTGTGTATTTTATCAGCTGATTTTTTTTCAACATTTACAGCGAGACGATACTCTAAAACCTGGTCTAATCAGTCGCATGAAACATTGCTAGTGTTAGGTTTATTTCACTATGACTTAATGGATCCGAATTTTTCGATACGCATGTAATGGAATATGAATAATGAAGACATAAACAATTGATTGCATGATTTATTGCCTGGCAAATTTTGCTGCATCTTGTTAGGTACATACTGTAGAAATCACACAACATAAACTAAAGCAATTAGATAAATCCTTGAAGCTGAAATACACAACACACATATTCACACAGCAATCTGAATTGTCCAGGCGATTCGCATGTATCAGGCAATAAATCATACAATCTATTGTATAGGTATTCGTTATTTAAATTCATAATGGGAAAACATTGTTTTGATTATGAGTGAATAGCCAAGGAACATCGTGTTATCTTCTTTTCACTGTTTCTTCTTCTTCAAATGTGTCAGGCAAAAATTGTGCAATCTATTGTATGTGTTTTCGTTATTCAAATTCACTTTCGGAAAACACTGTTTTGATTATAATTGAATAGCCAAGGAATATGGTGCTATATTCTTGTCATTGTATCTTCTTCCTCTCCACTCAATTCCAGAGAACCTTCACCGCATCATCTTTATTATAAAGTAGCTCTCCACCTAGAGGTGCAGCTTGTTCACTGTCCCACACACCTGCATGCCTAGAGGGGCAGCTGCCAGACCATCAGCTTGATCACTGCCCCACACACCTGCATGCCTAGAGGGGCAGCTGCCAGACCATCAGCTTGTTTACTGCCCCACACACCTGCATGCCTAGAGGGGCAGCTGCCAGACCATCAGCTTGTTTACTGCCCCACACACCTGCATGCCTAGAGGGGCAGCTGCCAGACCATCAGCTTGTTTACTGCCCCACACACCTGCATGCCTAGAGGGGCAGCTGCCAGACCATCAGCTTGTTTACTGCCCCACACACCTGCATGCCTAGAGGGGCAGCTGCCAGACCATCAGCTTGTTTACTGCCCCACACACCTGCATGCCTAGAGGGGCAGCTGCCAGACCATCAGCTTGTTTACTGCCCCACACACCTGCATGCCTAGAGGGGCAGCTGCCAGACCATCAGCTTGTTCACTGCCCCACACACCTGCATGCCTAGAGGGGCAGCTGCCAGACCATCAGCTTGTTTACTGCCCCACACACCCGCATGCCTAGAGGGGCAGCTGCCAGACCATCAGCGTGTCCATGGCCCCACACACCTGCATGCCTAGAGGGGCAACTGCCAGACCATCAGCTTGTTTACTGCCCCACACACCTGCATGCCTAGAGGGGCAGCTGCCAGACCATCAGCTTGTTCACTGTCCCACACACCTGCATGCCTAGAGGGGCAGCTGCCAGACCATCAGCTTGTTCACTGTCCCACACACCTGCATGCCTAGAGGGGCAGCTGCCAGACCATCAGCTTGTTCACTGCCCCACACACCTGCATGCCTAGAGGGGCAGCTGCCAGACCATCAGCGTGTCCATGGCCCCACACACCTGCATGCCTAGAGGGGCACCTGCCAGACCATCAGCTTGTTCACTGTCCCACACACCTGCATGCCTAGAGGGGCAGCTGCCAGACCATCAGCTTGTTCACTGTCCCACACACCTGCATGCCTAGAGGGGCAGCTGCCAGACCATCTGCTTGTTCACTGTCCCACACACCTGCATGCCTAGAGGGGCAGCTGCCAGACCATCAGCTTGTTCACTGCCCCACACACCTGCATGCCTAGAGGGGCAGCTGCCAGACCATCAGCTTGTTCACTGCCCCACACACCTGCATGCCTAGAGGGGCAGCTGCCAGACCATCAGCGTGTCCATGGCCCCACACACCTGCATGCCCAGAAAATCAATGATAAGACTAAATAAACAAACAACTTACCTGGTGACCAACACTTTTCTTGAGAGCTCCGGTCAGTTTGGCCTCGGTCTCTTCCAGTTTGGCCTTCAGGATCTTGATCTCACTCTCAAGGGGCACGACAACAGACTTCAAGATCTGAGCATCCTCCTGGGCCTGCAGACAAGCAGCAAGACTGATTATAAACCATTTCCTTCTTTTTTTCTGCTTTGTTTGTCTTTCCTTTATTCCTCATTTCCTTTGTCATTCTTTTCCTATGCTAGAGGATGCCGATGGAAAGCCCCACTGCCACCTGCCGTCTGGACAAATGATAGTTTCTTTACATTGTGCTTTGAAATAAGCATAATAACAACAACACATGGCGGGGACCAGAGATGGAGTTATACTTCTCCATAGCACAAAGTCTGGGCTGAATTGTAGAGACCACGTGTTGCCCATGCAGCATGATCCCTCTTTCAGCCTGCCTAGTTTACTCCAGAGGAAAGGTATCACCAATACATCTAGAACAAGACAAACAGCAGAAGCAGCTGTATCAGCAAAGCAACGCTCTAACTGTCTGCCTGTCAAAGCTACCATCCTAGACCAGTTACTGACAAAGTTTTGGGTCCTCTTCTGACTTGCAATGACATTTAGTCTTTATGTTGCATTTCCTTGTACCAGAATAAGGCTTGTACCCTCCCAATAGCGCTCCCCCACCCGAAGCCGTTGGCATAATGTTCAGTGTTGGGTTTGGTGAGAGCCACCCAACATTTGGTGCAAGTAGTATTGTCTATTGTCATATACGGTAGCTCAGTCATATCTGACGAAGACCTGACATATTGAGAGAGGGAAATAAGACCTAGTTGTATTGCATATTGCCTATGAAGAGCAGAGAAAAATATGACCTTTTGGAGTTATGTATTTCTCCCCTTTTCCCCCTATGGGGAAAAATAACCCTGCAGTCTTGAATATTTAATAAATAACCATCTTGATTTTCTCTACCAAAGTGGGCCAGTCAGTCAGTCCATAAGTTAGTGAGTGAGTTAATAAGTTGATGAATCATTTATAAAGTCAATACCTGCCAATACCTGACAATAGTCAGTCAGTCAGTCTCTCTCTTTCTCTCTCTCTACCTACCGCCCCCAAACACACACACTCAAAATCTTGCACATACATACTCTCCCTCCCCCCATCACACTTGCACATACAAACTAAACTTACTTACTTACTTTTCTTAGGTGCAAATAACACCTACAGGATACAAAATTCATGTTCTCGTGCTCAAATAAAACACACACACACACACACACAGATATATATATATATATATATATATATATATATATATATATATATATATATATATATATATATATATATATATATATATATAATACAAATTTACCTTTTATATGCACAACACACAATACAAATTTACTTTTCTCATCCACAACACACACACACAATACAAACTTACCTAACTTGTGCACAACATACACAATATAAACTTACCTTTCTCAACCACAAAACACACACAACACAGACTTACTTTTCTCACCAGCAAAACACACACACAATACAAACTTATCTTTCTTATGCACAACACCCTCAATACAAATTTACTTTCCTCAACCACAAAGCACACACACTACACAAACTCACTTTTATCACCCAGAAAACACACACACATAAAAATGTACCTTTCTCACCACACAAAACACACACTATACAAATTTACTTTTTTTTTCAACCACAAAAAAACACACACACACAAACTCACTTTTCTCACCACACAAACTAACTTTTCTTACCACACGAAACACACATGCAACACAAACTTACTAATCTCACCACAAAACACACACACACAATACAAACTTACTTTTTTCACCCACAAAAGACACACATAACACAAACACACTTTCCTCACATACAAAAAACTCACACAACACAAATACACTTTTCTCACACACACAAAACACACACACAACACAAACACACTTTTCTCACCCTCACAAACACACACAAAAGCTTACCTTTCTCACCGACACAAAACACACACATAACACAAACTTACTTTTCTCACACACACAACACAAACTTCCTTTCTCACACACACAAAACCTTACCTTTCTCACCACACAAAACACAAACTTACCTTTCTCACTCACAAAAAATGCACACATAACACAAACACACTTTTCTCACCAACAAAACACACACACACACAAAACACAAACTTACCTTTCTCACCCACACAAAACACGCACTTACCTTTCTCACCACACAAACCCCACACACACACAAACACAAACTCACCTTTCTCATGCTCTCCTCCAAGTTCTCGTGCTCGGTGCTGGTACTGACTGTGTTAACGGCTCCCCCACGTTTGATGGACTTGGCTACCGTGGACAGAAAACTCTCCCTGTAACAACAGTTATAAAGATACATGTGAGGGGTACATGTAGTCCCATGTCAGGTCTTTACACATTCTAGGACCCAGTGTAATGAGGTGGGGTGACTAGTTCCCTTCCCCACTGACTTCTTTCACAGACAATTTCCAGAATATTCTAAAAATCCAGTCCATAGGAGGGGGCTTCACATGAAAACCTTAAAAGTATGATACAAATTACAATAACCATGCCAGTGTCTTGTAACCTGTTAATGTTGTTGTTAAGGATGTCAAGGGTGTTAGGTACATGACATCACACTGCAGATGAACACAGTGATGTCATAAGGACAGTTTAAAGACGACATACCAAAGAAGAGCAGCATTCTGTAATACGTTTGTTTTTTAATCAGTGAAGGGGCGAAACCTATAGAAATTCATTGGAGAATGAAGGTCCAGTATAGTGATACCTGTCAGTCCAGCAAGTGTATCAGTGGAGTAGGAAGTTTCAGAACGGTCTGACTTCTGTGAAGAGGTATAGTAGGTGGTATATAAGTGGTTACACACGTGACCACAATAATTTTTTTCTACAGGAGTCCAAGTACTTTATCTGTGCCGGAGGACTTGCATTGAACGCAGTGGTGACTACATCAAAAATGATACATTTGTTCTTTACTTTTCAGAATCATCATCATCATGTGCCATGCTGATAAGCATGGGTGGTCATGTTTCGCCATCTCACTCAATCACCAGAGTCATGGATGAGCTCAGTGTTCTTGTCTCGACCATGCCATGTGGCCAGCCATCCAGGTATTTACTTCTCTGCCTTCCCCTTGGTCTTTTCCTCTCGATTTTGCCAGTTGTCACCAAGTTCTCTGATTTATTTCTTCTCATAACGTGGCCAAAAATTTTGACTGTCTACATCTAATTTCTCTAATCAGTTTACTGTTTTCATTTGTTTCTTGTAGGACTTGGTCATTGGTTTTTCTGTCTGCCCTTGATATTCTTCAGAAACCATATTTCCACAGCCGTCATATATTTTTCAGCTTGTCTGCTCATTGTCCACACTTCACAAAAGTACAGGTTCTATGTAGCACCTCAGTACTCTTTTCTCGTTGTAACTAACATCTTTTTATTGGTTAGTATGTTTTTCATCTTGCAAAAGTCTACCTTCGCCATGGCGATTCCTGTTTTAATCTCTTCAAGACATCTCCCATCAGATATTATGACTGTTCCGAGATAATTGTAACGCTTCACTTGTTTAAGAATCTTCCCATTTACTTGTATATTACATTGTGGTATTTCCTTAATGGCAAACTATTGAATGTAAACTTGCCAAGAGATCACGAACAGCAAATGCTGGGGTTGACTGTGATGTCCTGTAAAGGATACTCAACTAACTTTAACTTACATAAAAAAAGGTATGACAACTACAACCCATGGATGGGGACCAGAGGTCGAGTTATATATCTCAATAGCACAAAGGTTAGGCTGAATTTTCAAGACCATGAGTTGCCTGTGCAGCGTGATCTCTCTCAGCCTGCCTGGTTTATGCCAGAGGAAAGGTAACACCAATACATCTGGAACAAGACCAGAAGCTGTCGGATCAGCTGCTAATGCTCTAACTGCCCGCCTGTCTGACCACTACAAAAAGATCACTGAGTGTTACTTCTGTAGCTCACCTCTCCTGACTGAGTTTAGTTCTAAGTTCCTGTATCTCCTCCTCATAGTTCTCATTCAGTGAGACCAGTTTGTTCCTCTCAGATTCAAACTGAGCAGCTGTGTTGTCAGAAGCTGTCTCTGATGCCTCTGAAAAGAGAAACAACTGTGAGCTTACTCAACACATCCACAACTAGCAGCTGTGTGAGCTACTCAACACATCCACAACTAGCAGCTGTGTGAGCTACTCAACACATCCACAACTAGCAACTACATGAGCTACTCAACACATCCACAACTAGCAACTACGTCAGCTACACAACACATCCACAACTAGCAAGTACATGAGCTACTTAACACATCCACAACCAGCAACTACATGAGCTACTCAACACATCCACAACCAGCAACTACGTGAGCTACTCAACACATCCACAACTAGCAAGTATGTGAACTAATCAACACATCCATAACTAGCAACTATGTGAACTAACCAACACATCCAAAACTAGCAACTGTATAAGCTACTCAACACATCCACAACTAGCAACTGTATAAGCTACTCAACACATCCACAACTAGAAACTGTATAAGCTACTCAACACATCCACAACTAGCAACTGTATAAGCTACTCAACACATCCACAACTAGCAACTGTATAAGCTACTAAACACATCCATAACTAGCAACTGTGTGAGCTACTCAACACATCCACAACTAGCAACTGTATAAGCTACTCAACACATCCACAACTAGCAACTGTATAAGCTACTAAACACATCCACAACTAGCAACTGTATAAGCTACTCACATCCATAACTAGCAACTGTATAAGCTACTCAACACATCCACAACTAGCAACTGTATAAGCTACTCAACACATCCATAACCAGCAACTGTATAAGCTACTCAACACATCCACAACTAGCAACTTTGTGAGCTACTCAACACATCCACAACTAGCAACTGTATAAGCTACTAAACACATCCACAACTAGCAACTGTGTAAGCTACTAAACACATCCATAACTAGCAACTGTATAAGCTACTAAACACATCCACAACTAGCAACTGTATAAGCTACTCACATCCATAACTAGCAACTGTATAAGCTACTCAACACATCCACAACTAGCAACTGTATAAGCTACTCAACACATCCATAACCAGCAACTGTATAAGCTACTCAACACATCCACAACTAGCAACTTTGTGAGCTACTCAACACATCCACAACTAGCAACTGTGTAAGCTACTAAACACATCCACAACTAGCAACTGTATAAGCTACTAAACACATCCACAACTAGCAACTGTATAAGCTACTCAACACATCCACAACTAGCAACTGTATAAGCTACTCAACACATCCACAACTAGCAACTGTGTAAGCTACTAAACACATCCATAACTAGCAACTGTATAAGCTACTCAACACATCCACAACTAGCAACTGTATAAGCTACTCAACACATCCACAACTAGCAACTGTGTAAGCTACTAAACACATCCACAACTAGCAACTGTATAAGCTACTAAACACATCCATAACTAGCAACTGTATAAGCTACTAAACACATCCACAACTAGCAACTGTGTGAGCTACTCAACACATCCACAACTAGCAACTGTATAAGCTACTCAACACATCCACAACTAGCAACTGTATAAGCTACTCACATCCATAACTAGCAACTGTGTGAGCTACTCAACACATCCACAACTAGCAACTGTATAAGCTACTAAACACATCCACAACTAGCAACTGTGTGAGCTACTCAACACATCCACAACTAGCAACTGTATAAGCTACTCAACACATCCACAACTAGCAACTGTATAAGCTACTCAACACATCCACAACTAGCAACTGTATAAGCTACTCAACACATCCACAACTAGCAACTTTGTGAGCTACTCAACACATCCACAACTAGCAACTGTATAAGCTACTCAACACATCCACAACTAGCAACTGTATAAGCTACTCAACACATCCACAACTAGCAACTGTATAAGCTACTCAACACATCCACAACTAGCAACTGTATAAGCTACTCACATCCATAACTAGCAACTGTATAAGCTACTCAACACATCCACAACTAGCAACTGTATAAGCTACTCAACACATCCACAACTAGCAACTATGTGAGCTACTCAACACATCCACAACTAGCAACTGTATAAGCTACTCAACACATCCATAACTAGCAACTGTATAAGCTACGCAACACATCCACAACTAGCAACTGTATAAGCTACTCAACACATCCACAACTAGCAACTTTGTGAGCTACTCAACACATCCATAACTAGCAGCTGTGTGAGCTACTCAACACATCCACAACTAGCAACTGTATAAGCTACTCAACACATCCACAACTAGCAACTATGTGAGCTACTCAACACATCCATAACTAGCAACTATGTGAGCTACTCAACATATCCACAACTAGCAGCTGTGTGAGCTACTCAACACATTCATAACTAGCAACTATGTGAGCTACTCAACACATCCATAACTAGCAACTATGTGAGCTACTCAACACATCCATAACTAGCAACTATGTGAGCTACTCAACACATCCATAAATAGCAACTTTGTGAACTACTCAACACATCCACAACTAGCATCTACATGAACTACTCACAGATTCTACATTAAAACACTGTGACAATACAGTTTACATTTCCACAATTATGCCACAGTTTAACCAATGTTATTCTTATTTCACATTCTGGGACTCTGAGACAAGCAGCACACCATTCATTTTCATTTGTCCATTCTTCTTAACATGTCCTTGTTCCTTACTGTAATGTTATCTCCATGGTTTGCATGGTATTGTCTTTTCATGCGTTTGTTTGCTGATGAAGGCTTGTTGCCGCAACACAATTGTGTTTTGTAAAGCTGCTCTATATCTTGTGTTTTTATATTCGTCACAGAGCTTTACCGCAGTTTAACAAATGTTAATTATATGAAGATTATGATACATAATATATTGATTACGTGTTCATGATGATGACGATGTAATAATGATGATCTGCTGAGAATATGCTCATCATACATCATGTTGCATATCCTTTACTGTACACTGCCATCAACCCCAGCATTTATTGGCTTCTTGTGATTAACTAGACAATTTTTAGTTTGCCATTGCTTTCTGAATAGCCAATTAGTTAGTCGTAGTTCCAACTACACGGCAAAGGGTTTCCCCATTATGCTTCGTTCCTGTGCTAGTGAATATCACACAAAATGTTCCTCACTGCCCCATGTGAAAAGTGGAACAGGCAGGAGTCTCGACAAACCAACAGCGCACATACTATGCATAATGCCGCCGCCAAAATTCCAACACAAAAGGCCACCACGAAAAATGGCCAATGCCTCATACCACTGAAATAAACACACCGTGGTTTTAAACTGATTTTAAACCCTGGTCAGTGTCAAGAATTGTGAAACTGCGTTTCATTATCATCTAAGTAACAAATGTAACAAAGCCGGTTATAACCTAATGATTATATAACATTTGGCCGATGATATGATAACATGATATGTTATGCTACGTTATATTATGCTTAAGTCTTAAAAAGTTGAGAAGACCTGCTTCATTGTAGTGGGTTTGATCTCATATGGCTCTGTCCCTTTCCGCAAGGTGCCCTGCCCGGAAGCGTCGCACAAAGCAGCAACTCCCCCAGGGGTCTCCGAGAAAAATAAACTCGTGAACTGAAAGACATAGCCCGGATTCAAACCCACAACCTTCAGAGCATGAGGCAGGCTGCATGACCACTTTGTCACGGAGACTGCCAACAATGTCATGCTATGTCAAAACACATCACTGCCCACTGTGTATTCCCATGGGTGCTCAGCCCTCCGATGCAGCAGCCAACCCAAAGTATTTCTGCTCACTGTCCCCATTAGGATTTGGTTATGGTATCGCCTCTCTTGACCTCACAGACGGCATTGACGTGCTTGACCAGAGATTACCACAGTTCCTGTAGTCAGGCTAGTGTTGAAGTCTCGTCACTCTGCGCCAACCAAGTCTGTTTTTGTTTTTTATTTGCATATCCTTTACAGGACATTTCAGTCAACACAAGCATTTTGCAGCTGCCATTGATGTCTTGGCAAGTTTTATGTTCAGTAGTTTGCCATTGCTTTCTGAGTGACCGGCTCACATACCCCCATAAGTAACCAGTGCGATGTGATCCGCTGCCGAATCTTGCGCAGCTGTGTTTCAAACATGAGTATACAGGATTATGAACAACGTCCTTAACCCCTTCGCCAGGGAGACCGGCAACAAGTCTGTACTGCACTGATTATACCAGCCCTGTCCAGACATTACCACAGTTCCTGTAGTCGGGCATGTGTCACAGTCTCGCCAGTCTCCGCCAACCAAGTCGGAACTGCACTGATTATACCAGCCCTGTCCAGATGTTACCACAGTTCCTGTAGTCGGGCTAGTGTCAGACTCGCCAGTCTCCGCCAACCAAGTCGGAACTGCACTGATTATACCAGCCCTGTCCAGGCTTTACCACAGTTCCTGTAGTCGGGCTAGTGTCAGTCTCGCCAGTCTCCGCCAACCAAGTCGGAACTGCACTGATTATACCAGCCCTGTCCAGACATTACCACAGTTCCTGTAGTCGGGCTAGTCTCGCCAGTCTCCGCCAACCAAGTCTGAACTGCACTGATTATACCATCCCTGTATATGCTTCTTCCTATGTTTCAATTGTCATCATCATGTGCCATACCGATAAGAGTGGGCGGTAATGTTTCGCCATTTCACACGATCACTAGAGTCGTGGATCAGCTCCATGTTCTTGTATCGACCATACCAGGTGGCCAAGCCATTCAGATATTTACTTCCCTGCCTTCCCCTTGTTCTTTTGCCCTCAATCTTGCCAAATGTCATCAAGTTCTCCAATTTATTTCTTCGTATAACGTGTCCAAAAACTGTGACTGTCTAATATCTCTTAATCAGTTTACGGTTTCATCTGCTTCTTGTAGGACTTGCTCATTGGTTTTGCTGTCTGTCCATGGTATTCTTTGCATTTCCCTCAGAAACCACATTTCCACAGTCATCAGATGTTTTACAGCTTGTCTGCTCATTGTCCTTGCTTTCCACCCATACAAAAGTACAGGTTCTATGTAGCACCTCAATACTATTTTTCTCGTTCCAATTGGCAGGCGCATGATGATGATGGTATTGCTTGGTTATGTCATGATATAATAATGATGATGTAAGTCAGATATGATTGAGCTACTGTATAACAGTAGACAGTACTACCTGCTGTCTGTTAGCAGCGATTGATGGGTGGCGCACACCAAACCTCTCACCCCACATTGTGCCAACGGCTTCAGGCAGAGGAGCTCAATTGGGAGGGTACAAGCTATATCCTAATCCAAGGAAATGCTACCTAAAGACTAAATGTCATGGCAGGGTAGGCAAGGTCCTAGGTCGTGGTCAGAAACTGGTCTAGGATGGATCTCCATCAGACGGACAGTTAGAGCATTGCTTTGCTAATCTGGTAGCTCCTGCAGCTTGTCTTGTTCTAGATGTTACCTTTCCTCTGTAGTAAACTAGGCAGTCTGAGAGAGGGATCATGCTGCATGGAAAACACATGGTCTCTAAATTTGGCCCAGTCAGTGTGCTAAGGAGAGGTGTGACTCCAATTTACAAACTATTGTCTGTCAAGACGGCAAGATGCCAGTCAGTCAATGTTGAGGACGAAATTCTCATGAAGAAGATCATGCTGCAGTGATTTGAATATTATGATCACGATAAGTTAATGATGATAAGTTAATGATGATAAGTTTGTAATAAGTTCATGATATAATGATGATAAGTTCATGATGGTATTATGATGATAAGTTCATGATAATAAGTTCATGATGCTAATATTGATGATATAATGATGATATTACCTCTCAGCAACTGCTGTAGACTGACAACTTCCTGCTGATAATTTGCAATGATGTTGTTGATCTCCTCCTGTCTGTTGCCCTCCGACACGGCTGCTGCTGTTCTAACTCCCTCGAGCTCCCACCGAAGATTGTTCATTTCCTCCCGCATGTTCTGCAATTCATCCTCTAATGCTTTCACTTTAACCTCACTTCCCAGGCTCCTTTCATGCTCCTTTTTCAGCTCATCTGTTGAACAGAACAATACAACATTCCATGCTAGGGAATTATATAATTATTACCAAGTAGATAGTTTTAAATACCTAGGGGGATTTATAACATCAGATGGAAGATGCACAACAGAGATTAAGAGCAGAATAAGGCAAGCAAAAGCTGCATTTTAGAAAATGAAGAATATCTTATGCAATAAGTCACTATCGTCAGTCAGGTCTTAGTCAGATATGACTGAGCTACCGTATAACAGTAGACGGTACTACCTGGTCTCTGTTAGCGCCGAACGTTGGGCGGCGCTTACCAAACCCGACACCCCACATTGTGCCAACGGCTTCGGGCGGAAGAGCGCAATTGGGAGGGTACAAGCCTTACCCTGGTGCAAGGAAATGCAAGCTAAAGACAAAATTGTCATGGCAGGGCAGACCAGGCCCTAAGCCTTGGTTGGCGACTGGTCTAGGATCGAAGCTCCGACAGGCGGACAGTTAGAGCATTGCTTTGCTGATCCGGCAGCTTCTGCAGCTTGTCTTGTTCCAGATGTAGGGGTGTTACCTTTCCTCTGGAGTGAACTAGGCGGGCCGAGAGAGGGATCATGCTGCATGGGCAACACATGATCTCTATATTTTAGCCCAGGCTTTGTGCTATGGAGAGGCAATAACTCCATCCCTGGTCTTAACTGGTCTCGGAATCAAAGCGAGAGGCAACTGTTACGGGTTATAAGTCCTTGTCAGTTGGCGTAGACATGGGGCGCCACGCGTTGCCTCTGACGGTGGGAGACACCTATAGGTGTCACTGATCAGCTACCGCCCGCCTCAAGCTGGGCAGCCCCCAGCCAATTGGGTGCTGATCCGCCACAGCCTGCCTGCTTCAATGGGTGCTTGGGGCTAGGACAAAATCTGAATCGCAGGCTGTAAAACCAATGCACCAGGTACAAACAAAAATAAAAATAGAAACCTCAAGCTACGGCTTGCAACCTGGAACGTGAGAACCATGTGTCCAGGATTTTCCACTGACTTGACCAATATTGACGATGTGAGAAAAACGGCTGTGATTGATGCCGAACTCAATCGTCTTAACATTGATATTGCTGGCCTGCAGGAGACTCGCCTCGCTGAGGAAGGGTCACTCAGGGAAAACAACTACACCTTTTTCTGGAAGGGTAGAGGGCAGGCAGAAAAAAGGCAACACGGTGTGGGCTTTGCAGTGAAGACTTCGCTACTGGGAATGATTGAAATTCCAGCAGGAGGAAATGAAAGACTATTATCCCTGCGCTTGGCAACCTCTTTTGGGTTTGCCACCATTATTACTGCATATGCACCGACACTCGATTCCTCTGATGATGTGAAGGATTTGTTCTATGAGGAGTTAGACTCCGTGATCAAGGCAGTTCCAAAATCTGACTACATTTATATGCTCGGTGATTTCAATGCTCGTGTGGGCAAGGACTCAAGTTCATGGCCAGTGTGCCTTGGAAAATACAACATCGGTCGCATGAATGAAAATGGGCAAAGGCTGCTGGAGCATTGCACCAGTAATGACCTATGTATTACAAACTCTTTTTTTAAAACAAAAGAGATGCATAAGGTCACATGGAAACATCCAAGATCCGGCCATTGGCACCAGCTGGACTTCATCATCACACGGAGACAACATCTGAACCATATATCATTGACTCGTAGTTACCACAGTGCTGACTGTGATACAGATCATTCTTTGGTTGTTGCAAGGGTTAGACTGAGACCAAAGAGAATCTACACAGCTAAACACAAATCTAGCCACAGGATTAATATTATTAACACTCATGATCCTGAAAAGTGCTTTCAGTTTCAACAGCAACTTGAAGATGCTTTCACTGATACACCAGAAAATTGTACAGTAAATGAAAAGTGGGGTCAAATTAAGGAAACTCTTTATAAAACTGCCGTAGGGGTTTACGGCACTGTGGATCATAAGAGGCAGGACTGGTTTGCGGCCAACAGCGAGACTCTGCAGCCCCTGATTGATAAGAAGAAGAAAGCTCTCTTAAGAAACAAGGAAATACCAACGCGTAACACTCTGAGTGAGCTAAGGCAAGCTAGGAAGGATGTGCAAAAGGCTGCCAGGCAGTGTGCAAATGATTATTGGATCAAGTTATGTGAGTCCATTCAAATCGCAAGTGATAAGGGAGACATAAGAAGCATGTATGAAGGAATAAAGAAAGCTTGTGGTCCAGTGATCAAAAGAAGTGCACCATTGAAAACCTTGACTGGAGAAGTCATCACTGATAAGAAACAGCAGATGGACAGATGGGTAGAGCACTATTTGGAGCTTTACTCAAGTGAGACCAAACTAGCGGATGATGCCCTCAACGCCATAGAGGCTCTACCAACTCTTGACCACCTGGACACACTTCCCACCATAACAGAAGTTAAGTGTGCTATAAATGAACTTGCATCTGGCAAGGCTCCAGGTAAGGATGGGATTCCAATAGAGGTTATCAGGAGTGGGCAAGACACACTCACTATACAGATCCACCAGCTAATAGAGCTATGCTGGCGTGAAGGACAAGTCCCACAGGATTTCAAAGATTCAAGCATCATAACACTGTACAAGAACAAGGGCGATCGGAGCGACTGCAACAACTATAGGGGTATCTCACTTCTGTGTATTGTTGGAAAAGTATTTGCCAGAATTGTTCTGCGCAGACTTCAAGTCCTAGGAGATCAAGTCTACCCCGAATCACAGTGTGGCTTTCGACAGAACCGGTCTACCACTGATATGATATTCTCATTGCGACAAATGCAAGAAAAATGCCGTGAACAGAATCAACCACTGTTTATTGCCTTCATCGACCTCACAAAGGCATTTGATTTGGTCAGTCGTGAGGGTCTGTTCAAGGCACTAAAGAAGATTGGCTGCCCACCAACTCTTCTGTCCATTGTGGAATCGTTCCACACAGGCATGAAGGGTATAATCAAGTTTGATGGTGCAACTTCTGAAGAATTTGAAATCAAGAGTGGAGTTAAGCAAGGTTGTGTACTAGCTTCCACCCTCTTTGGAATATACTTTTCACTTCTACTGAAATATGCATTTCGTGATCAGGATGGTGGTATATACATTCACTCACGCTCAGATGGCGGCCTCTACAATGCTCAGAGATTGAAGGCTAAGACCAAAATTAGGAGGGTACTGATCAGAGAGTTGCTTTTTGCAGATGATGCTGCAGTTACGACCCACTCTGAGGAAGAATTGCAATGTCTACTATCTGCATTCTCCAATGCTTGTTCTGAATTTGGTTTAACAATTAGCAAAAAGAAGACACAGATTATGTCACAAGGTGCACATGAGGTACCATCAATCTTTATTGACGACGCCGAACTAGAGATAGTAGACCATTTTACATATCTAGGATCAGTGGTAAATAGCAAATTATCCCTAGATCAGGAAATCAACATCCGGATTGGTAAGGCAGCAACAACAATGAACAGGTTAAGAAAAAGAGTCTGGGAGAACAGGAAGCTTACTGCCAAAACAAAAGTCCTTGTCTATCAAGCCTGTGTCCTTAGTACTCTTCTCTATGGCAGTGAAACCTGGACAACTTACTCACACCAAGAGAACAATTTAAACAGCTTTCATATGCGGTGTCTGCGAAGAATTCTTGGTATTAAGTGGCAAGACAAAATCACAAATACTGAAGTATTGGAAAGATCAGGTTGTGTGACAGTTTATTCCATGCTCAGTCTTCGTAGACTTAGATGGATAGGACATCTTAGGAGGATGGATGATGGTAGAATACCAAAGGATATCTTTTTTGATGAATTACAGATGGGTAAGAGATCTCAGGGTCGGCCTCTACTACGATACAAAGATGTGTGTAAGCGGGACATGATTGATACAGGCATTGATAATGCACATTGGGAGCAAGTCGCCGCTGAACGTGTTGCATGGAGGGCAAATATCAGAAATGGAATAAAGTCAAAGGAGAAAATTATTGCAGAAAAGTCACACACCAAGCGTTTGAGACGTAAGATGGTGCATGATGGTGGAAATGACCACGTGTTCACATGCACCCACTGTGAACGGACATTTACAGCGCAAATTGGCCTTATCAGTCACACTCGTTACCGCCATAGTTAAAAGTTATTATGCCTTTTTAAAGCACAAACTATCGTCTGTCAAGACGGCAAGGTGCCAATGGAATGGAAGTCACTATCATTGAATGTAAGAAAGAGAGTGCTGAAGTGCTATATGGAGCCTGTTTTGCTGCATTGCTGTGAATCTTGGAATGTAAATGAAAGAATTAGGAAGAGCTTGGAAGCAACAGAGATGTGGTTCCTGAGACGAATGTTGTGAATTCCTTGTATTGCCAAAGTAACTAACAACGACTGTTTGAAAAATGCTAATGAAACTAGAACATTATATACAACAATAAGAAAGAGACAAACAGCTTTCTTTGTTCATGTGATGAGAAGAAAGGCATTGGAGAACATCGTGACAACTGGAATGATCGAGGGGAAGAGAGGCAGAGGCAGATCAAGAGAAATGATGCTGGATGGACTGAGACGGTGGCATGGAGGAATATCATCAGCAGAGTTGATCCAGAAAACCAAAGGCCGAGATCTGTGGAGTCATGAATGTCTATGCCGGCCGACATGGCACTTGATGATATATATATATATATATATATATATATATATATATATATATATATATATATATATATATATATATATATATATATATATATATATGCCATGGGCCAAAAATATTAGCCCTTGCCATGTTTGTCACGTTTAAGCGTACAGAGTGTTTTGTGTGGAAGGCATGCTTCAACTGAGGCCAGGAGAGAAAGAGCACTGGAAAATGGGACACATGAGCTAAGACTGTTGTGGGAAACGGACAGATCAGAATCCAAGGTGTTGATGGCAAATTGTAGAATGCCGCCATGTGAATAGTATTTTAGTAATTTAGAAGTATTTGAAGTAGTCATTACGTTAGATGAATGTGAAGTATATTTATAAAAGATGTGTGTGTTCATTCAAGGAAACAACAGATGATGAGAAACATTACAGTTAGTTAGTTAGTTAGTCAACAGATCATCCTCATTGCACATCGAACCATTCAGTCCATAAGTGCTCGGATCCCCTCCTCAGCAAATCCCGCAGTGTGTAGCGGCTAACGACACCAGTTCTGTGTTGGTTTATCAATCTTCTTTGGCTTCCTGCGTAGTGTTCTTGTTTAGCCGCAACTCTTTTAATTTGCTGTTCTCGCAGTCTGACCATTGTCTTACTTCTCGTAGAGCATTCAGAATCTCAGCCTGGTCCATGGCGTGTCCGCCCTCCACAGTAGCCTTACGTGCGAGCAACTAATCTTTGCCAGCCAAGACCGCTCCAGAGACAGCAACCACTCTCTTCGGATCCACCCCATCTCTATCCTCTTGAGCATGCTCATTGAGTCGCTAAGGAAACATGCCCTAGTGAATATCTGTGTCTCGAGCCATGTTATTGCTTTACTTACTGCCATGACTTCCAGTCAAGATGGTGGTGGACATTTGTTTTGTTCTGTGACCGTCCCCTTTTTTCGCGTAGGAGATGGATATTTTCATCTGCGTGTAATTTGTGTGTAAGGATATAATACCAGGAGTTTCTTCTCAAGATCTGCGCTGATGCTACGGAGTTCGTGCATTGAGCGAAGCAATCCTTGAGTGAATTTTCGCAGCGGGTATGTTTCTGTGGTGTTTGGTTTTTTTCAAAATGGCGGACATCACAGTGATTTGAGAAATACTTTTATAGTTAGTGTGTTGTTCGTGGTTCCAATATGGAGGAATATATGAAAGGGCCCACATGGCATGTGAATGGTGATGATAACTACAGGGTGTCTGCAAAGTCTCACTACACTTTGTATGTAGAACAATTTTTTAAAATGCAATACGTGCCATCATAAAAAAATGTGCTCCAGAGGCCATTGTGAAGCAATATGCAGCGAAGTGCTGTCATCTGCTGGAGTAATCCTTTGCACTCCAAACAGAATGGTGTTATCAATGGAAGAAAGAATTATTTTGGTTGAACAAGTGTTTCGAAATGGCGGTCAATACATACGGATGGTTGTTCAAAGATTTATAGCAAGATTTTGTCCCCATGCTGGGGTACGGGGGAATGAATAGGCTGATAGGCTAGCAGGGAATGCACCTCTTGGTGGTAGTTTGCCTATGGACAAGGGGGAGGTGGTCGTGTGCTTGTGGGACCAGGTGGAGAAGGCGGAGGAACAGATTGAGAACTCATATGTGGAAAGAATGAGATTATGGGGGATCGGCAGGGGTTCTGGAAGAATCTCAAAACTGAGAGGGAAGATCAGGAGAACGTTTAATCAGATAGCGATGGGAATTATTAGTAGTATGACTCTGCTCTGGCTGTTGAACGAGGGGACGGAGCACATATGGGAATGTCCTGGATGCAGTGATGTCGGTTCTTAACTCAACTCAACTTATAGCAAGATTTCTGATAAACAACCTCCTCATCGCATTACGGTTAGAAATTTTTTGAGTACATTATAATGAATACTTCATTGATACTTTCCAGCTTCCCCAAAACAACATTAGACCATAGCAGTGACTATTGTAAACAATTTAATGAATTTTTTAGCACATTTTTTATGACCTACTTAATTTTTCAAAATTGTTCTAAATACAAAGTGTATTAAGACTTTACAAACACTTTGTGTAACTATAACAAATAAGAGAATCAACCCCTGGATGAAAACATATAACAAATACCTAGACAACAATAGAGGAGTACAGTAGAAGATTGGAAGGTGAAGTTTTGCAGAGAACAAACTCCTAGACAACGAATCGATAACCAGTAACAGCTAAACCAATCCACTCCTAACATCTTAAGCAAGTCGACTCATGTATATGGTATTTGTTAAGTCTCACTTTGAATGGAGAACAAATTTGATTATACAAAAATGTGCTAAATATTCATTAAATTAGTTACAATAGTCACTGCTATGGTCTAACGCTGTTCTGTGGAAGCTGGAAAGTACCAATGAAGTATTCATGATAACAGGTGTTGAAAATGTCCACTATGGGCTTCAAGACATGATTATACATGTCTGTTCATATTGTCAAAAACCTTCTGCAAAGTGTCTGTTGTTATTTCTTGAATGGTAATTCTGATTGCTTCTTTCAGGTCCTCAACTGTGTGTACATTATTTTTGTAAACATTTCCTTTCAAGAAACTCCATAGAATTAATCCAGCAGATGACAGCTATTTGCTGCATACTGCTTCACAATGGACTGTGGAGCACATTTTTGATGACATAATCAAATTATCAAATGTGTTCCATACACAAAGTGTAGTGAGACTTTACAAACACCCTGTATATCTGCAATGTTGTCACTCGCATAAATTTAACTTTGTCTAAGTTCATTCAGTGATTTATAAATTTTACCTTCCAGATTTGTTTCTCTAGGCCAGACCATAATAATAGAAGTTTTGTCTTAACTATTTAAACACAACAATGAAGCACAACATCTAGAAGAACTGCCGCACAACAATTATTTTATGAACAGAATTTTTGGAGGCTAGGACTTCTCTACCTTCCTTCTGTAGAAAAAGCTCTTTAAATTTTGCCCGTTTTAATCCAAAGTCGCGCTCCAGATCAGCCTTCTCCTTTTCCAACTGACGTAACTTTTCTTCAAGATCATTTTCTGAGGACCAACAAAACAGCAAAAGTAAGATCGAAGCTAAAGTATCGTATGATCAATTTCTTGTGCCACTAACAGACTTAAAAAGCTAAGCTTTGCGTTTGTTTTGTTTTGTTGGGTTTGCGCACTTTGAATGCCCATAAAGGTGCTACTAATTTTAGTGCATTAGACTGATTTTTACATGTGAATTAGCTTTCCCAATTACCAGTTTCCTTCCCATCAGGTAAAATCACTCTGACTTCTGAGATACTTGTAATTTACGTCCCCAAGGAAAGGATAAGAATTCAACATTTTAGTCCAACTGTCTGATATAGGAGTTGAACCCGTTACCTCGGCATCAGCACACAGGATGTTTAATAATGAGTACTCTTATCCCTTCAGCCATTCTGACCAAAACAAAAAACTTAAGTTATTTGCACCTTCTTCTCAATAATGGTAACACTTTCATTTTATAACTGTGACTATATCCATCCATTATGTGCCATGCCGATAAGCATCTCACTCGATCACCAGAGTCATGGATCAGGTCCGTGTTTCTGTCTCGACCATGACATGTGGCCAATCCATCCAGGTATTTAATTCTTAGTCTTCCCCTAGGTCTGTTCCCTTTGATCTTGCCAGTTGTCACCAAGTTCTCCAATTCATTTCTTCTCATAACATGCCCAAAAAATTCTGACTGTCTACGTCTAATGTCTCTAATCAGTTTATGATCTTCATTTGTTTCTTGAAGGACTTGCTTATTCATTGTGACTATATAAATAATATTAATGAATGGACATTACTGTGTATTAGGTTGGGCAGCAATGAGCACTTAACAAGTTCCATTATTGAGAAATTAAAGAGTTCTGTTGTGAGAAGGACAACGAAGGCGTTATGACTCTCTGCTACAACTGTTCAGTGGTAAACTCACCATGTTTGTCAATCACTCCTTATATTTGTAGTTAGTATGACAAACACTTTCAATGTTGAAAGCCCTTGGCCTTATTATGCTCCTTATTATGATCCATATTATGATTATGCTCCTTCAGTCCCAAGTCTCCCAAGTCGTTAGCACATTTACCCGGTCTGCCCTAGTGTTTTAATATTTCTGATGTCATTTAACCCTTTCGGTCCCAGACAGTGACTACTTTCAGATGGTTTTAAGTTTTATTGTTTTGTTATTATTTTAAGACAACGGTCAGGTTGGCCCGGGAACGAAAGAGTTAAAAATACATCGTATCGCCTATCGTTAGCTATTTCAGAATTATCGCCCTTTTTTTTAGCTCTTCACTTTTTTTTGTGTAGTTTTGCGAACTTTTTCCTGCGTCATCGAACGATCACTTGCGGCTGGACATGTGCTGCTATGAGACCAAAAAAAAGCGAAAGCAGTGTGTACGATGAAAGGGGAACTTATTCTCATATATTTAGCATTGCGTCTGCTAGCTAAGCGCTAATTTATTACACCGAGAAAACGATTTGTCAGGATTTTAATTTATTTTTATTTTGTTCTCTTCACGATTAGTAAGGTAATTTGTCACATAACTCCTTGTAGCATAAAGAAATGTTAAATATTTTTTGCATTTTTGAGTTCCCCGTTAAATTTTACATAAATGTGCCGAGTTGCAACATCCCCCTATTCGTCCTTCGATAGGAAATGTTTTTTTTTAGCAAACAACAAAGCAGCATAGCCAGATCAGCCATCTTAGAACCCACGACTCCATACCTTCAACCCCACTGGATGAAATGAATGGTTATCATCATTCTTGATGGACAAACAACATTGTATTGAGAATGAATAGACTCCTCTGAATAGCGCATCCACTTTGCAAAATTCTATCTGCGGCGACACCCACGCTATAGTATAGTAATACTATTATGCTATTAGTATTATAGGTGATCCTTTGATTATTTTATAATTTGAACCCTCAGTTTAATTACTAATTAATATTTCAGCATTTTACATGACTGAAAATAATTTTGAAAGCCAGTTTTCAGACCCGTCTGTAAACTTGTAAGGTGTTACAGTTAAGTAAGGAGTACTTTTTTCTAAGCTGCGCTGCAGCACTTATTTAAATTTAAATACAGTACTCATTACTGTAAAATAAGTTATATGTTTTAAATAAGTTAGTATTTAATTATTAGTTGCTGACAATTAGATACAGAACAGTGTGCTGTAATTGTAGAGCAGAAGTAGAAATAGAAATCAATTTTTAGTGAACAGTTAATTATTTAATATTTTAATTTTTTTATTATTGAACCCTCAGTTTAATTACTAATTAATATTTCAGCATTTTACATGACTGAAAATAATTTTGAAAGCCAGTTTTCAGACCCGTCTGTAAACTTGTAAGGTGTTACCGCCTTAATAATTAATTAACTGCTGCTTAATTTGTGCAACAGTCACAAACTTAGTTACTTACATTAATGTTTATAATATTTAATCAACAAAAGAAAGCTGTCGCAATGCAGTTAGTACATTAAGACAATATGATACATTTTCATGAATTGTTCTTTCACTAATGACGAACATTTCACATGACATTTAATTAATATAATAAATATGCAGCTATTTTTAACTAGCAATTAGGTCACAGCACATCATAAGAAAAAGTCTTATAAGTCAAGTGCATCTTTGTCAGAGACTCTGAGACTCTTGTGCTTTGTACGATGCTTTCGCCAGGCCGCTGTGTGGAAAGAAACTGAGCAAACCTGGTGCAATGAAGTTGATCCTCTCATTCCTCTCGACATTCTATCGAAAGAGGAATATTACCTTTACTTTCCTGTTACCAAATCATAAGTAGAAACCCCATTTTAAAATATTTTCTGTATATGCAAATACTAATAATAATCATCATCAAGTGCCGGTTGGCGTAGGCGTTCATGGCTTTCCACAAATCTCAGTCTTTGGTGTTCTGGATCCTAATACTAAATTATATTATACACCTGCGTTATACACCTGAGAGAAGTGATGAGTCTCGTTCATGCCAACGAACCAGGCATGCTAATACAGGAAAGTACTCTTACTAATAATTTAATATATTAAAAAAATTAGTTGTGAAACATAAAAAGCAATTAACCAAAGAATGGCCATCACTTGTGACACTCTTTCTTCTTCTTCTTCTTCTTCTTCTTCTTCTTCTTCTTCTTCTTCTTCTTCTTCTTCTTCTTCTTCTTCTTCTTCTTCTTTCGTTCGCCTAAATTATGTTTATAACTGCAATGTTGTCTCTTGTATGAATCTAACAGTCTTTTTTAGTTCATTCAGCGGTCCATAGAGTTTATCTTCCACTGTTGTCTCTCTAGGCCAGAAGGTTCGCCTGGATATGTTGTAGTTTGGGCAATCCTGGAGTATGTGCTCTGCTGTCTGCGACGCCAAACCACATGTGCACATGACTGAGTCACCAATCTTGAATTTTGCATACATGTGGTTGCGTAACCTATTGTGTCCTGTTCTGAGGCGCAGAAGAATGACCTGTTCTGGTCTGTCCATAACGTGGTAGTCGTCTTGAGTAAGGTTTGGTGGCCTTCTGACTGATTTGATCATTCTTTTCTTTTGGTGGTATGTAATAGGCACATCTGGTTGTTCTTCTTGTGCTCCTTCCTTAGCCAATCGATCAGCTCTGTCGTTCCCGGGTACTCCACAGTGGGATGGTATCCACTGTATGGTGATCTTACGATGACTGCTAAGTTCAGAAAGTAGTGTCCTCAGAACTGGCAATTTCCCAGACAGAAGCGCCTCTATTACGGATTTTGCATCTGTCAATATCACCACAATTTTTAAACCCAATTTTTAAATATTGACCAAAATAGCTACAGTTAGTTAGTCGACAGATCATCCTCATTGCACTATGTAACATAGCCACTATGTAATTAACCTCCCTATCCTAAAACATTAACGCTGATTGGCGCAGCAGCCTTTTTACCAGCACAAGGCCAAAGTTTTTGGTACTCATGTTTACTACAACTTATTACTCATAAGGAGAATGTGTCTCTCTTCTAGTCCTCAGTCACTTGTTAACTATTTTCTGAACGAAGGGTTTTAAATAAAGCCCCGTCTTATTACTCTTTATTCTAAACAAAAAATAACTGTGAACAAAAATTTTTTAACAATTTTCAACTTATTTGTAAACAAGGGTAAATACTATTCAATACACAAGACAATTCAACTAAAATCATAATTCATGAGCCAACCAAAACGAAGTCAAAACAGGATATCATACCCCCCAACGTTTTGAAGACAAATTTTCTTTCCCCTCATATCAAATAAAGGTAATCAACCAATTTAAAGAAAGACATTATTCAAAATAATATGACATACATGATGAAACAAAAGAAATCATTTTTACATATATCCTATCCATTGTTAGTCACTTTTATGGACTAACAATAAATTATTTATCTATTAAGAAAACTCAACAAGTCAAATCTCAAAATCAAATGGTAATAAAAAATACATCTTCAAGACCACATGAGAATTTACATCCATATTACCTAACTTATTACCAAAATACAGGTTGTGTACCCTGGCTGGTATTTTGTAAACACTCTTTCTTGAACCATTTCCTGTGACATTCAAGATTCTGCCTGTCACACCTTTGCCACAGCCTGTGTCAATTTGATAAAACAATTCAGATGCACACCTTCCTGTGGTGAGTTTCTATATATTTGAATAACGAAGACACAAACAATAGATTGCACGATTTATTGCCTGGCATATTTCGCTGCATCTCGTCAGGTACATACTGCAGAAATCTGAAAATATAAAAAATATAAAATTACACAGAGTAATGAAGCTTAAATAAAAGAATAACAAAAAACAAATGCCTACACAAAATACAATAAATAATCACGGAGAAGACCCTCCAGTGACTACACTGTTAATTAGGTCAGGGCACATCCTAAAAAAAAATAAATAATACGTCAAGTTAGGCCTCGCCGCCCCGGACGCAATGATATATGGCACAACATTGTCCGTTTACAAATAACAAGGGCGGCCATTTTACATTATTAATTAGGTCACTGCAAATCCTATCGAAAAAAAGAAAAATACGTCAAGGTAGGCCTCGCAGCCCCGGACGCAATGATATATGGCACAACATTGTCCGTTTACAAATAACAAGGGCGGCCATTTTACATTATTAATTAGGTCACTGCAAATCCTATCGAAAAAAAGAAAAATACGTCAAGGTAGGCCTCGCAGCCCCGGACGCAATGATATATGGCACAACATTGTCCGTTTACAAATAACAAGGGCGGCCATTTTACATTATTAATTAGGTCACTGCAAATCCTATCGAAAAAAAGAAACATACGTCAAGGTAGGCCTCGCAGCCCCAGACGCAATGATATATGGCACAACATTGTCCGTTTACAAATAACAAGGGCGGCCATTTTAAATTATTAATTAGGTCACGGCAAATCCTATCGAAAAAAAGAAAAATACGTCAAGGTAGGCCTCGCAGCCCCAGACGCAATGATATATGGCACAATGTTGTCCTTTTAAAAATAAACAAGCCACGTTAATAGAAGGCAAATAATAAACAGTTGGCGGCCATTTTAAATTGTTAATTAGGTCAGGGCACATCCTATTAAAAAAAAAAATAATACGTCAAGTTAGGCCTCGCCGCCCCGGACGCAATGATATATGGCACAATGTTGTCCGTTTAAAAATAAACAAGCCACGTTAATAGAAGGCAAATAATAAACAGTTGGCGGCCATTTTAAATTGTTAATTAGGTCAGGGCACATCCTATTAAAAAAAAAAAAATAATACGTCAAGTTAGGCCTCGCCACCCCGGACGCAATGATATATGGCACAACATTGTCCGTTTACAAATAAACAAGCCACGGTAATGGAAGGCAGAATTTCTCAAGTTTCCAATCTTAGGGCCGCGATAAATCCTGACTTATCAGTTAATTCTTCATTGCACTTCCTGGTATTAAATTACGTCACCATATAATTCATAACACCGCTTAGAATCAACGTATAGTCTTCGTTGAGATACCGTTGGATTCGTCTCGTCAAGCTCTATCTAACTGGTATGATTTGATAAGTAAAAACCCAATTTTTAAATATTGACCAAAATTGCTACTATCGTATCTTGACTCAAACTTTGAGTGTATCACTGCAATCAATCAGCTGAATAATTTATCACTTGTTTGTGTGCTAAGGCCTAAAATAAAGATAAAGTGTGATAGATATCACCTTTACTGGAAGCCTGGGCCTCGGTCTGCGACCCCAAGTCCATGAAGACGGCTGTGACAAGTCGTTGAATGAGTTGTTTATGTTTGCATGGACAATCGCTTGCACTGATCACTTCACGTCAGAAACATTGTTGGCCATCTATTTCCGGAGATTTGATAAGGGAGGTCATCCGGTTCCATGGCGGTACCGCCCCCTTTCTCATAGAATGAGGAATAAAGGTTAGTCAGTCAGTCAGTCAGTCCATCAATTAGTTAGATAGTCAGTCGGCCAGTCAGTTAGTTAGTCAGTTAGCCAGTTAGTTAGTTAGTTAGTGTGAGTCAGGTCTTAGTCAGATATGACTGAGCTTCCGTATAAAAGTAGATGGTACCACCTGCTTTCTTTTAACGCCAAATGTTAGGCGGCGCTCATTAAATCCGACACCCCACATTGTGCTAACGGCTTCGTGCGGAGGAGTAAAATTGGGAGGGTACAAGCCTTACCCTAGTGCGAACAAATGCAACCTGGAGACTAAATGTCATGGAGGGCAGACCAGACCCTAAGCCTTAGTCGGCAACTGGTCTAGAGTCGAAGCTACGACAGGAGGACAGTTACAGCATTACATTGCTGATCCGACAGGTTGTCTTGTTGAGTTCCAGGTGTCAGATGTAGTGGTGTTACTGTTCCTCTGGAGTAAGCTAGGCAGGCCGAGAGAGGGATCATGTTGTATGGGCAACACGTGGTCTCGAAATTAAGCCAAGCCGTGTGCTATAGCCGCCTCCGTGGCGAAGGTGTTAGGGACGCGGTTCGTAATCCCGCATTACCGCGTTCGAAACACAGCTGCGCGCGATTTGCAAAACGTCATGTAAAGGATATGCAACTAACTGTTGTGTGGGTGTGTGTGTACGCGCCATAGAGAGGTATAACAACATCCCTGGTCCCCGTCACGGGTTTAGTTATTATATCTTCTTTGAAGCACAAAGCTATCGTCTGTCAAGACGGCAAGGGGCCAGAAGTTAGTTAATTATCTGTTCTATCGGGGTATCATCCTTGCACTCCGGACAAATCTATAGGTGATCAGACCCCCTCCCCGTCCCCGGACCCTCCCCCAAATATGCATCAGCATTCGGCAACTAATGGTGCCAGTTCTGTATTGGTTGACGACACCCCTCATTCCCCCTATCTGTCTCTCGTGTCTAGTCGTGCCAATTCTAACTTCTCAGTCTCTCATTCTGGATTTATAGGTATTGATAAGTACTCAAGAATATCCAAAATACGATATGTCTAAGCGATCCTTCTAGCCAGGAGAAGCATCAGTGGAAGAAACTCTATGGATCACTCATACATCATGTGCCATACCGATAAGCGTGGTCGGTTTTGTTTCGCCATCTCACGCGATTACCAGTCGAGGATCAGCTCTGTGTTCTCGTCGCGACCATACCACGTGGCCAAGCCAAGTAGGTATTTACTTCTCTGCCTTCTCCTTGTTCTTTTATTGTTAGTCTTGCCAATTGTCACCAAGTTCTCTAATTTATATTTTCTCATAACGTGTACAAAAAATTGCGACTGTCTACTTCTAATTTCTCTTATCAGTTTATGGTTTTCATTTGTTTCTTGTAGGACTTTGTCATTGGAATTTCTGTTTGTCCTTGGTATTCTTTGCATTCTCCACAGAAACCACATTTCCAGAACCATTAGATGTTTTTCAGCTAGTCTGCCCATTGTCCACGCTTCACATCCACACAAAAGCACAGGTTATATGTAGCATTTAACTCTTTTCTTCTCGTTGCAGTTGATATCTTTTTATTGGTCAATATGTTTTCAATCTTGCAAAAGGTTACCTTCGCCAAAGCGATTCTTGTTCTAATCTCTTCAAAGCACCTCTCATTAGAAGTTATGACTGTTCCAAGATAGTTGTACCGATTCACTTGTTTAAAAATATTCCCATTGACCTGTATATTACATTGTAGTATTTCTTCCTTCCTAGTGACGACTGCCGGTCTCCCTGGCCTAGAGGTTAACGCCTTTCTTAGTAATCTTGTATATTCTCGTGAGTAACGTAACCTGCGCGAGAATCGGTAGCGGTTCTCGCCACGTTGGTAACTTACGGGGTATGTGAGCCGGTCGCTCAGAAATCAATGGCAAACTACTGAGCATAATCTTGCCTAGTACATCAACAGCTGCTGAAAAATGCTGATGTTGACTGCAACGCCCATTAAGGGATACGCAACAACAACAAAAAAAAGTGACGACCATAATCTGTGTCTTCTTACAATGTAATTCTAACCCTAGTTGTTCACTGTGTGCAACAACCGCATCTACTAAATGTTGCAGATCCTGCTCGTTTGTCTACCTGATCATGCACCAATACCCCACAGAGCGGTGCACATCCAGCCAATCTTGAATCTGTACCTCCTGCTCGTTTCAGGGAATCGGACTGACTACAGCGACTCTTTGAGAAAAAAAAATCTCCGGGGCACCTGTGAAAACCTTCCTATCTTGGCCCATGCTGAAAAGTTAGTTGCATATCCTTTCAAGATGTGGCAATCAACCCCAACGTTGGGGAGGGGGAAGGGGGCTGTTTGTGATTTCTTTTCAAGTTCCCTATCGATAATTTGCAACTGATTTCTGAACGACCGGAACTCGTACCTTTGTATGGTAATCAACACAAGGCGGTCTGCTGTCAAATCGCCCGCAGCTGTATTTCGAACACGGTATGCGGGATTACGAATTTGCATTCGTGGCGCCTTCGCCACAGAGCTGGCCTTGCTGAACACAGTAAAAGTGACTGCAGCAGTAAAAACTATCCAGCATACTAGTCATGATGTACTTCAGTCTACGAAACAAAACACTGATGTCGTAGAAACCTCACCGTTGCAAAAAATTATCAGGGCACAAGACCGCGTCAGACAACTACTTCCTGCTTGTATTGAGGAAAACCCCTCTACCGTTCATCAACACAAGACGGTCTGCTTCCACATCGTCTGCTGTTGATTTCGAACGCTGTATGCGAGATTTCGAACGCTGTAAGCGGGATTTCAAACGCGATAAGCGGGGAGTACGATTCGCGTTAGACACCCTACACCACAGACGCGGCAAACAAAGTCTGGGATATCATTTGAGTTTTGACATTATCTTCGGCCTTGGAGTTCATGTCGCTGCAGATCTAGCCATATTCTGAATCAATGCTATTGATATTGATGGCTTTCTCCCATGGCCAATGTCCGAGTTAAGTTGAGTCCAGAAACGACTTCACTGCACTCGGGAACTCCCATAAGCGCTGTCCTCATCTTCAACAGCCAGCAAAGAATTCCAATACTGACGGTGCCCATTGCAATCTGATTATATGTCCGTCTTGCTTTACTTCTGAGTAAAAATATGAATAACACTAGCTGACCCGGCCCGGCTTCGCCCAGACCCTGGTGGGGAGCATCTAATTTAATTCATATAAGTAGTCATATAAGCTCCCGTTCCCGTTCCCGACTATCTATCTATCTATCTATCTATCTATCTATCTATCTATCTATCTATCTATCTATCTATCTATCTATCTATCTATCTATCTATCTATCTATCTATCTATCTGTCTGTCTGTCTGTCTGTCTATCTATCTGTCTATCTATCTGTGTGTCTGTCTGTCTGACCCGGCCCAGCCCATGGTGGAGAGCATCTCATTTAAATCATATAAGTAGTCATATAAGCTCCCGTTCCCGACTTTCTGTCTGTCTTGGGTAAATGGAGGAGGGAGGAGGAGGAGGGAGGAGGAGACAGGAGGAATAGGAGGGAGGAGGAGGGATTAGGAGGAGGAGGAGGGAGGAGGAAGAGGGCGGTGGAGGAGGGAGGTGGAGGAGACAGGAGGGAGGAGGAGGGATTAGGAGGATGAGGGAGGAGGAGGAGGAGGGAGGAGGAGAGGGAGGAGGAGGGAGAGGGATGAGGAGGGAGGAGGCGGAGGGAGAATGAGGAAGGAGGAGGAAGAGAGAGAAGGAGGATGAAGAAGGAGGGGGAGGAGGAGGAGGAGGGAGGAGGAGGAGGGAAGAAGAGGAGGAGGAAGTGGAAGGAGGAGGAGGAGGGAGGAGGAGGAGAAGAAAGAGGAGGGAGGAGGAGAAGGGAGGAGGAGGGCGGAGGAGGAAGGAAGAGGAGTGATTAGGAGGAGGGAGGAGGGCGAGGAGGTAGGAGAAGGGAGGAGGAGGAAGAGGGAGGAGGAGGGAGGAGGAAGAGGGAGGAGGAGGATGGAGGAGGAAGAGGAGGAGGGGAGGAGGAAGAGGGTAGGAGGAGGAGCGTCTCATTAAATTCATACAACAAAAAAAAGTAACTTAAAAGAATGTCCTTCCACACACCATCCATTATTTTTAATGAAAACTGTTGTTAATCACCTACATGACTATAGATAACTTCTTTAAGCATAAAAAGATGAGTTACAATGTTATGCATTATGCATTATTTTTATGAAAACTTTGAAAATGCCTTAAAGATTATATCATGATTTATTATAACTCATATGCCTGTAAATAACTATAGACAAAGAGTTTATAAATCTTTGAAAACGATGCAACAATATGACTATAAGGTATATAGCAATGTTATTAAAAGTTATGCCCCTTGAAATAACTTTTCTAGAGTTAAGTCCCCTTGCTATATAGAAATTATAATGAAAAATGAAATATTAAATAATATTAAGTAAGTAGCCGATTTTACACTAAAAAAATATGACAGTTGGCAGCGCGGGAATGAGAGGAAGACGTGTAGAAAATTTCATCTCAATCGGATGGACCTTCGCGAACGCATAAAGGACATACAGACATACATTCTTTTTTATATATAAGATTGGGTGGAACTGAGGTAAAGCTGTGAAAATGTAAACAATATAAAATGACACAAAGTAGTGCAGCTTTACATAACAGAATTACGACACATAAGGACGTTGCGGCGATTAGCCTTCATCAGCAAACAAACACATTCACAAAACACAACATATAATCAAGCAGATCTCCTGTGATCTCCTGTCGTCGTTGAGACGACAGGGCGAGAAGAACAAAAAGATGGGAAAAAAATGAAATATATAACACAGCTCGGAATTTGAGGTAAGTATGAAAGTATGAATATAGAAATGTGGTTTCTGAGGAAAATGCAAAGAATAGGCTACCATGGACAGCCAGAAAGACCAATGAACAGGTCCTTCAAGAAACAAACGAAGATCGTAAACTGATTAGAGACATTAGACGCAGACAGTCAAAATGTTTTGGACATGTTATGAGAAGAAATGAATTGGAGAACTTGGTTACAACTGGTAAGATCGAAGGAAACAGACCAAGAGGAAGACCTAGAAGCAAACACATGGATGGCTTGGCCTCGTGGCATGGTCGAGACAGAAACACGGAGCTGATCCACGACTCTGGTGATCGAGTGAGATGGCAAAACATGACCGCCCATGCTTACCGGCATGGCACATAATGGATGGATGGATGAAATTTTTTTCCAAATTTCATTTTCTCTTCATTGCTTTCACTTTTTGTTCTTCTCGTCCTGTCGTCACGTTTTGATGTAGTCACAGGAGATCTCCTTGACTATATGTTGTGTTTTGTGAATGTGTTTGTTTACTGATGAAGGCTAATCACCGCAACGTCCTGTATGTGTTGTAAATCTGTTATGTAAAGCTGCACTACTTTGTGTCATGTTATATTCTTTACTTCTGAGTGACGGCTGTCTACCAGATTCTCTGACCACCCCTTGCTGCTGCATTCTCTTTACACCATGACAGTCTGTTTATCTGCTTTGTTGACATGCTCCCGGAGGATCTTCACCTTGCCTGCCTTATCCATCCATCCATCGTGTGCCATGCCGATAAGCGTGGGCGGTTATGTTCTGCCATCTCACTCGATCGCCAGAATCGTGGATCAGGTCCGTGTTTCTGTCTGGACCATGCTAGGTGGCCAAGCCATCCAGGTATTTAATTCTTGGTCTTCCCCTTGGTCTGTTCCCTTCGATCTTACCAGTTGTCACCAAGTTCTCCAATTCATTTCTTCTCATAACATGCCCAGAAAATTCTGACTGTCTACGTCTAATGTCTCTAATCAGTTTACGATCTTCATTTGTCTCTTGAAGGACTTGTTCATTGGTTTTTCTGTCTGTCCATGGTATTCTTTGCACCTTCCTCAGAAACCACATTTCCACAGCCATCCATATAAAAGTACATTTTTATTGGTCAGTATGTTTTTCATCTTACAAACGGCGACCTTCGCCATGGCAATTCTTGTCCTAATCTCTTCAAGGCATTTCCCATCTGATGTTATGACTGTTCCAAGATAGTTGTACCGATTCACTTGTTTAAGAATATGCCCATTTACTTGTATATTACACTGTGGTATTTCTTCCTTCCTAGTGACGACCATAATCTGTGTCTTCTTACAATTCAATTCTAACCCTAGTTGTTCACTGTGTGCAACAACCGCACCTACTAAATTTTGCAGGTTCTGTTCGTTGTCTGCAATCAAGATTGTATCATCTGCATATCTAATGTTATTGATGTATCGTCCCCCAATGTTGATTCCTTCCATATCTTTTATAGTTCTGAAAATATGTTCACTGTACAGGGAAAAAAGATCTGGAGACATTACACATCCCTGTCTAACACCTCTCTTAATAGGCTGATATTGACCTACTTCATTATCAATTCTTATGGCAGCTTCTTGTTTCCAATATATGTTTTTTACGAGTCTGAGGTCTTTTCCATCAATTTGTAGATCTTCAAGCATCCTTATCATGTCGACATGTCTCACTTTATCGAAAGCCTTTGTGTAGTCAATAAAGCAGAGGTGTAGATCTTTGTTTACTTCTATAGAACATTCAATTACTGTTCTTAGTATGTACACAGCATTTTTTACTGTACCCTTGCCTTCTACAAACCCACATTGTTCCTCTCCTATTTCAGGTTGTATTTTCTTCCTAACTCTTTGCATGATAATTCTTAGCAAAATCTTCGTGATGTGACTCATTATACTAATTGTTCGATGTTGATCACATTCCAAGGCTCCGAATTTCTTTGGTATTGCAATAAATACAGAATTACATAATTCATGAGGTATATCTCCAGTATCATATATGGTATTCAGGAGTCTGGTAACTTTATTCCGTATTCTTCTAAAGCATGAATCATTTCTGTTGTGATGCTGTCTGAACCGGGGGTCTTGCCAGATTTCATATGGTTAAGAGCATTCTGAACCTCCATCTTCAAAATTGATGGTCCTTCATTATTATTTTGAATATCATACTGTTCTTCTCTGTTATCATCATAAAGGTGTTTCACATAATCTGACCATACATGTAAAATCTGATCTTTTTCTATTATGATTTTTCCATCTTTTGTTTTTTAGGCAGCCTGCTGATGTATGTGTTATTTGATTAGTAAGCTCCTGAATTCTTTTGTGCATTAGTTTGGTATTTTTACTGTTGTGTTGTTTTCAATTTCTATGCAATTTTTCTCGAGCCATGCCTCTTTTGCCTCTTTACATAATGTTCTGACTTTTCTGTGAATTTCTTTATATTTGGCAGGATTATTTTTGTTCTGTCTTCTTGTTTCCATTAGCTTTAAAATTTCTTCAGTCATCCATGTCTGACGACCCACTTTCTTTAATTGTGGAATAGTTTTTTCTGCAGCTAAACTGATTGAATTCTTCAACATTTCCCATTGATCATCCACATCTTGAAATAGGATCTCTAGATCACACAATATATCAGATTTGTTCTTTACTTCTATGTTAAAATTATCTTGTATTTCTTTGTCAGTTTTCAATTTGCACAAATCATATTAAGTGTTTCCGGTTGTATACTTGACTTTCTTTAACTTTACCCTCAGTTTGCCTGTAATTAATCTGTGATTACTGTAACAGTCTGCATTGGGAACTGATAAGGCAGAGTGGACTCGCCTGATGGCAAGGTAGCAGGTTCACCCTTACACCGGTCAGTTGGACTAAAATGCTAACTTCTCGTCTTTAACTTGGGGATGTAAATTACAAGTACCTCAGAAGTTGGAGTAGGTTTGCCTGATGGTGAGGGATACTGGTAATAGAGAAAGCTAATCCACACGCAAAAATCAGTCCAGTGCACTAGAAGTAGTACAATATAAAATAACACAAAGTAATGCAGCTTTGCCAGCCTCTGTGGCAGCCTCTGTGCCAGCCTCTGTGGCAATGGCATTGCGGACGGGAGTTGTGATGCCGCTTACCCGCATTCAAAACACAGCGGCAACCCATTTGGCAGCAGACCGTATCGCGCTGGTTTTAATGTGTTGGTATGGAGGTCGGTCGTTCAGAAAGCAATGGCAAACTACTGAACATAAAAAACTTGCCAAGACATCAACAAATGCTGGTGTTGACTGAAAGTCCTGTAAAGGATATGCACCTTTAAAAAAATGCAGCTTTACACTCTAGAATTACGAAACAATACAAGGATGTTGTGGCAACTAGCCTTCATCAGCACGCAAATACATTCACAACACAGAACATATCACGGAGAAAACCCTCCAGTGACAACATTACGGCATAACAACAGGCTGAGGAGAATAAAAAGATGAAGAAAAAATGGAAGTTTGGAAAAAAAAATTATTTGCTACCCATCTCATAATCCCAGGCTGTGATACTGACATGAATAGGGTCTTGCTATTCTGATATAGGCAGCTGTGGGAGTTTGTGGGTTATGGGGACCGGGGTAGTGGATGGTAACTAAGGCGGGAAGCATTAGAGATGTGCTGGTGGTCCGAGAGTGAAAACTAAGGAGTGCTCCGGTGGCCGTACGCACAATGCATGAGTGGGTGCTAGTGAAAGGTTGGCCATAGTGGATGAATATTCTTCTTCTTCTGCGTTCATCCGGAGAGTTTTTTCAGACGTGATTGCATTGTGCCTGTTTACAGTACAGCTGCGTTCTTGCGCCGTTAGGCCGACACATCCGATTTCTGCGAGCATTTGTTGACCGGTTTAACCTTCCCAGGGGATGAATATTAAAGAGCAATGATGTGTGCACCTAAGTATGACGGTAATAATAACGAAACTAATTTTCTGTGCTCCTTTATGTGTGTACCAACAAAATCCTAAAGTCTGGGTGGACTGATATGTGTGAGCGCATATACATACATCTACACGCATAATCAAACTTGGTGATTGTTTCGTAATTCTGTTCTGTAAAGCTGCATTACTTTGTGTTATTTTATATCGTTTACATTACCACAGCTTTACCGCAGTTCCTCTAATTATAATCATATTTTAACTAGAAGTAGTAACATGTGTATGGACTATGCTTGAGCTCAAAGTGAGTGAACGCACACACAAAATTTACAAAAATCACGTTTTTTATTTTGGCGCTAGCACGCTTTGAACTAAAGCATAGTCTATACACACTATTTATAGTAGTGATGGGCTGAATTTTGCATGTGGGTTAGCTTTCCCTATTAACAGTGTCCCTCACTGCCTCGATGTGTCTTTCCCGCAATAACTGCCAACTGGAATCGACAAATCGACAACTTGTCAACTAACTGAAAACATAGAACACAGTTCTCACCTGAATTCGTAGAACATGAAATAACTGAGGCATTCTAGCGAACGGTTTTACACTTTAATATATGTGCTGCAGAAACAACGGGATAAAAGCTCTCCAAGAACATAAACTGCCCTTCAAACAGGGTCGGCGTTTATTTATATATTTATGGATAAGCTCCCTGTTCTACTCCGTTCACCTTGAATCCCAGTCTCAACTCTCACGGTTCAGTATTTCAGAAAAATCGCCTAGGTTTTTCCACGCCCGGTCCTTTCATTGATGTATCCTCGTCCACACAGTCCTCTCTCCTGTTGCTCACTTGCCGATTCTCGCAATCATTACGTCCCGAATATCCCTTTTAACACGGAGCCTTCAGAAAACACAACCGCTTGCTGTCGCAGCCTCACAACGTCTCTTTCTGTGTTGTCCTCTGACGTTTCATGTATCTCTTGGTTTCTCCTGTTGACCGTCCACTTTGGTGTGTCCATAATGGAAAATCCCTTTTCTCCTTTTCTGTATTTTCTTTGGCGTGCTCGTCATATGGCATTATGCCCCCTCCCAGATAAAAAAAAATGATGGAATAATTTTTTCCCCATCTCTATATCTGTCTATGTACAATCTGTAATCATATCCTTACTACAACAATTACAACAACAACTGAATAGATCATGGTTCCCCTTACCCACCCTCCAAAAAAAAAAAAAAAGTTATATGACGGGCACGCCCACCTGTACAAGCACCCGTTGGACGTCGTGTGGCCGATCCATGGGGAGATCGGTCCAACTAATTTTCATTAGTCCATACCTTGTCCTAATAGACAAGTGTCCTCACTCTAGGTAATACCATGAGTTTCGGACGAGGGTAATAATGGGGTTTCACAATCCATATCAGTTGCCGATTGAAGAAGATCACACAATAGTGTATTTCCTCTATATTGGATTTCGAAGTTTATGGCTTGTCTCTGATTTATAGAGTCGATGTGTATATTCGTGTTGGTGTATTTTAACTGATAGTAGACTATTGATCCACCAATGTAATGTATCTGTGGTAGACGTTAAGAAATACTCCTGCTGTTCTTGTATGCTTTATAAGTGGTATGCACAGTTATAAATGTGATACCCTAGGCATGTTGCCATTCACCAACCCCTGAAGGAGCATGATTGGTGGCGGTAATCACTTGCATAATGCGACTAATAACCATCGACGTTGACGTTGCCATGTTCTGTCCCAGTGTGTAGCTCGCCATTGTACAGAGTATGTCGTTCACGTCTAACGAGGTATGATGAGACAACTAGAATGTGTTGTCGTTTGGTTCGAAGGTGTACTGGTATCAAGTAATTCCTCACATATCCTCGTAAGCTCCTCTGAGAATCCAGAGTGTGTATCGATTCCGCTGAGAATAGTGATAAATGTCCGACCACTGAACTTTGGTACCGCTAGTGGAGTGGAAAGGTACTAGTGGAGAACAACGACTCCTCCCTTGGTGATCCCGACACAGAGACACGTAGACTTTGAACTCAAATTTGTCGTACCCATTGTACAGGACTTCCAGCTGTTCCTCAGAGATTCAATTGCTCGACATTCTCAACAATTCCTGAGTACTTCCAAATTACTACAATGTCCAGCTATTTCTTCTTTACGATAACGCTGTGTTCAATAACGATCAGAGTAATGCGCGTTTAAGTGCAGGGATTGCTTCTGTTTCAAATAACAAGTAACAATATTGTTCAGGTTATGTTTCGTAGTGTGACGTCTGCTTTGATGTACGTGGTGTCATTTCACGCTATGTCCTATTGTTTACGTTCAAATCCACAATGTAGCAACGCTAACAGATAAACTTCTCTTGATCACTGATAGTTTTCCATGCAGTGTTTGAGTAAGGCCTACTATACGTATATATATACTAAATATCTTGAGTATATACTCTACTTGTTTGCTTGTCCAATGTTTCTAACAATTACTTTCTTTCCATACGCCTAGTTGTATCCGTTACACTGGATATAATAGAATAATAATGTTATTTATATTCACTTTCTATCTTCACACAATCTATCATTTTTCATGTTAGTTGCTGCCATGTCTGGTATGTTCGATTAGTGTGACAATGTGCGCGTAGATTTCTGATGCGCAAGTTCATGTGTAAGTAGTGAATCCTGTTGAATTGTATGTTGTATCTATTTCCGATTCTGTAAATATGTGTATTTTAGCGTAGGCTTTGACACATATCTGTTGTGTCAACTGTTATTCAAAACTTATATATTATTACTACTTCCATTACCTTTTTATAGCAGAAATTTACATTCTCTTTGCGCTCCAGCTGTTTCCCGACATCTTTACTTCTGTGACGTGGAGTGTTTATGCGTCCTTGTTTCCTGTGTTGCACCGTATATATTAGAGGATCTTGGTGCACAATTTATGTAATATACTGTGCATTCGGCTGTATGCAATCTGGCAGGAATTCATGTTTACGATTCTATCATCAATGTCCGGTAAAAGTCCCCACGAACATAAACTGCCCTTCAAACAGGGTCGGCGTTTATTTATATATTTATGGATAAGCTCCCTGTTCTACTCCGTTCACCTTGAATCCCAGTCTCAACTCTCACGGTTCAGTATTTCAGAAAAATCGCCTAGGTTTTTCCACGCCCGGTCCTTTCATTGATGTATCCTCGTCCACACAGTCCTCTCTCCTGTTGCTCACTTGCCGATCCTCGCAATCATTGCGTCCCGAATATCCCTTTTAACACGGAGCCTTCAGAAAACACAACCGCTTGCTGTCGCAGCCTCACAACGTCTCTTTCTTTGTTGTCCTCTGACGTTTCATGTATCCCTTGGTTTCTCCTGTTGACCGTCCACTTTGGTGTGTCCATAATGGAAAATCCCTTTTCTCCTTTTCTGTATTTTCTTTGGCGTGCTTGTCATATGGCACTCACCATCAGGCAAACCAACTCCGACTTCAGAGGTACTTGTAATTAACGTCCCCAAGTCAAGGACGACAGGTCAACATTTTAGTCCAGCTGTCCGGTGTAGGGGTTGAACCGCTTACCTCGGTATTAGCACAACGGATGTTTAAGAACACACGTTCTTATCCATTCGGCCATGCGGACCTGCAATCATATGTTTGAATCCCCTAAAGATAGATTGAGCAATGTAATATTTAACTGTTGACTGAGTGTAACGAATAACAAACAACTCTATTAGAAACATCCGGCATGTAAGTGTATTATTTTTAGCAACAATGTCATCAATATAACTTGATAAGAATAATGAAAATATAACAAGTAATTCAACCTGGCAGATTTGGACAATGTCAATATAACACATAACACAACCAGGCAATATTTAAACAATGACAATATAACACATGATACAACCAGGCAGATGTAAGAGACGAGCATAAAACTAAAATACTCTCAAGCTGAAAGAATCTACATGGTTAGCCAAACAGTCTTTGAGCAGTTTTAACTGTATGTATCATTTTCTTCACAGCAGCAGACAGAAAGTACGTCTATGTATGCATAAATATTCCCAGGTGTTCTTTTTTTATCCATAACAGATCTGTGATCAATTTGCCATGTCTGTATCAAATCTTGCGTTCAAATTGTTTTAAAATGTCTGAGATGGTACATAACCAAACTACAACAATTTAACAGCAGCAAACATACTGCACCATTATTACATGCACTACATAATAAAATTCAGAATGTAGTGGAAATGCAACACTTTACACCTGACAGATGAAGCAAGCAATGAAGTATTGTTATTCGGTTGAAGCTATCTCTAATTCCCATTGCTAATATGGGCTTCAAATGAAAACCTAATTTGTTTGTGTGTTTTTGTGTGATTATATTCTGAAAAAGTCAAGAACAATGTATCATTTTTTATGTAGTCACCACTGCGCTCAATGCAAGTCCTCCAGTGCTGATATAGTGCTTGGATTCTGTGACATGTCATGGTCATTCATCCAAGTTTTCAGTGAATAGGGGATTGTCCCTACTGATAGTATGACATCAGGGTTATTTAGGGATAGAAGATGCTGGAACAAAGTTGCACTGAGTTAGCAAGATTTGGAAAGGTACATGCAGTCATCTGATTGGCTGATTTGCACAGCTTGACGACAGGTTCCATCGGGACCTGGCCAAAACATAACATAGCATTAGCCATGTAGATTTCATCTGGGCTGGTCATTTCTAGATGTGAAATTCATCGCCCAATTTCATTCTCTCTGTGTTACAGGAATGACTATAAAATCATTTTGAATGTTGTGGCCATGCCTAGTGATGAGAAAGAGATGGATATCAGTGTATTTGTATGAAAAATGTGAAAGTGTGAGATCAGAGCTTCATTGAAAAGTTAACCAGAATGTTTGCTTTTTGACAAACTGACATGTCTAACACACTGAATATTTTACCATGTCTATCATTTTGTCTGCTATGAGAATGTTGCTATATGCTTGGTGAATGTTATCTCACTCTCAGTGCATATCTGCAATTCCTATGTGCTATAGAACTTCCCTATGGACACACATCATTGCACTTTCTTATGCAAACTGTAGAAAGTTCATGAGAGTCTGTGTTTTACAACTCTTGTGCTCAGAATGTGTGATATGACATGTAATCTTTTTCCTGAAAATGCTGAGAATATTTAAGTGAATGATATGTTGGTTTTATGAGTTATAATTTCATATGAGAAGAAAGATAAACGGATCATATATTCATATGTTTGCAAGACATGCATTTCACGCAAGGATTACACAATTGCTATGATGACTGGGGGAATATTTTATGTTCATGAGAATTGCTAAAATCATTCTTAAAGATTTGCCACAATGCAATTTATCTCTGAAGTTTGTGCACTAGTTGGCTGGCGACAGTGGGTGAATTTACGAACAGCGTTCACAAAACCCCTCTTAAGAGTCAGGGGGAAAAGACAATAGATGTTTGAACCTTTGTCTATGTTTGATGAATATATATCCGATGGCTCATGCAATATTTCATGGGAGGATTCTATGTTTTTCATATGTGTTTTGTTTCACATGTGAATGTTGCTTATGAAATATTGCCCTACCTGCTGTGGGAGAAGTACTAATGTTGCCCAGTGGGGAAGAGCAAATGACTTGATGGTGATGAAGGATGGCACTTGTGAACTGAGATGAGCCTGAGAGTGGCTTTGCATTATGAGAGTGGATGATGGGATAGGATATCTGTGTAACAGAGTTCCACCCGTAGGGATTGGTGACGGGTCTGGTCATTGGCTATTTGCCATTTGTCGGTTGACATTTGCAAATTGCATATTGCAGTTGTAGATGGGAGATGATGAAATCTTATCATGATGTCTGCCTCATGATGTCTATGTCTTATGATGTATGTCTCATGATGTCTAGGTCTCATGTTGTCTGGGTCTTATGATGGTTTTGACATGTCTGGACGAGTTGTATTATCATGATAGTTGGTTGGGTATGATGTCCCTAACTCAGCAGGAAGTCTCAGTGTCAATCATGAATGGGGGTGATCAGTGAGAAGATATCACCCACACTCCACCAGAGTGAATTAAACTCCATCACAATAGAGGGGGGAGTGGTTTATGGTAACGCCCTCCCTTCTCCTCCCCTTTTTCATTTAGTTTCCTTTTGTTATTGTTAATACTTTGATTATGACATTTGATGTTTCGTTCAAATGTATAGCAATGGGTTTTTGCATTTTTGTATCAGCAGAGAAAGGGATGGTGGAGTGGCCTTACAGTTGGGACAACCAAGTATTAGTCCCTTTCTAAAATCTTTAACTCCTTATGTGTGGAGAATCCAGTGATGACTACAGAACCCACAGGTTGGATTTACCACCCTGAACCTTCGTCACAAGTTATAGCTTTGCTTATGGCAGCTGAGAGGGTCTGCTCTCTGAACACAGGGATGGTCGGCATTGTTTGCAATGCTCTGAGGATCTACCTTCAAGAAACCGTGAAGAATGATACCCTATATATTAAAGAACCCTCTGGCTTCAGTTGGCCCCAGGCAGGCACAAGGAAGGTTAGACTGTGGGTCTATGGAAACTCCTATGTTAATCCTAGAAACCAGATTATCAGCATTTCTTAGGAACTTTCTAACCCAGCTCATTAGTAGCTGTGGCTTATTCTAGAAGAAGAAGATTTTGGGATATTCTTTTATTCAATTGGATTACTAGCTGAAGTGCAGGAATGAATGTTTTAGCTTTTATTCCCCATCCAGGACTTAGTCGGGCTGAACTTGCATTGTGGAATGCTGTAAGAGTGTTTTTACCTATGTCAGTGAACCACTGGTCAGTCTCCAGGACATCGTTGTTAAAATATACCAAGAATTTGCCTTCCTGCTATCATGAAGAGTGGATGCTCAACTTTTATTGAATGACCCCAGGCGTCAGATTCAACAGGCAGTCTTGTCAACTCTAAGGATACATTATAGTTTTTATTCCTTCAAAAACATTATCGCAGGAGAGAGTTAGCTTGAGGTGGGTGTATCATGAGGAAAGTTGCCACCTGGAAACTTTACCTAACACTGCTTATTAGTGGCTGTGTGATCATATTGAAACAGGGCAGTGTGTAAGAACTTGTGTTTGGCCCAGAAGAAGAGAATTCTTTCTCCAGTATCAACTGAAGGAGATTTGTATCATGAACTACTACATTAGTAAATTGACATTGGGATGTTAGAATACCGGTGTTGATTGAACTTACTTTCCCAGGATTAATGGATTACTTTTCCATGGGTTATATAGGAGTACATGGTTTATTTTAGGATTGTTGGTGAGAGAGGAGCTTTAGTGATGTTGTTAATGATGTTGATGATGATTGGAGAGTTATCAATGTAATAGGTTGGGAGGCTGTTGGTTGGTTTGGGTGAGGTATCTGAGTTTTTTTCACTGATTGTGTTATTTATGCATATGCAATGTTTGAAGTGTATATATCTCCAGGCTGAGCCTAGATCTTCACTAGACACCTCCAGTTTTCTCAATACAAGGGTGGTGTTAAACATTGTTGTTGAGTATGGTTCATGGTGTATGGTTTGTTCAACTGTTGTTGAGTACAGTTCATTGTGGATGTTGTGTTAAATTATCGTTGAGTTCAATTGACATATGTCACTGTTTATGAATGTAATGGGAGATCCTGATGAGGCTGGCAGACAACACACAGTCAATGTCTATTATAGAGGGAGCAGATTCCTCTGTTACTGTGGTTAATTGCCAGGATCTCTATAAACCTTCTGGAGGAACCAAATGTTCTATTTTTGTGTAGGAACTTAAACGTTTAATCTAAAGTCTTCATGGTGGGGGTTTGGAGCCATTTAAAGGTTTCCTTAAGAAGGCTGATTACCCATCCCATCTGGGATGCCCCTAGACAACCTATCATATCAAATACTTATATCTTGTAAAAAAGACCTCATAAGATTCCTGTAGAAAATATTTTTCTGGGGTCACTACTCAGTGTGCCTGACCTGGACGTGAACAGTCTATCACAGAAGTCACGCTGTAAGGATATGCAACTAACTTTTTAACTCAAGAGAAGGAAAGTTCAAAAAGCAATTGCAAACTACTGAATGTAAACTTGCCAAGAAATCACAACAGCAAAAAATGCTGGTGTTGACTGCAACATCCTGTAAGGATGTGCAATTAACTTTTTAACTCAAGTGAAGGGATAAACAATGCAACATCATCTGTATAGTGATGCTTTACAGACAGCAAACTACATCTTGAGTCCTAGTTAGTGAGTCATCTGTTGGGGTATTATCTTTGCACTCCGGACAAGTCCATAGGAACTCATATCCTCTCCCGACATATGCATCAGTGTCAGACGGCTAATAGTGCCAATTCTGTTGTAACGTTAGGCTTAATTATTACCACCAGGCACTGATGATACGCCAAAGGGAGTCCAGACTCACATGCAGGAACTCCATTGCACGGTTAAAACTCCATTTCACCTAGACACTCACACTTCAGACAAATGGGAAAATGTACTTTACATCCTAGCAGACAAAAAAGTGTCTCAGTATTTAGACCTCCAGGTGGTCAAAGGTCAAGTACAACAGACATCATCAATTCCTGTTACCCACAAATCCATTCGCTGGTGTTGCACAGCATCATGAAGGTGATGGACAAACTTAGTCAGAAGTGTGTACAGTCCCAAGGAATTGGATTCGGGTTTGAGACTTCCAGGTGGATGACTATTTTCCCTGGTTAAAGGTCTGGTACATATGTTAGTCTGAACAGTTTCTGAAATAGTGTAAAGTGGTTTACTAAACAGATCTGAGACAACAAAATATGTCAGATTGCATGGATCTGATGCAATACAAAACATTATGAACTGGTCTCACTATGATATGTTATTCTAAACATATATCAAGAAATGGTATGTTATTAAAAATATATCTTATCAGATCTTTTGTTATTTAATACAGATATAATAAGACTGTATATCTTATTCTGAAAAGATATCGTGAAATGGTACAATGTGTTATAAAAACTCATGTAACAAGAATGTATGTTGTTCTGAACAGATCTGAAATTATATATAATTTGGAATAGCCCTGAATTATATAAAACTGTCAGCGTGAGAATACACAAATCTTGAGAACACAGTATCTAAGACATACATTTATAACAAAATCGAGAAAATACAAAATGTTAGCAACAGATCTGAGATGATACAATATGTTATTCTGAATTGTTCAGAGGTAATATACAACAGTTATTCTGGACATATATGAGAAATATTTGTATAATAACTTGTAAAGATATGAGGCAATTCAAACAGTTATTAACATATATGAGAAATATTATTTATAATATTAGATTAGAGAAATTACATACAGACAGTCAAGATTTCTTGGGCACATTATGAGCTGAAATAAACTAAAGAACTTAGTGACAACTGGCAAGATTGAGGGGAAAAACACGGCAAAGGCAGAGAAGTAATTATCTGGATGGCTTGGCCACATGGCATGGTTGAGACAAAAACAGAGCTGATCCACGACTCTGGTGAGTCATATGAGATGGCGAAACATGACCACCCATGCTTCTTATCAGCATGACACATCATGATGATGCGTGTATAATGTTACAAACATATGTGGCATACTAGTGCCTTGCATAACATAATGACATAACAGTCTACTGGAAACTATATTATATTGTGTGTGCAACTGCTGCTTTTCTAGTGACTGCTGCTTCCATTGACAATGAACTTTAGTGTTGGATTGTTGTGTTGACATTCTGGCAATGACCTTATGCATGTATGCCTGAGCATGCTGTTGGTTTGCCGAGAGTACTGTCTGTTCCACTTTTCAGACGGGATAATGAGGAGCATTTTACATGATATTCACTGGCACAGGAACGATCATGGGGGGATCCTTGGCCATAAAGTAGGAACAGTGACTAACAACCAAGCAATTACCCCAGCCTGATTTAGACATGGCGAAAGTAGCCTTTAGCAAGATGAAAAACATACTGACCAATAAAAAGATGTCAACTGAAACGAGAAAAAGAGTGTTGAGGTGCTGCATAGAGCCTGCACTTTTGTATGGATGTGAAGTTTGGACAATGAACAGTCAAGCTGAAAAAACATACTGATGGCTGTGTAAATTTGGTTTCTGAAGAAAATGCAAAGAATACCATGGACATGCAGAAAAACCAATGACCAAGTACTACAAGAAACAAATGAAAATCATAAATTGATTAGAGAAATTAGACGCAGACAGTCAACATTTTTGGACATGTTATGAGAAGAAATGAATTGGAAAACTTGGTGACAACTGACAAGATCAAGGAAAGGAGAACAAGGGGAAGACAGAGAAGTAAATACCTGGATGGCTTGACCATGTGGCATGGTTGAGACAGGAACACTGAACTGATACACGACTCTGGTGATCGAGTGAAATGGCGAGTCATGACTGCCCATGCTTACCGGCATGGCACATGACGGATGGATTTTGACATAACCTATAATTATTTTTTTTTATGATGCCCTTACAGGACGTTGCAGTCAAAACTAGCATTTTTCAGCTGTTGTTAATGTACTAGGCAAGTTTTACATTCAGTAGTTTGCTAATGCTTTCTGAACGACCGGCTCACAAACTCCCGTAAGTTACCAGCGCGGCACGAACCGCTGCCAATTCTCGCAGTTACTATTTTACCCATGTGGATATACACGATTATGAACAATGTCGCTAACCTCCTTGGCCAGGGAGACCAGCCCTATAATGATACTAAGAGGTTTATTAGAAGCAACTGTAGAACCAAGTGAGAAACGGTGCTGGCAGGCCGTCAAAAAGGCAAAGCATTTAGCAACTGAACTCCCAAAATGGACAAGTAGCAATCTCCAGACTCCACATTGGATATAGCACCCACTTCATGTGAGGACAAGCGTTGTGGAGATGTTAACAAGCTTAAGTAAACTGCTACCTTCATTTTAATTCATACTGACATCAGAAGGTGAACAATGAAGAAGAAAAAGAAGAAAAGGAAGGAGGAGAACAAAGAAGAGGAGGAGAAGAGGAAGAGCAAGAAGAAGAAGAAGGAGGAAGAGGAGAAGAAGAAGAAGACGAAATCCAGCTGATCAGATAAATAATTAGTGAATTTCTTCTTTCTAGCTACGGCTTTGAAACATACCTGTATTGTTAGAACAGAACTGATGAACAGTTGAACAATCATGTACACCGGGATGAAGTTCATTGGCAACAATAATGATACATGCATTTACACAACAAAATCACACAAATGTACAAGGTGACTTATGCAGATTCCATATACATACAATTAAGCACTGCTGTAAACACATAGTTAAACACCAATTCATGGATAATGAGGGTGACATTTGACCTATACAATTACAGCCTGTTGCATCCTTCAGTGACATTTCTTCTTTAAACACATCGGGCCAATACTCAAGCTCTGAGGAAAAGCCGGACTCATAACCAGACTGCTACCATTAGTATTGGGACTCTTCACTGGATGTTGAAGGTGAGGACAGAGAACATATGGCAATAGCCTGAGTGCTGTGATTTCAAATTTTGACTTAACACATCATGTAACCAAAAACAAACACACACAAAAACAGGTAATGGTAACCATGACATTCTATTCTTTCCATCTGATGTTTGTTAAAGTTGATGGTATTTTTAATTTTTGTTTTCGTTCGCTCGCTATGTACTCAAGTATAGTCCATACACATGCTTCTACTTCTAGTGCACAGGACTGATTCTTGCGTGTGGATTAGCTTTCTCTATTACCAGTGTCCCTTGCCATCAGATGAACCAACGACTTCTGAGATACTTGTAATTTACCTTCCCAAGGAGGAGAAGTCAGCATTTTAGTCCAACTGCCCAATGTAGGGGTTGAACCTGCTACCTTGGCATCAGCACACTGGAAGTTAAATAGTGAGTGCTCTTTTCCATTTGGCCATGCCAACCTCCTCTCTCTGTCCATGATACTCTTACCATTCTTCTAAAACAATACATCTCAAGTTATTACCAACAAGTCAAACAACAAATAAACCAACAAGTGAACGAACAAATGAACCAACACATAAACCTACAAATGAACAACAAGTAAACCTACAAATGAACCTACAAGTGAACCAATAAATGAACCAACAAGTGAACCAACCTACAAGTGAACCACAAATCAACTAACATGTGAACCAATAAATGAAGCAACAAATGAACAAACAAGTGAACCAACAAACAAATATTGGAAGGCTCTTGATTATATACAAAAATGAAATACCACAAATGAAAAAAAAAATGTGATAATTTGTAGCTTTCAAAAGTTGCAGCTGAGCAAACAACATAGCTCGTTGTACTTCCAAGTATTTGATCCATAAAGATAAAGTATTTACAATTAAGATATGTCATTTATGTGTTTGATCCAATAAGTATTTACAAGAACAGATCTGTCATCCCAGTGTCTGACCCATAAAGTTAAAGTATTTATAATTATAAATCGGTCACACACACAAAAATAATATCATGGACGTTAGTCGTCTAACTTACAATCCAAAACATCCTTGAAAAAAGATTCAAAAATTGCACACATAATTGCAATCAATTGGTCCAACAATCAACATACCCATGTAAAATATTAGTAACTGTAAACACTACAAATACAGGGGTCCTTGCAACATATAATGTAATGTCAGTAACTGTAAACACTACAAAAACAGGGGTCCATGCAACATATAATGTAGTGTCAGTAACTGTAAACACTACAAAAACAGGGGTCCATGCAACATATAATGTAGTGTCAGTAACTGTAAACACTACAAAAACAGGGGTCCATGCAACATATAATGTAGTGTCAGTAACTGTAAACACTACAAAAACAGGGGTCCATGCAACATATAATGTAGTGTCAGTAACTGTAAACACTACAAAAACAGGGGTCCATGCAACATATAATGTAATGTCAGTAACTGTAAACACTACAAAAACAGGGGTCCATGCAACATATAATGTAGTGTCAGTAACTGTAAACACTACAAAAACAGGGGTCCATGCAACATATAATGTAGTGTCAGTAACTGTAAACACTACAAAAACAGGGGTCCATGCAACATATAATGTAGTGTCAGTAACTGTAAACACTACAAAAACAGGGGTCCATGCAACATATAATGTAATGTCAGTAACTGTAAACACTACAAAAACAGGGGTCCATGCAACATATAATGTAGTGTCAGTAACTGTAAACACTACAAAAACAGGGGTCCATGCAACATATAATGTAGTGTCAGTAACTGTAAACACTACAAAAACAGGGGTCCATGCAACATATAATGTAGTGTCAGTAACTGTAAACACTACAAAAACAGGGGTCCATGCAACATATAATGTAGTGTCAGTAACTGTAAACACTACAAAAACAGGGGTCCATGCAACATATAATGTAGTGTCAGTAACTGTAAACACTACAAAAACAGGGGTCCATGCAACATATAATGTAGTGTCAGTAACTGTAAACACTACAAAAACAGGGGTCCATGCAACATATAATGTAGTGTCAGTAACTGTAAACACTACAAAAACAGGGGTCCATGCAACATATAATGTAGTGTCAGTAACTGTAAACACTACAAAAACAGGGGTCCATGCAACATATAATGTAGTGTCAGTAACTGTAAACACTACAAAAACAGGGGTCCATGCAACATATAATGTAGTGTCAGTAACTGTAAACACTACAAAAACAGGGGTCCATGCAACATATAATGTAGTGTCAGTAACTGTAAACACTACAAAAACAGGGGTCCATGCAACATATAATGTAGTGTCAGTAACTGTAAACACTACAAAAACAGGGGTCCATGCAACATATAATGTAGTGTCAGTAACTGTAAACACTACAAAAACAGGGGTCCATGCAACATATAATGTAGTGTCAGTAACTGTAAACACTACAAAAACAGGGGTCCATGCAACATATAATGTAGTGTCAGTAACTGTAAACACTACAAAAACAGGGGTCCATGCAACATATAATGTAGTGTCAGTAACTGTAAACACTACAAAAACAGGGGTCCATGCAACATATAATGTAGTGTCAGTAACTGTAAACACTACAAAAACAGGGGTCCATGCAACATATAATGTAGTGTCAGTAACTGTAAACACTACAAAAACAGGGGTCCATGCAACATATAATGTAGTGTCAGTAACTGTAAACACTACAAAAACAGGGGTCCATGCAACATATAATGTAGTGTCAGTAACTGTAAACACTACAAAAACAGGGGTCCATGCAACATATAATGTAGTGTCAGTAACTGTAAACACTACAAAAACAGGGGTCCATGCAACATATAATGTAGTGTCAGTAACTGTAAACACTACAAAAACAGGGGTCCATGCAACATATAATGTAGTGTCAGTAAAGGACCCCTTTATGTCTTCAGGGTTATTGGATACATGTTGCTAGGCCCATATTTGTATAGATCAATCGGCCCTCTTTCTGTGACATGATCAATATCCTGCCGGCCGACGTTACTTTAAAGAACATTTCCTGGTGCACGGGTCGACCTTGTTGTTCAGGTAAATTTTTTAAAATCCCTACATTGATAAGCCAGATCTGTGGTGATGGGGTTGCGGACACAAGTCGTAATCCCACATGTCGCGTTCGAAACACAGCTGCGGGTGATTAGACAGCAAACCGCCTTGTGTTGGTATGTGTGCTGGTCGTTCAGAAAGTAATGGCAAAGTACTGAATATAAACTTGCTAAGAAAGAAATCACAGTCAAAAAGTGTTGGGGTTAACTGCAACATCCTGTAAAGGCTATGCAACTAACTTTTATAACTTTGATGGAGATTCGAACATATGTCCACTGGGCCGGCAGGTGAGCGTTCTAGCCACTGCACCACCATGATTCCCCACGTAAAAATGCTGCATGTAAGCAGCAAATACATTTTTAAAAATTGTTTGCAGTCTTTTACATCTCATTATCAAGAACATGCATAGGAAAAGCAACCTAAGACTAAAAGTTCAGACCCAGCCCTAAGCCTTGGTCGGCAACTGATCTAGAATGGAAGCTCCGACAAGCGGACAGTTAGAACATTGCTTTGCTGATCCGGTAGCTTGTCATATTCCAGATGTATTAGTGTTATCTTTCCTCTGAAGTAAATTAGGCAGGGATCCAAGAGAGAGATCATGCTGCATGGGCAACACATTGTCTCTCAAATTCAGCCCATGTTTGTGCTATAGAGAGGTATAACTCCATCCATAGTATGGTTGTAGTTATTTTGCCCTTTTCAAAAGCACACTGTAACAAACTACTGTCTGTCAAGACAGCAAGGTGCCAGTAGTGTCCAGAACACACTTGCAAACATACAATCAACATTTGGAATAACTAAGAGCAACCAATAAAAATGCAACTTAAAAACAACAACTTCAACCAATCAAAAACAAACAAGTAACTCTTGGAGTAGATTGAAATTAGAGATACACAACCTGAGATCTATGGACCACTTTCTTCTTCTGCTCTGTATCTCCAATGGGGCACAGGCGTACACTGACAACTGAATCATTGCCTTACAACAAACTGCATGTCCTTTGAAGGATGTTACAACCCATCCAGTTCCTATTGGCTGTTTGTAATTATCTAGGCAATTTTATGTTCGGTAGTTTGCCACTGCTTTCTGAATGAGAAGTCAACATTTAAGTCCAACTGACAGGCATGTGGATTAAACCCACTATGCTGCCACCAGAAGAGAAAGTTGGCGCGTGTTAAACCTCTCAGCCACGTAAACCTCTAATCCTTGCATTAGTCTGCACAAACATGAAAAGCCCATTGCACAAACAAAGTTACGAACCCCCGGGTAATTTAGTTCTGTTCAACACTGACAAATATTCAGAACATTCCATGAAGTGTTCAGCATTTATATTCATATTTTCTGATGTCCTTTGAGGTTGTGTGTAAAGTGTGGAAGAACAGAAACATCATCACTGCCTGCAGAGAATGGTGCGGCATGGAGTGACCAGAGGATCTGACTGACACTAAGTTTTCTGGAGTAAGGCCAGACAGACACACAATCAGATTGTAACTGGTACCATTAGTATTGGGATTCTTCACTGGCTGTTGAATATGAGGACAGAGCACTTATGGGAATGTTCTGAGTGCAGAGATGTCGGTTCTTGAATCGACTCAACCATGTTAGTAATTTGGTGTTGTGCATGTTTTGATTGTGCTTGTCATTTAGCCATGTTGGCGAATTCACCATGACAGGCCACCACAAATGAGACATACTGTAGAACATTATTTGTAACAATTTGAAAACCCAGGCTGAAGATAAGAAAGATAAGTAAAAAGTTTGCTTACATATTATTAATGCACAGTAACAGAGACAGATGTTTGTGGAAAGCTTATTAGTTGCGCACAAATAATAATAAGAAAACGATGAAGAAGAAGAAGCAGGTACAAATTTTCCCCACAAACTGCCTTGCAATTCCAAGCCACAAATGAAACAAATAATTATTGAAAATAAAAAGAGCAGAAGATATCCATTCTTGCTGACAATCTACAAACACAAAATACAACAAAGCTGCAACATGATCTGTTTCCAGCTAAATATGAAAGCTCTGTGTTTGTTCCATTTATATGTTGCTGGAATTATGGCATAACCAGTACATAATGAACATGAAATAATTGGTGATTGCACTAAAAGATTTAATGAAATTGCTTTTGTCTTCATTAGGTATATTGAAATGTTTTCACCAGAAGACAATGACGAAGATGTTCATTAAAAAAAGAAATGCATACACCAGTTATTTTATGTTTAATGTACCTGAATAGGCAGCATTAAAAAAAAATTAAATATAAATTGTTACATTTACAGATCATCCACTTCTCAGCTGTTTTGGGGGTACACATTCTAGAAACCATTTCCCAGTACAGGTTCATACTGTAAGCAGACAGGACCACCATTTCAACAGCTCTCAGGTTCACAATGGACACAGGCAGGGCATTCACACATCTCAACAGCTCTCAGGTTTATAATGGACAGGACGGTCTGCCACCATCTCAACAGCTCTCAGGTTCACAATGGTCGCAGACAGAACATTCGCACCATCTCAACAGCTCTCAGCTTCACATTGGATGCAGAAAGGACATTTGTATCATCTCAACAGCTCTCGGGTTCACAATGGACACAGACAGAACATTCCCAACATCTCCCAACAGTGACCATCTCACAACAGTTACCACAAATTCATAATGGAAGCAGAGAGGACATTCACACCATCTCCCAACAGTGAACATTGTCACCATCTCCCATCAGCGAACATCCCCCATCTCTCAACAGTTAACACAGATTCATAATGGAAGCAGAGAGGACATTCACACCATCTCCCAACAGTGAACATTGTCACCATCTCCCATCAGCGAACATCCCCCATCTCTCAACAGTTAACACAGGTTCATAATGGAAGCAGAGAGGACATTCACACCATCTCCCAACAGTGAACATTGTCACCATCTCCCATCAGCGAACATCCTCCATCTCTCAACAGTTAACACAGATTCATAATGGAAGCAGAGAGGACATTCACACCATCTCCCAACAGTGAACATTGTCACCATCTCCCACCAGCGAACATCCCCCACCTCTCAACAGTTAACACAGATTCATAATGGAAGCAGAGAGGACATTCACACCATCTCCCAACAGTGAACATTGTCACCATCTCCCATCAGCGAACATCCCCCATCTCTCAACAGTTAACACAGATTCATAATGGAAGCAGAGAGGACATTCACACCATCTCCCAACAGTGAACATTGTCACCATCTCCCATCAGCGAACATCCCCCATCTCTCAACAGTTAACACAGATTCATACTGAACACAATGGCTTGTTTCTATCTAATGCTGGACACTTCAGTTCTGACACTCTTCAAAACTGTCCTGAGGAGTGAATGGGTCGCTGTCGGTTTTGTTCATGGTGACCACATAACTTCCTGTCAGTGCAGACATGTCCACATCCTGAGATTCATCGTGATCATTCTGGGAGGTGCTGCCATCTAGGATTTCAATACAGAAAAAATTTGGGTTAATATATCTAAGTGTATAGAAGATATACTCTAACTGTCCGCCTGTCAGAGCTTCCAACCTAGACCAATTGTCGACCAAGGTTTAGGGCCTGGTCTGCCCTGCCATATTTAGTCTTTAGGTTGCATTTCCTCACACTAAGGTAAAGCTTGCACCCTCCACATTGTGCTCCTCCACTTGAAGCCATTGGCACAATGTGGAGTGTTGAGTTTGGTGAACGCCGCCCAACAATTGGCTCTAACAGGAAGCAGGTAGTACCATCTACTGCCATACATATCTGACTAAGACCTTACTTTTGATTTTCAGGCAGCTTTTGCAGCTGGACTTGTTCCAGACGTATTGGTGTTATCGTTTCTCTGAAGTAAACTAGGCAGGCAGAGAGAAAGATCATGCTGCATGGGTAACACAAAGTCTCTAAATTCAGCCTAGGCTTTGCGCTAAGAAGAGATACAACTCCATTTTACAAACTACCATCTGTCAAAACGGCCAGGTACCAGTCTGTCATATGAAGATATGAAATGCAAAGTTCTTCACTGGGAAGCTAACCCAGCCACCAAATGCCTGAAGAAATCAAATGCGTGGGCCAAAAGGTGCAAATATTGCAGCTCTGCTGTAAACAGGCATAATGCAATTACATCTAATACAATATTCCAATGACCGCAGAAGAAGAAGAACTTCATGAAGGAGAACTAACAATTACATACATTTAAAATCAATACAAAGGTACAGTTGCAGTTACATTTGAAGCATGTAAATGAGAACTGCAGAACACATTATGAAATAGTGGTTGTAACAAATATAAACGGATTTAGTAGGTAAGAAATCTATTACAGGGCTAGCAAACTGGGGGAATTTATTAAATCCTAGAGAAAATACTGTTAATGAATCACCGAGGAAAGGTGCTAGTGACAGGCGCTGGAACTTCAATAACTCCTCCCCACGACACCTAACGGCATAAGTGGAAGACAACAACAATAGAAGTGCACTAGGGATGCCTTGTGTCACCAATATTACTGACTGACTACACAGTGGGTTATGATGAAACCAATAACCACAGCCAGAAATGGAATTCAATGGAATCTTCTTTTTATTCTGGTTCATCTGGAATGTTGTTTTAGACGTAATTGTGTTGTGCCTGTTTACAGCAGGGCTGTGATATTTGCACCATTCGGTCGTACATCCAACTTCTTCAGGCATTTGTTGACCGGATTAACCTTCCCCGCAATGGAATCTGACAAAGCCACTTCCCTGCAATGGAATCTGACAAAGTCACTTCCCTGCAATGGAATCTGACAAAGCCATTTCCTGACAATGGAATCTGACAAAGCCACTTCCCAGCAATGGAATCTTAAAGTCTTTTTTTTAAAAAAGTCTTAAAAGTCAAGAGGATTTACTTAATTGCACCGGGTTTTATCCCATATGGCTCAGTCTCTCTCCGCAGGGCAGCCTGCCAAAAGTGTCGCACAGACCATGAACTCTGTAGCCCCATCGACGACCCTCCAGGGGTCTCCAAGAAAAATGCACTCGTGAACCGAAAGACATGGCCTGGAATCGAACCCATAACCTTCGGAGAGCGAGGCAGATGGATTGACCACTTCGCCATGGAGATTACCATGGAATCTAACAAAGCCACTTCCCAGCAATGGAATCTGACAAAGCCACCTGATGATTTGAACTCTGTTGAGGTCATTGAACGCCCGACAGATACATGAAATCAAATGCGTGATAAACTCAACTTTGTAATGTTGAAAATATGCTGGTTGCCTTTACTTTCAAGGACATTTCCTGGTACTGAATTAAGTTGGGTCAGCCAGGGAGCGCTGGTCAATGGATACTCTTCTTTGGCATATTCCAGAACAGACTTTGATATATTCTAGTTCAGACCTTGGCATATTCCAGAGCAGACTTTGACATATTCCAGAACAGACTTTGGCATATTCCAGAGCAAACTTTGGCATATTTCAGAACAGAGTCTGGCATATTCCAGAACAGACTTTGGCACATTCTTCTTCTTCTTCGTTCATCCGGAGTTTTTTTTCGGATGTGATTGCGTTGTGCCTGTTTACAGCAGAGCTGCGTTCTTGCGCCGTTAGGCCGACACATCCGACTTCTGCGGGCATTTGTTGACCAGGTTAACCTTCCCGGGCTTTGGCACATTCCAAAACAGACTTTGGCATATTACAGAGCAGACTTTTTTGGAAAAAAAAAAAACCCCAGCTGTTATGACTTGATGTTCAAGTGAAGAATGAAAAGAGGAGGACGAGGAGAAAGAAGGTAATTACATTGAGGATGGGTCTCAGTGATGCTTCTGCCCTAGCAATGATGATACATAAATAATGTATCATGCATATTATTGGAAATGCAATAATCTTCTTTGGCATGTTCTAGAAAAGGATCAAAATGTGGTTAGGGCTTGATGTTTTAATGTAGAATAAAAGGAAAAGAAAGAGGAACATTATGATAAGGATGATGCTGACTGTTATTGCAGAAGGTGATGATTTATATTGAGGGAAAAGTCATTTGCCACACATACCTTTGACACTGAAACAATCTTCTTTGGAATATTCTAGAACAAACATGTTCAAAAGGAACAAACTGTTGTTACAGCCTGATGTCCAAGTGGAGAATGAAAAGTGGAGGAGGGGCAGAGGAAGAGGAGAAAGAAGATAATTATGACGACGATGATACTGATCGTTATTGCTGATGGTGATGACAAATAATAAGAAAAAGTCATTTGCCAAGCATACCTTTGGCAATGGAAGCGTCATCTTTGGCAGCAGCCCCCATATCGCCATCACTGTCCTGTGTGTGCTTCCCAATGTACATGCCCAGCGTCTTCATCAAATCCACCGGGGCAGTCAGAAACACCGGGGAACTGGGCCCGCCGCTGGAGTTGCTGGATGATGGGAGCTCAGAACCTGGCGGCATTTGCAAATACATAATGAGGATTCATGTACTAGCCAAATACATAATAAGGATTTATGCCAAATACATAATAAGGATTCATGGCCAAATACACAATGAGGATTCATGTACTGGCCAAATACACAAGGATTCATGTACTGGTCAAATACATAATGAGGTTTTGTGTACTGGCCAAATACATAATGAGGATTCATGGCCAAGTACATAATGAGGATTCATGTACTAGTCAAATACATAATGAGGATTAATGACCAAATACATGAGGATTCATGTACTAACCAAATACATAATGAGGATTCATGGCCAAATACACTATGAGGATTCATGTACTGGTCAAATACATAATGAGGTTTTGTGTACTGGCCAAATACATAATGAGGATTCATGGCCAAGAACATAATGAGGATTCATGTACTAGTCAAATACATAATGAGGATTAATGACCAAATACATGAGGATTCATGTACTGGCCAAATACATAATAAGGATTCATGCCAAATACATAATAAGGATTCATGGCCAAATACACAATGAGGATTCATGTACTGGCCAAATACACAATGAGGATTCATGTACTGGCCAAATACATAATGAGGATCCATGTACTAGCCAAATACATAATAAGGATCCATGGCCAAATTCACAATGAAGATTCAAGTTCTCTAATCAGTTTATGGTTTTCATTTGCCTCTGACTTTCAAAGTCTAATTTCTCTAATGAGTTTACAGTTTTCATTTGCCTCTGATTTTCAAAGTCTAATTTCTCTAATCAGTTTACGGTTGTCATTTGCCTCTTGTAGGCCAAGATCCTTCTAACTGCCAAGACCAAAAACAATTACCTTTGCCTAGTGATGTGAGGCTCAGCTTGGACTTGGAGGCCATTGACGACATGTCGCTGGCATCTGGCAGGCCGAAGCGTGTCCGAGTGACACGGCGCAGAAAGTCGTGCACCTGGTGGTAGGTTAGGTTGTTGTGCAGTGTTTCCAGGGGATGTAGTAATGGGACATTACTGAAGCCCTCTAGTGCTGGAAGTAAGAGCGTGAGCCGAGTAAGTCATAACGTGGATAGGATGAAAACATTTCAATAAATGTTCATGGAAAATTGAAGAGTGAGAACGAAGTAAATATAAGAGGACATTTATAAGCATTGATGACAATTAAAGAGTGAGATAGATTCAGATAAATATCTGTTAACCTGGTCAACAAATGCATGAAGAAGTCAGATGTTTTAGCCGAAAGGTGCAAATATTGCAGCTATAATGTACTGACACAATGCAATTACGTCAAAGACACAAACAAATAATATACAGGATGAACGAAGAAGAAGAAGAAGATAGATATTGACCGAAAATTACTGAGTACGAAAGAAGTTTATATTAAGGACATTTATAAGTGTTGATCTACAAATAATGAGCGGGGAAAATTATATACTGGAGACATATTTTAAATGTTGATTGACGATAAAAGAATGGGAGAGATGTGTTGATCGACAATTCAAGAGTGGGACAGAAGTAGATAGAAGATATTTATAAGTGTTGATTGACAAAGAATGGGACAGAAGTAGATAGAAGAAATTTATAAGTGTTGATTGACAAAGAGTGGGACAATTAAAGGGTGGATAGAAGTAGATATATGAAACATTTGTAAGTTCAAACACAGAAGTCACAAACAATATTTCACTGCATCTCACCAGGGTCATATTGCAGAGTTATACATCACATGAAGTGAATAAATGAAAAACACTTTGGCTGACATACTTAATACACATAGTCACAGATATTGTTAGAACTGGAGCATTTGTTATCCCCATGGTAATTTCAAATTTAAAATGAACTCTTTCTATTTGCATGAAAATGAAATCATTTATTGATTGTCGAATACAGAATATGAAACGCTTTTTCTTTCTTAATGTTGTGAGCATAGTTTATGAGATGTTGAGAAATCGACAAATTGGGTGTTTTATAGCCTGTTGACCTGCATAGGCATTCCTGAAGACTGATTTTAACTCTCTTTTCCACCCACACTGATATATGTTCGGCTACTAGATTTGCTAATTATCTTTACTTCTACCTATGTAAGTTGCTTGCTGGAATTGATAAATGCAGTCTGATTTGGTGTACAGTTACAATGGTTCTTTTACAGATGTAGTAGGTACAGGAGTGGTTTATATCTGATCGTTAGTTCAGCGTTAAAGAATGTTTGGTTTACTGCTGTTTTAAGTCTATTGTGTCTTAGTTTCATTACATCATCTCCTCGAAGTGTGAGCTGAAGAAACACTTGAAATTTGGGAACCATTGATTCTGTGGAAGTGGATTTGGGTGGCTGTAGTGATGCTTGATGACAAGGTTTTATTATATTTTGCTATTTTAAAATATCAACTTTACAACATGGCGGATAAGCGTTCGAACCGTTAAGGCCTCTGTAGTGTTTACGGTTTGCATTCGTATTTTCCTCATGTTGGACTGGTAGTGCATGGTTCTGTCGCCCTGCTACTGAGTGCGTGTGGCACGACACTGCAAGCTGTGAATTTTGTGTGGAATGCTTTTACATCTGTCTGCCGTTGTTTGTAGCGTGAATTGCTTATTCGGAACGATGGCGGCCGGCTGTTGATGAACTGGCTGGTTTGCCTTTTCGGTTCAAGAGTGCATTTTTCAGGACACTCCTGGGAGTCATTGTTGGAGCTATGGAGTTCATGCTTTGTGTGCCACTTTCGGTAGGTCACCCTGCGGAAAGAGACTGAGCCATATGGGGAAAAACCCGGGTCAATGAAGTCTTTCTGATGATTGCTGATTCCATCGACGATGAACTGTATTTTTCGTGGAGGACTTTTGTGTGGCATTCTGGCGATGGCATTATGCAGTGTACTTGTGCGGGCTGTTGGCTTGCCGAGACTCCTGTCTGTTCCACCTTTCACATTGGGCAGTGAGGAGCATTTTGTGTGATATTCCCTGGCACAGGAACTGAGCATAATGGGGATGATCCGTTTCCGTGAAGTCGGAACAGCGACTGACTGACTGACTTACTGATGCTTGATGAAGTCAGATGGATATCCATCAGATTGCACACGCAGGTTAAGGGTGTCCAGTTCTTTTAGTGTGTCATCGGAGAAAATCTTTCTGGATCAATTAAACAGGGTCCATACCAGGCCGTGCTTATTTTGGAAAGGTGCAAAGCTATTGAAGTTCAGGTATTGATCCGCCCATATTCCTTTTCAAGAGGTGGTGCCATCCTCTCAACATTTGATTCAACATCCAATGCCTTGCTGGCTGGCGTGGGCGATCATGCCTCTCCACAAATTATGATCTCCAACGTCATGGATCAATTTGTATGATAAATGCCTTCTGGGCCATGACACAAGAGTGTCAAGAATCTTCTCACGCTGTCTTCCTCTATCTCTTTTTCTGCAAATCCTTCCGGTTGTCACAACAGGTTCCAGTTTTAGTCTTCTCAAAACGGGGCCAAAAAACAATGACTGCCATTTTTCTGATGTTTGTGATAAGTTGTCTTTCCGACTCAGCTTCCCTTAAAACATCCTGATTGCTCATTTTGGCTGTCCAATTAATTTTCAGCAACGTTGGATTAATATGTCTAAAAACGATAAGGTGTCATCATGTTCATGGTTAAGAGACAAAGAGATGTTCTTGTGGGTTTGGTTCATGGTGGAGTGTTACGATTCTGCTTGTTGTCACATCTCTGTGTTGAATAATATATCATCCTATTCTGGCAGTAGACAACCAAGTCTTTAATATTTAGGGCGCTTTGTTCTTCTAAGTGCACCATAAAGATGTCTGCTAGAATAGAACCTAGAGGACTCCTCATGGCCACTCCGTGAATTTGATGGTAGGATTTTTTTATGAAAGCTGGATATAACATTACTTGTGCATAGCAATAATAGTTTCTCGAGTTTGGATGTCGGTAGGCCTAACTTTAGTTTCTTCTCTTTTATGAGATTACAGATGATCTTCGCTGTTTCTTCCAGTGGAGTGTTAGTGAAAAGAGACACAATGTCCAATGATGCATATACTTTTGTTTAAGAGTGATGGTGTTCAACCTGTTGAAATGAATCTTTTCATATTAAGAGGTCAAAAGATTGTCTCCATTCCTGTGCCAGCGAACATCATACAAATTGCTCCTAGCTGTCCCATGTAAATGTGGAACAGACAGAAGTCCCGACAAACCAACAGCACCACAGGCATACATGCATAAGGCCACCATCAGAATCCAACACAACAGCCAACCACAAAAATTACAGTTCATCATCGATGGAATGGGCAGTCATTAGAAAACCAGCAGTTGCACACACATTACTACATTAAGGCAAAACCAGCTAGTTCAGCAACCGGCCATCAGCCATTTTTCTGAACATGTAATTTACAATACAAACAACCGTGGACAGATGTAAAAGCATTCCACACAAAATCCACAGCTCACAGTGTCTCTCCATGCACTTAACTCAGTAGCTGGGTGATGGAACCATGTTCTATCAGCCCAACATGAGCAAATGCTTAAGCAAACTGCAGCCAGAAAGGAAAAAAGACTCCAGAGGCCTTAACAGCTCCACAGTCTATCCGCCACATTGGTGTGGATAAGGGTCTTTTTCTTATTGTTTTGTGTATAAGATATATAAGATATCACTTACATGTCACACATACGTGCGCATTCACGCAGACACATATAACCAGACACATACAAACATATGTTATACACCTCTAAACACATACATACACCCACACAAACAAACAACAAGAATGTCATACCTCTTGGAGCTTGGTTGAAGAAGAAGAAGGAAGCCAACGGCTTGGTTGAGATGTCGCTGCTCAGGGGCAAATGAATAGTCCTGTAGTTTCTTTCATAAGCTGTGGGAGTGAGAGAAGACGTTGATAGAAATCATACAGGAGAAGCTCTAACAACATACAGCTTATAAAGTAATAGATTCAACCATTTCATTGGCTCTACTCCTGTTTTAGACATTCACTTGCTTTGAACTCACGCACAGTCCATACACGAGCTACTTCTAGTACACTAGACTGGTCTTTGTGTGTGGATTAGCTTTTCCTATTACCAGTGTATCTCGCCATCAGGTGAACCCACTCTGACTTCTGTGGCACTGGTAATTTATGTACCCAAGTCAAGGTAAGGAAGTCAACATTTTAGTCCAACCGACCGGTATAGGGGTTGAACCTGCTACCTCTGCATCAGCACACCAGATATTTAAAAGCGGGGGCTCTTATCCATACAGCCATGCTGACCTTTGCTCTACTCATGCTTGTTATCTCCTGCTGAAACATAGGCCCTCCCCCAACTAATAGCATGCCATCCTACCTTTTGCTATCTTCAGCATTGTCCTCCTCATGTTCATCTCTGTCTCTGACCATTCTTCTCCATGTGTTTCCAGGTCTCCCTCTATTTCGTTTGCCCTGTGGCTTGGCAGAGACAGAAAGTTCTAGCTATGCTAATATATCGTGTTCACAAATGTTTGCCCCCGTATTATCATCATCATTATCGTCTAGTGTTCATTGGTAAGCACTTCTTTGTGTTGTCTAGTGTCCATTGGTAAACACTTCTTTCTGTTGTCTTGTGTTCATTGGTAAGCACTTCTTTCTGTTGTCTAGTGTCCATTGGTAAACACTTCTTTCTGTTGTCTAGTGTCCATTGGTAAACACTTCTTTCTGTTGTCTAGTGTCCATTGGTAAGCACTTCTTTCTATTGTCTAGTGTCCAATGGTAAGCACTTCTTTCTGTTGTCTAGGTCCATTGGTAAACACTTCTTTCTGTTGTCTTGTGTCCATTGGTAAACACTTCTTTCTGTTGTCTAGTGTCCATTGGTAAACACTTCTTTCTGTTGTCTTGTGTTCATTGGTAAGCACTTCTTTCTGTTGTCTAGTGTCCATTGGTAAACACTTCTTTCTGTTGTCTAGTGTCCATTGGTAAGCACTTCTTTCTGTAGTCTTGTGTTCATTGGTAAGCACTTCTTTCTGTTGTCTAGTGTCCATTGGTAAGCACTTCTTTCTGTTGTCTAGTGTCCATTGGTAAGCACTTCTTTCTGTTGTCTTGTGTCCATTGGTAAACACTTCTTTCTGTTGTCTTGTGTTCATTGGTAAGCACTTATTTCTGTTGTCTAGTGTCCATTGGTAAGCACTTCTTTCTGTTGTCTAGTGTCCATTGGTAAGCACTTCTTTCTGTTGTCTAGTGTCCATTGGTAAACACTTATTTCTGTTGTCTAGTGTCCATTGGTAAGCACTTCTTTCTGTTGCCTAGAGTCCATTGGTAAGCACTTCTTTCTGTTGTCTAGAGTCCAGGGTAAGCACTTCTTTCTATTGTCTAGTGTCCAATGGTAAGCACTTCTTTCTGTTGTCTAGTGTCCATTGGTAAACACTTCTTTCTGTTGTCTAGTGTCCATTGGTAAGCACTTCTTTCTGTTGTCTTGTGTCCATTGGTAAACACTTCTTTCTGTTGTCTTGTGTTCATTGGTAAGCACTTCTTTCTGTTGTCTAGTGTCCATTGGTAAACACTTCTTTCTGTTGTCTAGTGTCCATTGGTAAACACTTCTTTCTGTTGTCTAGTGTCCATTGGTAAGCACTTCTTTCTGTTGCCTAGAGTCCATTGGTAAGCACTTCTTTCTGTTGTCTAGAGTCCAGGGTAAGCACTTCTTTCTATTGTCTAGTGTCCAATGGTAAGCACTTCTTTCTGTTGTCTAGTGTTCATTAACACCAACTTCTTTGCCTATTGCACTTACTGATATTCATCTCTCACCCTAAATTGTCCTGCAAGCTCTGGAAACACAATCAATACCTACTAATGTGTAAGTCCAATATCTTGCTGGACCTAAGGTTTCCCCACATTTAAAAACAAGCATGCATGGATAAAAGATAAGTTTTAATCACGACTAATTTAACTCACGCTGGGTTATTTATTGCTTTATTTAAAATAATTTTTACAAATTATAGCAGTCAGGGTTAACATCAGTCCGCAAAATGAATCACAATTCTGGAGGAAGGCAGTAAAATGTAGTGGATCCTTTTATATGCCGTAAGAGGTCAGCATGGCCGATTGGATAAGAACGCTCGTTCTTAAACATCCGGTGTGCTGATGCCGAGATAAGGGGTTCAATCCCTACACCGGACGGTTGGACTAAAATGTTCACCTCTCGACCTTGACTTTGGGATGTAAATTACAAGTACCTCTGAAGTCCGAGTGGGTTCACCTGATGGCGAGGGACACTCTTAACAGGGAAAGCTAATTCACACACAAAATTCAGTCCAGCACTACTAGAAGTAGTGTGTATGGACCACGCTTAAGTTCAAAGTGAGCGAGCGCCAAAATAAAAGTCGTAATTCATTTCAAGTATATGGTGCTATACCCATAATTCTAGAGAGCAATCGGCACTTTACACAGAGTCCCGTAGCGGGCGAGAACTGGGAGCGGTTCCACCCCCGCTGGTGACTTGCGGGATAAGTGAGCCGGCCGCTCAGAAAGCAATGGCAAACTACTGAGCGTAATCTTGCCAAGAAATCAACATACAGCTGAAAGATGCTGCTGTTGACAGCGATGTCCTGTTAGGATATGCAAATTTAAAAAAAAAAAAAATCGGCACTTTGTGGGTCATGTGATCAGTATCACACCTGCTGCCTTTACTTCCCAAGACAGTTCCTGGTACCAATTTTTGGCTGGGCCAACCTGAGATCCCAGGTCTGTAACAATCTGCCCTGGTGTGGACTCAAACCCAAGACCACTGGGCTGATAGGTGAGTATCAAGTCACAAGTCAATACCATGGTTTCTTGGCCGACAGAAATACTCAATGGTAATTTTTCAGCAATGCAACGATGGATGGCTGAATGCTGATCTACACACAAATGTTTTGTTTGATTGTATTCAGTCTTCTGATTACATAAGCTATGTGACTGTTTCATTGTGTGTACGAGAAATATGGTTTAATTCAGTGACTGTTTCATTATGAGTATAAAAATCTGGTTTTATTCAGTGACTGTTTCATTGTGTGTACAAGAGATATGGTTTATTCAGCAACTGTTTAAGCATGTGTACAAGAAATTTGGTTTATTCAGTGATAGTTTCATTGTGTGTACAGGAAATCTGGTTTATTCAGTGATAGTTTCATTGTGTGTACAGGAAATCTGGTTTATTCAGTGATAGTTTCATTGTGTGTACAGGAAATCTGGTTTATTCAGTGATAGTTTCATTGTGTGTACAGGAAATCTGGTTTATTCAGTGATAGTTTCATTGTGTGTACAGGAAATCTGGTTTATTCAGTGAGTGTTTAACAATAAGAATAAATACATAAATGTGAATACACACATTTAAATACAAACATGGCAGCACTCCAGTAAAGAGAGCCACAAGTGTGATGTGCCAGATTTTTGTTGTATTTGATGAAGATGAAAGGAATTTATTAAAACAGTTGTGTGTGTGTGTGTGCTCGTGTGAGTTTGTATATACATATATGTATGCAGGTGTGCAAACACAATTTCGTTTTTAACTGTTTACATTCCCACAGCCGTACCACAGTTTTCACCCATTTCATTGATATTTTAAGAGAAATGCATTTCTTGGATTATTATGTTAATGTTAATCAATGGAATTGCTGGCAAAAATAATTAATTTACACAATAAGGTATACATGAAACTTTCTCGAACAACATTCCATGTGTTTGCTCAATAACAATGTATTTTTACCTATTTACTATGTATTTTTACTCACTTACTTTGTATTGTTTACTCATTTACTATGTATTATTTACTCATTTACAATGCATTTTTTGTTACTCATTTATAATGTATTTTTTTTTTACTAATTTACTGTGTATTTTTAAATTTTTAAAAAGACACCAGAATGATTTAGATTTGCCTGGTTTCTTTGCAAGAACAAAATCTAGAACCATTAAGGAATGTGTTCTAGAGAACACTGATAGTTAGGCATATGATGACTTAAAACATCATACGCACAAACTGCATTGATTAAATATCTTTACAGAGATGTTAAATGTAAAAAGAATTAAAACATATCGTTATACCATACAGGTATCTTATAACTATTTACAATTAGTTTCCCATAATATTTATATATATAAATATACACATGTATAAATATGGTTAGCAAAGAGCAAATCTACACCGCTTTTCTAGTGCAGTGACACACGAGCTAATAGGTTTGATCTAGGTCAAGCTTGTGAACGGAAATACAAATATCAAATCAAGTGAAGTAAGACTAACCAAAGTGCAATGATTGCAGTGAGTAAATACGAACGTAATCCCTGAAATTTTGTTAAATTACCATTAGAGTAACTGGCTCTGTGACGAAGGGGTTCAGATGCAATTCATAAACCTGCATACTAGAAGTCATGTGTATGGACTATGCTGGAGTTCAAAGCAAACGAGCACACCCCCCCCCCCCCCCAAAAAAAAAAAAAACCTCGATGAAGATTCAACCACTGAACACATTCTCCATACAGTGGAAGCCACTGTCACATCTCTTTTCACATCTCCTCACAGTGAAGGTCATTGTCCCATCTTTCCATGCTAGTCTTCCAAAACGGTACAACTGTCATGTTTCACTATGCTCCACTCACTCGACAGCACGAGAATCATGTCCACTTTCCCGTGAATGGTATTTCCTCACATTCTATCAAACCCAGAGTGAGAAGATATTTAAACACACACATAAACATTCACACCCCCATGCACACATACATATAGTATAACCTAATTATCCTACGTCATCTTATGTTGTCCTGTAATATGTGCTGAAATTATTTGTACCCACATCTCTTACACATACATTATTACAAACTGTTTAAAAAATAGTGATACTCAGCTTTAAAAAACAGTCAGTTGCATATCCTTTACAGGACGTCACAGTCAACCCCAACATTTTTGGGCAGGCTTACGTTCAGTAGTGTGTCAGTGCTTTCTGAACTCAGCAAATGTTAAGTCAGTTGCATATCCTTTACAGTACATCGCAGTCAACACCAGCATTTGTTGGCTGTTTGTGATTTGAACTCAGCAAAACACACTTTAACATAGTCTTTAAAATGTAGCTGTATTAGTGTTGTGTGTCGCTTTTGTGTCCTGATGAAGACATTTGAGCCACAATGTCCATTCTGTCACTTGTGATTGTGTTCGTTTAAAGCAGACCCACTCGCCAGTCTGTTTTTGTTGACTTACTCTTTTTATTATTCAAGGGCTTGACTTCACAACATATCTCCCTAATTCAGAGATCAGTCCAACTGCCATAGAATTTTTAACATGAGTAACTTTTACATGGAACCTTCTATTTTTCACCCTTATCTGAGAAGATTAAAACAATCACGTTACCCTAAAGATTATGGAGGTGCATGAGATACCCTCAGAAACCAATAGTTTTTAGCAAGTATATAGCTGTATGTTGGGCGCGAACTAGGCAATGTTAGCGCTCCAGTGGACAGCATATTCTCTTCGCCATGTCTATGCATAGTGTACCAGATTATTTCACTCTTAAAGTTGAAATCTGTTATATGAGTACAATGTCTGTATGGATGGATGGATGGGTGAGTGAGTAGGTGGGTGGATGGATGGATGGATGGAAGGAAGGTGTGCATGTGTGTGCGTGTAAATGTGTATATAAACATACATATTTGTGGGTGTGATGTGTGTATATACATGTGGGTGGGTGGGTGGGTGCGTGTGTGGGTGTTTGTGTACACACACACACATATATTGTTAGATATTCTTCATTTCTAAACTACAAGTGTGTAGTATAAGTAAGTGATATATGAAAGTTATAAGATTATATAAAAAAGTATAACTATATAAATACAGAAGCATACTTGTAAAAAAATTTTTTATACATACTTATAAACACACACACTAAAACTATCAGTGAAGAAGAAGAAGAAGGGATATCAATGATATATACTGTCAACGTAAAAATAAAACACTAGCCACACAAACAAAATATATGATCACATTGTTAACAGTAAACATTACTCACAAAAATAGAGGATACATATCACTTGGTTAATGTTAACATTACACAATGTAGATACAAAATAAAGTTATCACTCCCCTGGGAAGGTTAACCCAGTCAACAAATGCCTGCAGAAGTCGGATGTATCGGCCTAATGGCACAAGAACATAGCTCTGCTGTAAACAGGCACAACGCAATCACGTCTGAAAAAACTATCCGGATGAACGCAGAAGAAGTTATCACTCTGTGTAATGTTAACATTACACACAACGTATATACAAAATAAAGTTATCAGTCTGTGCAATGTTAACATTACACACAACATACATAGAAAATAAAGTTATCACTGCATAATGTTAACATTATACACAACGTACAAACAAAATAAAGTTATCACTCTGTGTAATGTTAACACTTTACACTACATACAAAATAAAGGTATCACTCTGTGTAATGTTAACATTAAACACAACTTATATACAAAATAAAGTTATCAATCTGTGTAATGTTAACACTATGCACCAAAACAAAAATAATACAGCTATCACTTTGTGTAACGTTAACATTAAACACAAGGTACATACAAGATACACTATTGCTGTGTAATGTTAACATTAAACTGTATGGAAAAATGTAATAGAGATATAATTAACATTGGCATTGAATATTACACACATATAGAGAATAAAGCTACCACTTTATGTATTGCATACCAGAAAACAATACCTGCAATATAATATAATCATCACATTGTCTAAGAGACTACCCATAATGTTATTTTAAAATGTGACAAAATTATCATATATTATAATATTAACGTTAAAATAGTCTCCAAATTACAATTATAAATATTATAATATAATCATCTCATTGTCAAAGAGGCTACCCATAATGTAATTTTGAAATGTGACAAAATTATCATACATTAGAATGGTAGCGTGAAAATAGTCTCTGTATTGCAATTACAAATATTATAATAATAGTACAATGTTAACATTACTCAAAGAGAAAGTGCAATTTGTCACAAAATTATCATTTCCTAAAACGGTAAACTGTCCACATGTACTGGGTGTTTGTAAAGTCTCACTACAGTTTAGAACAATTTGGAAAAATGAAGTACAGGACGTCATTAAAAAATGTGCTCCACAGTCCATTGTGAAGCACTATGCAGCAAATGGCTGTCGTCTGCTGGGGTAATTCATTGCACTCCAAACAGAATAGCGTTACCAATGGAAGAAAGCATTTTTTTGGTTGAACAAGTGTTTCGAAATGGTGGTCGATATACACGGATGGTTGTTTAAATATTTATAGCAAGGATTCTTGATAAACAACTCCCTCATCGCATTACAGTTAGAAATTTGTTGAATAAATTCTAATGAATACTTCATTGGTACTTTCCAGCTTCCCCAAAACAGCGTTAGACCATAGGAGTGACTATTTTAATTAATTTAATGAATTTTTAGCGCATTTTTTTATGGATTCATGTACTAAATTTTTCAAAATTGTTCTACATACAAAGTGTAATGAGACTTTACAAACACCCTGTATAATAAATACTGTCAGTTTATCACACTTCATACATAAAGTAATAAAATATCCTTGTACATGCCATAAGCGGTTTGGGCAGATGGTGCTAGACACATATTTAAACAGAAAAATCAGCACTGACTGGGTGAAGTGGTCATACCACACCAGCTGAATTCCTAGACATTCCCTGGTACCCAGGCTGGGATGACCTGGGGATCCAGGCCAATGTTTAACACATTTGAATCCACCATCCATGCGGACTGAACCCATAATCACCGGGGCAACAGGCGAGTGGCTAGTCACAATGCTACCATACTTTGCATATAATGGTAATATAATAAGAGTTTTCAATGTTTATGTGGTACCCATTTTCAAAGACTGAGTTTGACACCAGCACTGTCCTGTTCAGGCAGGATACTATCAACAGCCTCGAACCCAATGACTGGAGGAAAAGCTATAATGTTAACACAAAAAGGCTACCAACATTGTATAATGGTAACACAAGTTTATCACTCTGTAATGTTAAACAAAAGTTAGTTGCATATCCTTTACAGAATGTTGCAGACAAAACCAGCATTTTTTGGCTGTTTTGTGATTTTTTTAAGTTCAATAGACTGCCATTGTTTTCTGAACAACCGGCACTCAAACCATTTTATGAAAACTAAAGCAAGGTGGTCTGCTGCCAAATTCCCACAGCTGTGTTTCGAACAGAGTTTGAGGGATTACGAATTGCGCTCGTAGTCCCTTCACCACAGAGCCGGCTATGTTAACATAGTGTGATAAAATAATATAATAAGCACCACATATGTCATCATGTCCTTTTTTCATTATCCCTACCCCATTCAGCCTCAGAAGAAAAGTTATAATTAAGGCCATTCCAGTCTCAGATTAATCATTCTGTGCCAGAATCAGTCAAATTTTGGATATGAATTTAAAAAGGATTGTTGTCCATAAGACTATAAATAAGTACCACATATAACATGCTACCCTCTTTTAATAACAAATATGAGAAGTTTACCACGCTTTATAAAGTTAACATAAAGAGTATTTATAACAGTGACAAAGGAAGTAACTAGAGTCCAGTTGGTACAAAGTTTTATATTTTATTCTCAAGACGACAGGCCGCGTCTTCTCAGCTGGGCTATCGGATGTTTACTCCCTATAACAACATAATACGTCACGATTGAGCATCTCCCACGCCTTTCAGTCTCAATGCTCAATCGTGCTGTATCGGAGTTTTCCAATAGACCCCAATTATACCTACACTGTTACACCTCCCCATGTTATTTAAAGAATTTTCCTTTTAAAGGAAAAATCTTTACTCCTAATCCCCATACTCTATTCCCTACTTGTCTTTTAACCTTCGCCAATACATCTTTTACTCTTCTCCCAGTGCTATGGTCTGTCTACAACCTCCCCATATACTTCTTCTTCGCTTTCTATTTATATAATACCACGGTATCCAACCAGTCCTTCTTTCCTTTTTATTTCCCCAACATTTTATAATCAACCCACTTCTTCTTCGTTCTTGGTCCTTCAACCAAACATAACATATTTACATATAACATTTCAAATTCAGTTTATAATACATCATAACACCATAACACGTTTTCTTAAATACTCCTTCTCCACTTCAATAAGCAATCCGCTTTCCACTTCAAACGCTGATACCAACTCCTTATTCTTACCACCAATACTACAAATTCCCCACTTTCAACTAACCTGAAATCACTTTCATACGATAGGAAGATAAAGAATCGGTGGCCACCGGAATTTAAAAGAAGAAATAGAATTCTTTCAAAAAAAAACAACACTCACCTAAATCACACACCCCTTTACCCCCCTATGTCATTTGAGAATTTATGTAATAAATTCTAAACCATTATATCTCCCCCAGTACCACTCATTATGGTAACAGTTTACGCTGCTATCTAATACCAACCAACATCCAAAAATATTCTTCACTTCTAAGTGTCTATATAACAGACACTACCTTACCTCACCCTCACATCGTAATGTAAACCACAAAACACATCCCAATTAAAAAAAGTCTATTACCCCTTAAGACCTCCTCCAACACAACACCTCACATAACCTCATCACCTCGTATAACTAATCTTCTCCAGGTTCTCTCTTAATGTCCATTTCTTATGGGCATATCTACTAAAATGCTCCACTTATGCCGTTATCAACAGCAACCTAGTAACCTTGAAATCTCCCCTTAAATATTAACCATCAAACACAACATTGTAATCTGACCCACTTATAAACATTTACATCCTGCCCAGGCCATGTAACCCCATGTCTCTCTAAAATCTCAATTCATAATTCATAATTCAGGCCGTAATCTACAGCAGCAAAAATAACCACTCATGTCTGTGACTGCTTGTAATCAACTTTAATCTCAGTCCCTTTTATTACGGACCCACAAACACCCCATGTCACTATGTCTCCCCCACTTACACCCCTTTTATTATTGTACTGTTATCCACAGTTACAAGTCAAACATGGATCCAATTCATGTTTACTCTTCATCTGGGGTAATTTTCTTATTCTTCAATAACCCAGCAATCTCGTGTATATCATGGCTCTTCTGACCCCCCCCCGGAAACTATGTTCAAAACTATTCTCAGCTTTACCCCACTGAATATATTCACTAATCTTTTCTTCTCCCATGTGGCTTCCAATCCCCTATTTCCAATGAATGCTTACTTTAGTGTATCTTTAAAGTTTCCCATAACATTTTACTTGTGTAGTAACTCCGTCTACAGTTCATAGCCACTTTAACCTTTCTACGCTGATAATCACAGCATCAAAATATCTATGAACTTCTTCTTCACAAAGAGAATGTGTCTCTCTATTAGTTCTCCGTAGTTTATTACTACTTTCTGAACGAAGGGTCCTAATTAAAGCCCCCTGTATTGTCTTTATTCTAGACGAAAACCTTGTAAACTAAACATAACTTAATTAACTACTATTTAACACACAAAACAGTGAAATAAAATCACAACAGGACATCAAATCTCCCCCCAAATTTTTGTAACAATCATTTATGTGTCCCCGCAACTCAACTAAAAGTATGATGATGATAGTGATGATGATGGTGACGATGATTAAAATAATACAACATACATCCTAATCTATTTTTACCTACTACTACTGGTCTCTTTTACGGACCAGCAGTTTACACATAAAAGTCTAAGCACACAATAACCCTATTCTAAATCAATTAATCAAACAACAACAATCATTTTTCAAGACCAAACCAAGTAAAACAAAATTTTACATATGAGACATTGAAAGCTCAATTTCAATAAATACAACTGTCTTCTCGCTAAAGAGAAGGTTTTCAAAAAAATATAATTCACTTAGAATTAACCACTTAAGGTGGCCTCCTTTTCTAACCAATGTAACACCTATCTATTTAGCCAAGTTATGTATAACAAAACAACTCCATACCAAGCATAAATGCCAAAATACGTATATACCTATATACAAATATCTATCTGTTATCTACAGACCATCATAATGCGGAACCATACTTGTTCCCCTCCAAGCAAAATCACTACTCAATCAACTGACCATTCCTTTTTCTGGAAGTCAAACATTGATTATCTCCCCTCCAAATTTTTGTATCTTTTTCCATCCTAACTCCTAATACATCATAACATCCAAAATATCCTCATAAGCAAGCACTGTAAACTACAGTATCATCTCAATGTACCAGCCACCATCTACTTATCAATTAACCTGTGGCTCGGCATACCAACTGTCTTCTATGGCTTTGTACTAACCATCACCACCACTTCCCAATCAACCACAGTATCTCCACTCTCCTACATCCAACAAAACTTTGTCTATTTACTATAGACCTCTCACCAAAACAACTAATTCAACCTTTAAGTTTCTCATCTATCCGACGCAATTAATATTTCATTCTTTTGCATCAGTACTTTCTGTATCTCAGCACCCTTACCTCAATTCTCTCCTATCCTTTTCACATCGTGACGACAGTCAAACCAGTCGAAACACCCTTTCTAATTTTCATTACCTCACCTTGTTTACCTTCGTATCTTACACTCTTATTTATCAGGATTCTTTCGGAACAGCAACTCATGTCCTGATAACTGACAACGGACCTCATTTTTCTCACATCTCCGTATTAGTCACTCCTGCTTCGCCATTTTCCTGTTAAGAATACTAAACATTCATAATGTTAATTCAGCATATAACTTCCACAATTTCCTTCCAAGTTCAGATATTCTACGAAAAGACATTACAATTTTCTTTCTATCTCTCGATTTTCGCACACTCTATGTTCCACGATTTATCAAGGTTACTTATCAACCGCTCTTCTCATATTCACACGGACAATGATACACAACACAACTTCGCTCTCATCTCACGCCTACTCTCGTATCGCGACAACCTAACGTCTCCATACTATTACTACAACTAAATACTTTAGACGCCACCTCAACATTCCATCAATCATTCCCCACATATCAACACGTATTGATTTCCTCTACACACGTTGACACAAGACATATTAACGTTACTCTTACATTCTATCTACGTATTTCACTTAGGCGACTTCATCACACTTCTTTCCTTTTACTTCTTTCATCACGACGAACACCTGTCTGACTACAGTTATATTCACGTATGAACACCGCACAACCAGACGAACTATTCTAGAGGACTCTCTCAATTCACTGCTTTCTTATATCTCTACTTTACTCAATCACTCACTTCTATACGAAGGTCAGACCCTATACACTACCTCTCGCAGCTGAAATTGCTTTCACAGTACTATCTACTATCTCTTCAAAACAAACCTCATTCTGGTGAACCAGCCCCTAACTTCGTAACTATCATTCTATACTTTTCCACCCACAACAACTTTCTTCTTTCTCCACAAGTACGACGTAACTCGTATTTTTCAAGCATCCCCTTCTACAGTCTATTATTTATTATTCTCACGTTCAACTGACTATCTTACGCACAGGATACTCAGTGCCTCCTCAGTCTATATCACCTCACCAGACACTTTCGGTTCACTTGTCAACAATACTATTCTTTCTTCTCCAACCAACAAGCAAAACCATCTCGGACATCACGTCATAGCTCTGAGTCAAACTATTTCTAATACTAATATTCATGCCTAACATATCTCTCACCCTCTATTAATTCTGTCCTGAATCTACCCTATTTTACTCTCTCTACCTCGCTACCAACCAGACGATATCCTGTATTACGTAATCCACGTGGAATATCATTTGTTGCAACAACACCCTCGACTATTCTGTACCATGTGACACTACACCAACAAAATTCATCTGCCTATTTTAGAGTTCTTCTCCTAAGCCAAAACTATTTTATTTTCCTTCTTCACCCAAGGAATTTTAACCGTTATATAGTGTGTCCAAATTAAACACTTCACTGTCTTTCAATACATTCACTCGTCTTTCCGTTATAATGTCATCATCACTATCTGTTGTCAACCTGTTAAAGTATTCAGGTCTTAAGGTTCTAAGGTCTTCTATTTTTCTTAAATCACTTTCTGTCGTTGAATAAATTCCCGCTAACTGTCTACCACTATTCTTGTTCTTAAATGAGTTCCTTCTATTTCCTATGTTTGCGTCAGTCTGCTCACTGTTTCCTGTGTACCTTACGTAACGTTTATACCTTCCCATCTCGTCCTCAGATGACACACTAATAATAGTTCCCACATCAGAGTCACCATAGTTTACTGCAGACACGTCGGCTCTATTCCTATAGTCGTCCCTAAAACGTCTGACTTTCTTTCTCTTCCTCGGTCTTCGTCCCTTAGCCTTCCCTACTGTCTTGTCATACAAACCAGTATTTTGTTTCAAAGAGTCACCTACCCAAAACTCTGTCCGTCTGTCTACCAGCAACTACTCCATATGATGGAAGATCACGCCTCGACTCAGGACCTGCCCGTAGTGTAACACTCTCCTTCTCCGAATCATCTGTAATAATATCTGATTCAGCATCACTATAATATTCAGGTGTGGGAATATCTTCTCCATAACCTGAACTTTGACAGCTAATATTCCTACACCATTTGGGAATTAGTTTCTTGTCTATAGCTGAAGAAGTTGACATGGTACTACCTCTATTTACAACCATACTAACACTTTTCTTCATTGACTTCCTTTCGTCTTTGGTCCTTGTCTGTCCATCTTTCCCAACTTCAACCCTGTCTCTCTTAGTCAAATGAGTAGGTTTTGACTGATTCTCTATGAAAGTCAGTTTGAGTTCCCTTTGTTCATCTTGCTGACTGGTTGTACCTGAGTCTGCGTACTACTTTCTACCGTATTACTTGTCTGCGTCTGTGTCTCTCGGTTTCTTTTCTTTACTAATATCGTCTTCTTCTTTTCCTGTCTACTAGTCACATTCGCAACCATTTTAGGACTAGTCTGTATTTTACTTACTGGTTCAACTCTGTCTCTTACACCTGAGTTTAAATATTGTCTTTGTCTTTTCTCTAACCAGTCGTCACGTCTTTTTCTAGCAGTTGCACTGTGAGAAGGCCAGTCCCATGATTTCTTTGAAATGTTTCTCTCACGCCCATTTTTGTATTTATACCAGTCCGAGCTTTCACTATTTCGTCTGTTTTCACTGTCTTTTACTCTATATAGATCAGGCCTTGGTTCGTCATAACCATATTGTCTTCTGTCTTTATTAAGCAATGTCTGTCTCCTGTTATTCTTTCCTACTCTATTACTGTCTACCATAATTCTATAAGGGTTCTGTCTAGTTGTTTTGTTCTTCAACGTTTTCAGAAAATTCTCTACCTCCGTAATTGACATCTTTAATTCTCCTAACCATGTGCTAACCCGTTGTAACTCTCCGCACAAGAAATTCATATTCAGTTCCTTTGAAATATCTATCCAGCTGAAACAATATTCTTCTGTATACTTCTTTAGTACCTGGGAAAAAAAACTTATCCTGAGTTCAGCTGAAATATGTGCTGTGCTGAGTCTTCTAAGCTGAAATATTTATACAAGTAACCAATTTCAATTTTTAAAATTTCTTAACTTAAAGAAGATGTGCTGAGGTGTCCTGTTCCGCCATGCTGAAAAAATACTGGAATAAAGCAAGCAAAGAACAACAAAAAAAAAAAAAACACACAATGTCAAATTATTTGCTTCTAAAATCTGGTTAATTAATTACCTTATTTATGAATCACCTAAATTTACTAATTTACAACACATAATTCCCCAGTTCATAAACTGTTCCATTAGTTATTTAATTCCAGAATCGCACAAATTTCCCTTGGTTAATCCCTAAAGAGCACAAGTTGTAATCAGCATCAATATTCTGTCAGCGTAGAGGGAGGAAAAACCCTGTCTTCAATAAGTCCTGTTTGAAACCAAAAAGTTCGCTATAAATCCTCATACCTGTTTCTAATAATATAATAATGTTTTAGACTCTGCTCTAACCAAGAATTTATGGCACATCACCGGAGTTACACAGTTACCTTCTTTTATTAGCTGACGGATCTAGTTCCACTAACCAGAGTTCGCATCAAGTGAAACCTAGTCTCGAGTTTAAGTGGCGGAGTCCAGAAGCTCAGGTGGCGGAGTTCTCTTCCCTCAGGTAAATTTTGTAGCTGCCAGATACTCTTCCTGGTTGGGTCACGTCTCATGGGATGCCTGGATAGATTTCAACCCCTGGTTGGGTCACGTCTCATGGGATGCCTGGATAGATTTCAACCCCTGGTTGGGTCCCTTCCTTGATTCTGAGTGAAGTACATCATCGGCGACTTGATAGGGGTCGTAGTAATGACGTGGCCCCAAAAATTTATCACAGTTAACCGAAGCCCAGTGATATTTATGTGTTCAAAAAAACCCAATCACGAAATTACAAGGCTTTGTCCATTATTACTTGAGCCTAGAAGAGTTCTTGACTTATTTTTCTTCTTTTGTCTGACAGGTTCAGCTTGAAATTCTGGTTTTCTTAAAGTTTTAGGACAGGATGGCTCTTCTCAAAAAAACGATAAGTTTCATGCAACGGTCCTGAGAAGCCCCTTGTTATTGATAACTTTCAGTGGCTGGCGCTTTAAAATAGAAGCCCCTTTCTTTTGAAACTCCAGAGTTCAGATCTCGGCTCCGGAAAACCTTGAAAGCTGAAGTTCAGTTAACGGCCATTATCAATTCGGCCACGGCTCCTGATTCTTGAGTACTTCGCGTGATAGGCCATGATTTATTATCTTCATAATATTTCTTACAGCATGCCGTCAGTGGATAGTTTTTTGTTGTTTGTTGCTGGCCGGCCTAGATCAACCTCAGATCCTCGGTCGAGGGCACCATTAATTACTCCCTATAACAGTGACAAAGGAAGTAACTAGAGTCCAGTTGGTACAAAGTTTTATATTTTATTCTCAAGACGACAGGCCGCGTCTTCTCAGCTGGGCTATCGGATGTTTACTCCCTATAACAACATAATACGTCACGATTGAGCATCTCCCACGCCTTTCAGTCTCAATGCTCAATCGTGCTGTATCGGAGTTTTCCAATAGACCCCAATTATACCTACACTGTTACATATTCACCATATGATGATGTGGACATAATAAAGCCGCTGCACTGTAAAATGCTAACATTAGAGGCTACTCATAATGTAATACAAAATTATAATTTTATCATGAATCGCAACCCACAATGTGATAGGAAATGTAACAAATTTATCACACATAAAGGGTACCCTCAGTAATATCAAATGTGTATTAATTAAACTGTATAATGTTTACATTAGTTACTACTGAAAATGAAGTATTAAAAATTATAAGTTTCTTGTGCAGTGTAATGCTAACAGTGGATACAACCCACAATGTAATAATAAACATGTCAGTCAAGATTATATGCTGCGTAATGTTAACATTAGATACTTTTTTTTGTTCGCATATCCTTTACACCGGTCTCTGTGGCTAAGGGCTTGCGAACACGGTTTGTGAGCCCGTATACCCGGGTTCGAAACACAACTGTGCTGGTTTTTTCGAAAAAGGTATAGGAGCCGGTCGTTCAGAAAGCAATGACAAACTACTGAACGTAAAATTTGCCCAGGAATCACGAACGGCGAAAATGCTGGGGTTGACTGCTATGTCCTGTGAAAGACATGCAACTTAATATCATTTACAGGACATCGCTGTCAACATCAGCATCTTTCAGCCGATTGTTGATTTCTTGGCCAAGATTAAGCTCAGTAGTTTGCCATTGCTTTCTGAGCGACCGGCTCACATACCCCGCAAGTTACCGACGCAGCAAGAACCGCCACCGATTCTCGCGCACGTCACATTACTCACAAGAGTATACGGGATTACGGAGAAAGTCGCTAGCTCCTAGGCCAGGGAGACCAGCACATTAGATACTACTCCCAGTATAATCATTAATATTACAAATTTATTGCATTTTTATGTTAACATTAGATACAACCCATAATGAAATAATCAATATGTATAACAAGTTTAATGCCACTGTGTGATGTTACCATTAGATAATACCTATAATATATACAACAAGTGTATTTGGCACTATGTAACATTAGCATTAGATACTACCTATAAAGCAATAATAAATATAAGTTTATCGCACTGAATGATGTTAAAATTAGAAATAACTCATATTGAAATAATAAATATAACAAATGTATTGCCACTGCGTGATGTTAACATTAGATACTACCTATAATATATATGATACGTTTATTGCACTGTGTAATGTTAACATTAGGGTAGTTACGAACAAATAAAGCTAGGAGTACGACAGGGGTGTGTCTTGTCACCAGATCTCTTCTCCCTCTATAGTGGAGTAATAATAAGTAATAATAAATGTCCTGGTAAGCCAGGAATACTAATCAGAGATTATAATATAAACAATATACGCTATGCAGATGACACAGTATTGGTGGCGGAAATGCAACAGACCTACAACAATTGTTGGACATTGTAGTAACAGGGAGTGCGCAGAAAGGACTCTCCTTGAATATCAAGAAAACAGTAACAATGGTGATATTAAAGAAAATGGTGACATCAAAATGTGACATAGAAATAGAATGGGAAATTCTTTACCAAGTGGATAATTTTAAATACTAGGGGAACTTATAACATCAAATGGAAGATGTACAACAGAGATTAAGAGCAGAATAGGGCAGGCAAAAGTGACATTTCAGAAAATGAAGAGTATCTTGTGCAATAAGTCGTTATTAATGAATGTAAGAAGGAGAGTACTGAAATGCTATATAGAATCAATTTTGCTGTATGGCAGCGAATCTTGGAATGTAAATGAACAAATTAGGAAGAACTTACAAGCAACAGAGATGTGGTTTTTGAGACAAATGTTGCGAATTCCTTGGACTGCCAGAGTAACTAACAACGATTGCCCGAAAGAGGCTAATGAAACTACAACACTACATACAACAACAAGAAAGAGACAACAGTTTTCTTTCGTCATGTGGTGAGAAGAGAGGCATTGGAGAACATCATGACAACTGGAAAGATCGAGGAGAAGAGAACCTGAAAGAGAGAGAAGAGAGGCATTGGAGAACATCGTGATGACAGGAAAGATCAAGGGGAAGAGAACCTGGAAAATGTACAACAGAGATTAAGAAAATCGTGATGACTGGAAAGATCAAGGGGAAGAGAGGCAGAGGCAGACCAAGAGAAATGATGCTGGACGGATTGAGACGGTGGCATGGAGGAATATCATCGGCAGAGTTGATCCAGAAAACCAAAGACCGCGATCTGTGGAGAGTCATGAACGCCTACGCCAGCTGGCAGGGTACTTGATGATGGTGATGAATGTCAACATTAGATACTCATAATGTAATAATAAATATGACAAGTTTAGTGCCACTGTGTAATGTTAACATTAGATACAACCTATATAATATATTTGACAAGATAATTGCACTGTGTAATGTTAACATTAGATACCCATAATGTAATAATAAATATTATAAGTTTACTGCACTGCCTAATGTTAACATTCCAAATTATCCCTACTGTATTAGTAAATGTGATAAGTTTATTGCACCATATGATGTTTAGATATTACCCATTGTCTAATAATATATATATATATATATATATATATATATATATATATATATATATATATGAGAAGTTCATTGTACCGTGTAATGTTAATATTATGTGGATTTATCAAAGATCACCATACAGAAAGCATAATGAACTAGTACATTTAGCCACTCTACAAGGATGGATTTGTTAACTCATAGACATCAGAGCCCCTATGTAATTGTCCAGAGTGCAACCGACTGTTAACTGATAATGTATAACATATAAAGTAACATTGCATGTTAACATTACAAACTACTCATATTGTAATGATACATATTTTCATACAGTATATTATGATACTGTGTCATGAAACAAGCTATATATGATTCTGATTACAAACAAACCAACTCAGGTGAGACATAACTAAAAACACACTTCAAAAAGTTTGAAACATTGGCAAATACAGCCCCGACAGCAGTTATTGTTTTCACCAACAGTTCGATGTGTCATTCATGATCTCCTATGGTATCAAGATGGTTACATAAAATGCGATGGAGAGAGCAATGCAGTCAAATTGATGCCAGTAAACTGTGACCAGTTAATAATAAAGCCAGAACAACCATGTTGTCCATGTGGAGATTGGTTTCTATTTTCCTATATCCAGTTCAAAAGAGTTCTTAAGAGTTCATTCATCATGTGCCATGCTGATAAGAGTGGGCGGTCATATTTCACCATCTCACTCGATCACCAGAGTCGTGGATCAGCTCAGTGTTCTTGTCTTGACCATGCCATGTGGCCAAGCCATCCAGATAAGAGTTACATTGAGCCAATCATGATTTACTGAAGCGAATCATGGGTAATTAGTAGATAAGTGAAAATCACGTGGAATATGCGGAGATGTGGTTTTATAGAATAATGATTAGAACAAGGCTGATGGATAGAAAGAGTAATGAAGATATCTTGTAAGAAGTTAACTCACAAAGAGAACTGGTTACTTGCATCAGAAGTAGACAGTTCTCATTCTTTGGGCATGTCATGAGAAGGAGAAAAGCTGGAGTAAGTTATCACAGTGGAAAAACTGGAGGGGAAGGGAGGCAGGGGAATTCAAGAGAGAAGATGCTGGATAGTTTGACATCATGGCATGGAGGAACATCGGTATAAAGAATGATTGGTAGCACAGGAGACAGAAGGCTGTGAACAGATATGATCACCAACGCCACATGGCATGGACTGAAGAAATCTAGTTCACTCCTATAATTTTATGTACTTAAATATTGGTACATACAAAGTGTATTAATCATTATCATCATGTGAAATGCTGATAAGCGTAGGTGGTCACATTTCGCCATCTCACTCAATCACCAGAGTCATGGATCAGCTCTGTGTTCTTGTCTCGACCGTACTACGTGGCCAAGCCATTTAGGTATTTACTTCTCTGCCCTCCCCTTGTTCTTTTCCCCTCAATCTTGCCAGTTGTCATCAAGTTCTCCAATTTATTTCTTCTCATAACGTGTCCCAATAATTGTGACTTCCTCCGGCTAATTTCTCTAATCAGTTTATGGTTTTCATTTTTTTTATTGTAGGACTTCGTAATTGGTTTTTCTGTCTGTTCATGGTATTCTTTGCATTTTCCTTAGAAACCACATTTCCATAGCCATAAGATGTTTTTCAGCCTGTTTGCTCATTGTCCGCGCTTCAACCAATCAATCAATCATGTGCCACGCCGGAAAGCGTGGGAGGTCATGACTCACCATTTCACTCAATCACCAGAGTCGTGGATCAGCTCAGTGTTCCTGTCTCGTCCATGCCATGTGGCCAAGCAATCCAGGTATTTTCCTCTCGGTCTTCCTCTCTTGTTCTTTGAAGGGCAGAATGTCAGACGGGCCTGCGTGTCCAATGCTTAACTCTTTGAAAATAAAGACTTTCGTTCGTTCGTTCATTCCCTTATATCTTGCCAGTTGTCACTAAGTTCTCCAATCCATTTCTTCTCATAACATGTCCAAAAAATTTTGACTGTCTACGTCTAATTTCTCTAATCAATTTACGATTTTCATTTGTCTCCTGTAGTACTTGGTCATTGGTTTTTCTGTCTGTCCATGGTATTCTTTGCATTTTCCTCAGAAACCACCGCGCTTCACATCCATACGAAAGACCCGGTTCTATGTAGCACCTCAACACTCTTTTTCTCATTGCAAACGACATCTTTTTATTGGTCAGTATGTTTTCCATCTTGCATGTGTATACCTAAACACCAGTAGTGAATGAGACTAATCACCCAGGAGAATATCCAGAGAGCAGGAAGTCTGCTATTGCTACTAATCCTGAATACTGAATTTAAGAATCAACATCACTGCACTCAGGACAGTCCTACACATGCCACGTCCCCCTCTTCAAAAGCCACTGAAGAGTTCCCATGGTAATGATTCTGCTCACCAAACCCGACACCCCACATTGTGCCTACGGCTTCGGGCGGAGGAGGGCAACTGGTCTCGGATGGAAGCTCTGAAAGGTAGATAGTCTTGTTCCAGATGTATTGGTGTTACCTTTCCTCTAGAGTAAACTAGGCAGGCTGAGAGAGGTTCATGGTGCATGGGCAATACATGGTCTCTAAATTCAGCCCAGGCTTTGTGCCATGGAGAAGTACAACTCTCTTTACAAACTATGGTCTATCAAGATGGCAAGGTGCCAGTCAGTAATTTGAAATAAAGTCCATCTGGCTTTTTCTCTACCCTTTGAGTATCATCCCAACTCTCTACTCACAGATACCAATAAAAACCAACATTATTTGGCAATGCTCTAACTGTCCGCCTGTCGGAGCTTCCATCCTAGACCATGGCTTAGGGCCTGGTTTGTGCTGCCATGACATTTAGTCTTTATACATGTTTATCACTGCAATAGCTTGAAACAAAAAGCAGTTTCACCGTATCACCCAGCTTTCATCACAAAAGAAGAAGATGCAGGACACGCCATTCATTGCGACAAGACAGAAGTCAGAAGGAAGGGACTATGTATAACAAGACTTATGCGACTATGAAAGCCCCTTCACACAAAACAATGGTAGAGAGATGAGTTCTAAAATGAAATGAGAGTTTACGCTAATAAATTAATGTATATATCTTTATGATGGTGCTGCAGTGCATATCCTTTACAGAACATCGCAGTAGACCTCAGCATTTTTTTTGGCTGTTTGTGATTTCATGAGTTTTCTTTCAGTAGTTTGCCAATGCTTTTTTCACGAACGGCACTCATAGAGCGTTCATAATTCCTTAGCCACAGCGTCATCAAACACGTCTAAAAAACTAAGGTAGGTTCTATGTCAATTATTGCTTCACTCTCATCACAATTACTTCCTAAAATGAACCTAGTGAATCTTGCAATGTAAATGACCAAATTAGGAAGAATTTGGAAACAACAAAGATATGGTTCCTGAGACAAATGTTGCCAATTCCTTGGACTGCCTGAAAGAGGCTGATGAAACCATAACATATTCAACAATAAGAATGAGACAAACAGCTTTCTTTGGTCATGTGATGAGAAGAAAGGCAGTGGAGAACATTGTGACAACTGGAAAGATCAAGGGGAGGGGAGGCAGACTAAGAGAAATGATGATGGATGGATTGAGATGGTGGCATGGAGGAATATCATCAGCAGAGTTGATCTAGAGCACCAAAGACCGAGATCTGTGGAGAGCCATGAGCGCCTAAGCCAGATGGCAGGGCACTTGATGATGATGATGATGATGATGATGATGTGTCATTAATTTACAGTTGTGTTAATACATATTCTAGATGTATGTTTACATTAAAGTAAATGCTTAGAAAACTCGTATTACACAGCTGGTGGGGGTTAATTTTATATATACACATTCTTTGTTTTGCCTTATATAGTAGGCAAGTGACCTTTCACGGCACTGTGAAATTTGAGGATGTCAAAGGATATGTCATATATATATATATATATATATATATATATATATATATATATATATATATATACATATATATATATATATATATATATATATATATATATATATATATATATATATATACATACATACACACACTCTATCTCTCTCTCTCACTCACCCACCCACGCAAACATATGTAGAAGGTTCATGGGGCGAGCTGTCTCTTTAGCTGCCTCCCCTCAAATTCTCACTAGATAGTTAAGTAGGATACCAAGGTCAGCTAATTCTAAATTGTCTTTTACTGAGCCAAAGCTAGGCAGATTCTTGAGTATTAGGGGAATTTGTCCATGATTTCTCACTAAAAGAGCTTGAGTATTAGGGGAATTTGTCCATTTCTCACTAGAAAATCTAGAGTATCTGGGAACTTTGTCCATGAATTCTTGTTAGAAGAGGCATTAGTCCCAAGTTTACTCACATTGGTTAGGATTGCAGGGGAATTGAACCCACACCTACCATTGAAAACATGAGTGAGAAAGCCACCATGCAACATACTGTTAACATTAGCAACTACTCACAATGTAACAATATATTTGATAAAGTTATCACACTGCTAACTACAGACATACTTAAACAATGCAATAATAAATAGTGATAAAATATATCCCTGCATGTAATGTTAACACGAAAAGACAGTACCCAAAGTAAAGTTACCAGTGATATAATGTTAACATAAATCTGAGTATGATAAGCATGTTGCCGAATAAATATGTAACTATGAAACTACAGCGAGTGCTAAAGAAAAAAGCTACTGGAAAAATAAAATGCCTGATACATCACAAAAGAAAGAGGTTTTAAAAAAAAGAACAAAGAAAAGAAATAAATAAAATTTCATAAACAGATATTCCTTTTAATAGGTATACATAAGGGACAGTATAAGAAATTCAGTTACCATATTGATGTTCGTGTACAATTTGTAGTTTGAATCGAACACTAGTCGGCTTCTTCCCACCTTTGTTTTTTTCTTTTTACAGAGAAAGGCAAATAAATGAAAACACACTTGTAGATTCACTGTCCACATAGATCAAATACAGCAAAATAATAAAGCAGAACACCTTAATCAATGGGTAATAGTTTCCTAAATCTACCAAAGATAATGCTTTCCAAAATCTACCATGGATAATACTTTGTAAGATCTACTATGGATAATAATTCCTAAGATCTACAATGGATAATACTTTCCTAGGTGTACCGTGGATAATACTTTCCAAGATGTACCAAGGATAACATATTCCAAGATCTACCACAGATAAAATTGTCCAAGATCTATCACAGACGAAACTGTCCAAGATCTATCAAGGACAAAACTTTGCAAGATCTATCATGGATAAAACTTTTAAAAATCTACCTGGGATAAAATTTCCAAGATCCACCCAGGATAATACTTTACAAGATCTACCATAGATACATTTTCCAAGATCTACTCAGGATAATAATTTCCAAGATATGACATAGCAAATATTTTCCTAAGTCCAGCACTAATAATACTTTTCAACACCTATGAAGGATACCAGGAACTAGAGACAGCAATGAACCTTACATATATGTCTCTCTGATTTTACACGCACTTCTATTAAAAAAGTAAAGGGCCCATTTGCATGTCTTGAGGTAATGTGGGTATATAGTGCTAGTGCCATAAATGTATAGGCCAAGTAGCACTGGATGGGTGATTTAATCAATATCACACGGGGCACCTTTTCTTCCCAGGAAATTTCCTTTTCAAGTCTCGGTCAACCTGGACCAATAAAAATATGTCAGTTGTAATGAGAAAAAGTGTGTTGAAGTGCTACATAGAACCTGTACTTTTGTATAAATGTGAAGCGTGAATAATGAGCAGGCAAACTGAAAAGCATCTAATGGCAGTGGAAATGTGGTTTCTGGGGAAAATGCAAAGAATGTTAGTTTAGTTTAGTTTAGTCGATGGATCAACATCACGATACATGGGTGTAACCCATGAGTGCTCCGTTCTCCTCCTAACTCAAACCTGAGTCTGGAGAAACTCAGCTTAGTGCACGAACTCCGTAGCACCGGTGAGGATCCTGAATACTTTAGGTAGATTTTTAACTCAAAATTTTGCCCGGGCAGCGCCGTTAGGCTACTCTTTTTCGATTTCCAACTGCCAAGGGATTTTTTACGTATGCAACAATACACACGGGCGTCCGATCTCACTACCCAGAGACCAGGGAAAATTTTATTACTAGAAGTCCACGTGAAATAAATCCTGGTCCTCACCGGGGCTTGAACCCGGGACCTCCAGCACTTGAGGCGGACACCATACCTCAAGACCACGCAGCCCCCTACATGATGACCCCCTGCAAAGAATATCTTGGACAGCTAGAAAAACCAATGAGCAAGTCCTACAAAAGGCAGATGAAAACCGCAAACTGATTAGAGAAATTTGACGTAGACAATCACAATTTATTGGGGCGCATTATGAGAAGAAATAATCGAGAGAAATTGGTGACAACTGAAAAAATTGAGGAGAAAAGAAAAAAGGGAAGGCAGAGAAGTAAATATCTGGATGGTGATGACGGTGACAAGGAGGAAGAAGAAGAAGGAGAAGAAGAAGAAGAAGAAGAAGAAGAAGAAGAAGAAGAAGAAGAAGAAGAAGAAGAAGAAGAAGAAGAAGAAGAAGAAGAAGAAGAAGAAGAGGAGGAGGAGGAGGAGGAGGAAAAAGAAGAAGAAGAAGAAAGAGGGGGAAGAGGAGGAGGAGGAAGAGGAGGAGGAAGAAGAAGCAGAAGAAGAGGAAGAAGAAAAAGAAAGAAGAAGAAGAAGAAGACAAATGAGGAGAAGGGAAGGGAAGATATTAAAGCAGAGATAGAATGTGCTAGGTGAGTTGGCAGGGAGGCATGAAAGACATTCACTGCTGGAGTTTAATAAAGAACATGGAAATCATGATCGTCAACACTGAATGTATAACAGGGATTGTGATGTATGAAGAAGAAGGGAAAGAAGAGGGAGGAGGAGGAGAAGAAGAAGGAGAAGAAGGAGGAGAAGAAGATGGAGGAGGAGGAGGAGGAGAAGAAGAAGAAGAAGAAGAAGAAGAAGAAGAAGAAGAAGAAGAAGAAGAAGAAGAAGAAGAAGAAGAAGAAGAAGAAGAAGAAGAAGAAGAAGAAGAAGAAGAAGAAGAAGGAGGAGGAGGAGGAGGAGGAGGAGGAGGAGGAGGAGAAGAAGAAGAAGAATCAGAAGTATAAGAAGTAGCAATAGTGGTAGCAACAGAAGTAGTACAAGTAGCAGTAGTAGTAGCAGCAGAAAGAGTAGATGTAGCAATAATGGTAGCAACAGAAGTAATAGAAGTAGCATCCCCGGGAAGGTTAACCCGGACAACAAATGCCCGCAGAAGTCGGATGTGTCGGCCTAACGGCGCAAGAACGCAGCTCTGCTGTAAACAGGCACAACGCAGTCACGTCCGGAGAAAAAAAACTCCAGATGAACGCAGAAGAAGAAGAAGTAGCAGCAGTAGT